>QODF01000082.1:1221191-1388283 GCA_024372805.1 Oostethus manadensis
TAACCCTAACCCCACTCCTAACCCTAACCTTCCTAACCCCCACCTCCTAACCCTAACCCTCCTAATCCCCACCCTCCTAACCCACCCTCTCCTAACCCTAACCCCACCTCCAATTTTCCGAACCTCACACCCCCTAACCCTAACCCCTACCTTCCTAACCCCAACCCCAGTCTTAACCCCGACCGGATACCTACATCCACTATTTCATCCAATAATAAAACAGTATATAGCAATGTAGTAACATTACTTAACGATAACATTGACTCCTTTCCTTCTCTCACCCAGGATACACAGCAGTCACTGGGGGTGGAAGAGCGGACTTCCCCCAGGACTCCCCCAAGGAACCCTATAGGAAAGGAGGGGGCAATCATGATGAAGGGGAACATAGCAAAGGATATCCATTATCTAAACAATCCCCGATCTGAACCCCCTCCTTGCCAGACTGAGGACCTGGGGGTGGAGTCTGCTTTTCACACCCGCAGGGAACCAACTAGACACCCCAACACGGTCCGAAAGATAGCCGATTGGTCATTTAGTGCTTGTAAACCAATATTAATAATTGGAGACTCCAACCTGTCACGCATTCCCCCGTTTCAACATCCTCAAGTCCAGGTAGATAGCTACCCGGGGGCCACCTTCCAGCATATCAGGGAAGTACTTAGGAAAAACTCCCCCATGCTAAGACCAGAGAGGGTCATTTTATCCCTGGGCCTAAACAACTGCCTTAGAGAACAACATAAAACCACAATGTGGAAACAATTGCAGCAGTTGTGAGGAGGTTTTTCCAAAAGCAATCGTGTATGTTCCTCTTATTAACTTCTCGGACAGACTGACTCCGGTCCAAAATTATATTCCGGATATCAATAAATTACTTTTTAGCACTGAACCTCACGACTCAATTCATTGGACAGAACAGACGGCCTCTAGGATTTTAAATTTTTGGCTGGATAATCTAAATTTTTCCCAGGGGAGCAGTGTCTAAACACAACTCTCCAACATTATAATATTACCAACCTGTCTACTTCTATTATACTCTCACCGGTCCAGGCAGAGCTTCTAGAGAGAGGCCTGACTTTTATTCCCACGCCCAAACACCAGGACAGGGAGGAGATCCAAAGGGACCTATACAAATATCATAGAAGGTTAAGACTGTTGGATTACAAAACAGACTGTTCAATTACGAAACAGTTTATCCGCACTTACCTTTCACAGGTCCTTCTTCTTGGACTCCTCCCTGGGAAGTGGCCTCCTCAAACATTAGGACTCTGATCCACAGGGACTTAACCGCATTTGCCGGCTGCAGGATGGGTCCTGCACGCCGGCACAACCTTAGTGAGGATCATTATAAAGCCTTAAAAGCCCTTAAGAATAACAAACACATAGTGATCAAACCTGCAGATAAGGGATCACAAATTGTTATTATGGATAAATCACAATATCTATTAGAAGCTAATAGACAACTTAACAACAATAAACACTATGCGCCAATATCACACTCTATACAATATATAACTCAACAAAAAATACAGAAAATATTACAACAGCTCAAAGATCAAGGGTTCATTACACTTAAACAACTCACTTACCTTTTGGGTCCGGACCAGCCGAGGGAACGGCAGTTTTATCTTTTACCCAAGATCCATAAGGCCCCGGACAGTTGGACGGTTCCCTTCCGCGTACCTTCGGGACGCCCCATTGTCAGCGACTGTGGATCAGAGTCCTATAGAATAGCAGAGTTTATTGATTATTATATCAATCCTCTATCACAGAGACACAACAGCTATATTAAAGATACATATGACTTTGTACATAAGCTAAGAGCAATCGGAGTACCCAAGCAGGCGTTTTTATTTTCGATAGACATTACCTCCCTCTATACAAATATAGAGACCCAGTTGGGCCTTCAGGCTGTACAGGAGGCCTTCTGCACATATCCTGACTCCAGTCGCCCGGACCAGGCCATCCTTCGGCTGTTGGAGCTGAGCCTCACCTGTAATGATTTTGAATTTAATGGCAAACATTATTTACAGATCCACGGAACGGCCATGGGGAAGAAATTTGCACCTGCATACGCTAATCTCTATATGGCTATGTGGGAGCAATCAGCATTCTCTAAGTGTACTAACCTACCTTTACTGTATCTGAGATACCTGGATGATATCTTTGGAATATGGGGGGGTTCCAGGGAAGATTTCCAGGTCTTCTTAGACACCCTGGGGACACACCATCCATCCATAAAAATCACACACAATACACACCCGGAACAACTGGAAATTCTAGATACACAGGTTTTTTTCACACCAAAGGATGCACACAATAAGCAGCTGGCAACAAGAGTGTGGTTTAAAGAGACAGATACGCACGCTCTCCTACATAAAACCAGCTTCCACCCCAGACATACATTCAAAGGTATCATTAAATCACAACTCATATGCTTTCACCGTATATGCACGTTCCCGGAGGACATAGACAGAGCCACACACATTTTATTTACAGCACTAGGTCCAAGAGGATATTCTAAACGCTTTTATATTTTCTGTCTGGGGGATGTGTGGTGGAGCCGCCTGAAGAAGACACAAAAATGTCGAAACGTCGCGAAGGACCACACACACAAGGGGAATTGCTCTGCGCAGCCAGAGAGCCGCAGAAGCCAAATAAATGCACTGTACAAGCCGAAAAAGGCCACAGTAGCCAAATAGTTCCGCTGTGAATAGCGAAGAGACAGACTGAACGAGGACAAGAATGGTTCCACGCACGGGATGAGCACTAGGGCTTAATTTTGTTTACTATGGTGGGAGGGATGTTCAAACTGGAGGCAGGCCCGTGCATTTTTCGCTTCCCCCATGTGGGGGAGGCGAACTCACCTTTCAAAAACCTAACCCAACCCTAACCCTAACCCCTAACCCTAACCTAACCCAAACCCTAAACCCTAACCCTAACCCTAACCCTACCCTAACCCTAAACCCTAACCCCTAACCTTAACCGCTAACCCCAAACCTAACCCTAACCGCTAACCTTAACCTTGGCCCTAACCCTAACCCCAAACCTAACCCTAACCTCTAACCCTAACCGCTAACCATAACCCCAAACCTAACCCTAACCCTAACCCTAACCCCTAACCCTAACCCCTAACCTAACCCTAACCCTAACCCCTAACCCTAGCCCTAACCATAAATGTATTGTTTATGGGTGTTTAGGGGTCGACACCTTCAGGGCAATTTGACGGGTGTAAGCAACTTTTCTGAGACCCACATTTGCTCATTGCAGTCAGACATGTTGTAATGAACAAAACAGTTATTGTGAATGCCGGAAGTGTTCCTGGGGTCTTATAAAGATGACCGCAGGCTATTGTGAGTAATGTTATTACGCAATGTGTAACGAAAACAGGATCGATTCTTCGCATGCGTGAGACCGGCCTCACTTCCTCCAGTTGCAAATTTTTACGACGTCACGTGCTGTAGTAATTATTTTTTGAACATAATGAACATTATTGGTTAATAACCATAGTTTGTATATGTACTTTATGTTATTTTTATTAGTGACTTATTAAAAAAGGTCGGTATCATGCGGCTGTTTTCTGGCCACCTATGTTTCTGTCTTTATTCAAAAAGACTGAAGTACTTGTAAACTTACGCAATGCGTAGGTATGCCGCTTATGAAAACATCATATCCGGTTACGTTTCGTAAAAATACAATAGAGAAATACAACAAAACAACGCATAAAATGCAGTGATATTTTAATGTAAACAACCCTAAGCAAGGTCCATAATGGATTCATCTATAGGAATCATCTAGTTTTTTTCTAAACGGAAAATACCATATATCCAAATATATCTAGCTAGCAAATGCTTTTAAATTTATTTTCTCAGTGGGGGCAAAAGAACACAAAAAAATGCACAGAAAAGACAAAAGAGGGCTTATAATTTCTCCACTTTCACCATGTGTATGATATATTTAAAAAGATAGATCCCAATTTTAATGTGTAATTGACGTGAAATTGATCGAAGAATGGCGTAGATTTCACATTCAAGTAGTACAAATTGGTTTGCCCAACATGTGACTGCAGCAATGTAGGTCGACTGGATGTAAAAGCATTATGCGCATGCGAAGAACTTATCCCGCTTCCGGGAAAGATTGCGTAATGACTAGTAATTGACACCCACACTTTCCCCACAGTAAAGTGGTGAAAAGCTCAAAGGTAAAGTTGTGCAAGTGCAACCCTTGTGGTTCTATTCCGTTACTAATAGCTACACTTTAATATAGTTTTTTTCCTTTTGTATTCCCCTTTGTATTTGTGTTTGTATTCTATCACTAGGTGCAGTTTAAAGTACCTTGAGTCCCCTTGAGCTCTCCAAATAATACATGTATTGATTTTTCCTTGCATTCCTTAACACACATGTAGATATGAATGCAAAAATGGCAGGAAAACAGACCTTTTGCACTGACCAGATTGTTTCCTGTTCTGTCAAGGACAGTTTCCTCTAAGAGGATTTATAATATAACGGTGGCACAAAAACATAGGAAGGTTAGGGAGAGCCAGACGTTTAATCCTTGAGCTCTGGGAAGAATGATGCTGAGCTAGTTTGTGGTTTGAATTGGAGAACAATTTATGTGCAGAAGGATATGTTGTGTAATGGGAAGTGAGATTTGATGGATATACTAAAATGAGTAATGCATTCCCGGGGAACAGAGATGCTGTGCAAACTTCTGCTGTACATAGGTAGGTATGTTTTGTAAGTTTTAGCTCCATACTAAATCTGTGTTCTTTTTTGTCTCATCTATTTTTTATTGTGGTTGCAATAATACATTTAAGCAGAGTTTTCAATTCCTGAATGTATAATCTTCATTTATTTAATCTTTGCTGTCGTCTGTCAGCTTTTGCAGAAAATTTGATCTCACATGAAATGTCGGGTGCAACAGCCACTAAAACAAAAACACAAGGTATGTTTCTTTCTGGAACGCAATACAAAGCCAGCAAAATGCCCAAATTAAGCCAAAACATTTAGCTGTCGATCATATTTAAATAGGGGAGTTTTTCAGGCTATTTTGTGGATTAACGTAGGGTGCGTGCGTAATCCTTAGGCATAATTAAACTGTTGCTTTTGCAATGTTTAGGGGGACAGCAGATGTATTCTTAGACCACCCGTTAATGGTGCGTAACTAAGACACTAAAGTTGTCTATTTTTTACACTCTAATCAAGCCTGAGTTAGGTCTGTGACATGACTGTACGTTACATTAAATATGCTTGAGAAAGTGCTGTCTATTTTCCAATCCGGAAGTTACCCAGCATGGCTAGTGGTAACAAATTACTATAAAATAGTATTGTTTTGTACATATATTAGTGTGAAACCATCTATTTTGAACCTCACATAGTCCATGTGGTACAGTCACATTGTGCTTTTTCTGAGATATTTTTATTAATAAACATGTTTACTAATAGGCATTTTTACTCATAAATGGCCTAGTTATAGGGATTCTAAGCACAATAATGTTGGGTGACCCAATAATAAATAATGTTCTGATTAAAATGTGTGAGTTTGCAGCATCTGTGTGTATTCACTACTACTACTCTTCTTTACTACTACTACAGTCTTCTGGCCACAATTATTTCTCAGTAATTTATGGAAATGGTTGACATTTTTAACTGGTATAAGACAATAACATGTTGGGACCTTTAACACTTTAACACCTTTGCTCTAGTGACCAACAACTCAGGTGTGATACCAGCTGGGCAGTGTGGAGCCTGGGTGAAAGAGCCCGATGGAGGCTATTTCACTTCACCCAACTACCCTGAGAAATACCCACCTGAGAGAGAATGTGTCTACATTATTGAAGGTGAGCCTATTTCTCCATTAAACATAATCTCAACCTCCAGTCAAGACTTAAGAGCTCTTTCTGTTTTAGCATCTCCCCGCCAGTGCATTGACTTGTTTTTTGATGAAAAGTATTCCATCGAGCCGTCGTGGGAGTGTAAGTTCGACCACATTGAGGTCCGTGATGGGCCCTTTGGTTTCTCACCCATAATTGGACGCTACTGCGGCCAGGAGAGCCCTATGTATGTCCGCTCCAGTGGGAGGTACCTGTACATCAAGTTTGTGGCTGATGGAGAGCTGGAGGCCATTGGCTTCTCAGCCCGGTACAACTTCACACAAGGTGGGTCATGACAGAGGACTTGGGTCCTGTACAATGAGGTTGGAAGTTAGAGATGTAATGAATAGGAGATGCAAATGAAAGGTGATTGCATTGTTCATTTTTGCAACTGTTTATGTTGTTTATGTTGATAACCCCTTAAGTCGGTGGCCTGTAAAGGCAATTTCATACTTCCACATGTGGCAAATACAGTGGTAAGAAAAAGTTTGGGCACCCCTGATAATTTTCAAGATTTTCCTTTATAAATCATTAGTTGTTTGGATCAGGAATTTCAGTTAAATATATTATATAGCAGACAAACTGAGTGATATTTGAAAAGTGAAATGAAGTTTTTAGGATTTACAGAAAGTGGGCAATAATTATTTTGAAAATGTGCATACATTTGGTCATTTGTATTATTGATTTGAATACCTTTAGCAGTAATTACTGGAACACCAAATTAGTTTAATACCCCAACCCTCCACATACGGCTCCCTGGTTTTACAGAGGTCCCAGGCAATGCCTATAAAATGACGTTATGACTTTTATTCCCGTACAGTCAAATTTTTACTCTCGTAACATGACAATCTTTTCTTGTGAATATAAAACATCATTGTTGTAAATTTACGACACAGGATGTGAACAATCTGTAATGACAAAAAGTATTGTAAGTGTCAACAAGGAAAATACACTGCTTGGCCAAGAAAAAATGGCCACCAAAAAAAAGGACATATACTGTAATATTTGGTTGAAGTGCCTTTAGCTTTAGATTATGACACACATTTGCTGTGGCATTGTTTCCATAAGCTTTTGACCGCTGCGCAAAGCCTTCTCCAGCACATCCCAATGATTCTCAGTGGGGTTAAGGTCTGGACCCTATGTGTGAAAATGTTGTCTGATGCTCCCTGAACCACTCTTTCACAATTTCAGCCTGATGAATCCTGGCATTGTCATCTTGGAATATGCCCATGCCATCAGGGAAGAAAAAATCCATTGATGGAATAACCTGGTCATTCCGTATATTCAGGTAATAAGTTGACCTCATTCTTTGAGCACATAGTGTTGCTGAACCTAGACCTGACCAACTGCAGGAACCTCGTACCTATTTGCTTAGTTAAATCCAGGTGGCCACTTTTTTTGGCCAGGCAGTGTATATAATGTCATTTATCAGAGAGATATATGGAAAAAGGAGGTTGGATTAAATAAGCTCTCCTTCTTCCTACTCTTTCTCGGACATGTCGCATTGTGCACACATAAACCACCCTTCTTGTTTTCGACCCCCACCCCTCAGCTCATTGGGCAATTGAACCTGTGTCTCCATGGTCACAACTTTTCTGAGTCATCCACATCCACCCCCTTTGATTGCAAAAAGTTAGTAACTTGTAGGTCTGTGGAAGCAACATCCATTTCTTCTTGTTCTTCTTCTTCTCGTGTTGACCCCCCACTATTCCCATTGCATATTGCAGTATGTGATTGCATGCTTCTGGGAATGTGATCTGCAACTGATGGGGGAGGAGGGTAGACGCAAAGACACATACTTAAACGCGTGCACACACACAGAGTTAATGAAAGCTTGTCTTCAGGGGAATCCAGCTTGTCAGTGCTGAGCCGCAGCAGCTTAAGCAAGGCTGAGGCTTTATTAACAGCAGATTTTATAGACCACCTATAATCATGACAGGCAAAGATTAATCTGCATCCTTCTGTCAGTCCGTTCTTTTCTTTTCGCTTGCAGGCAACCATCCACTTAAGCTCACCTAGTAATCCATTTTGATTTTGAAACGATTCATTTTAGAACATATTTGTCCTTACCAGCAGATAAGGAGAGTCTGTTTCCCATCTGTTTATAAGTCTTGTATGCCAAACGCTTATCTCTTGTCTAATACCACTCATCAGAAATGGTAGGCGATAATTCATCTAACTTGCATGCACACATCTTAAAATGTTTTCTTTTTATTAGACTGAAATTTCTTTAGTGGAGACTTTTTCTTTACATTTGAAATGGAAAAAAAACAAATGAACTGCCTTACTTTATCGTTTGAAGCTTTTCTGTAGGGCAGTGGTTTACAAACTGTTTATAGTGGCGTACACCTTCAGACATTTGACCTGAAGCCATGTACCCCCTACTCACGCACTTTTACAATAATTCACTTGAAATATTGGACATAATTTTTTCATTCATTATTTTATAGTATGCTACCCAATATGTATTGTATGTAGTAGGCTCGGGTAGCATGTTGGCCTCGCAGTCAGGAGGTTCAGGGTTCGAATCTCCGTTGGGCATCTCTGTGTGGGGTTGGCATGTTCTCCCCGTGGGTGCGAGAGTTTTCCCCGGGTACTGCGGTTTCCTCCCACACTCCAAAAACATGCATGTTAGGATAATTGGCAACTCTAAATTGTCCATTAGAGTGTTAATGTGAGTGTGAATGGTTGTATGTCTTTGTTTGTCCAGGGTGTACCCCGCCTCCCGCCCAAAGTCAGCTGGGATAGGCTCCAGCATACCTGTGACCCTAATGTGGATAAGCGATATAGAAAATGAATGAATGAATGAATTTTATAGTAATTTTAGGTCAAAAGTCATATTTTGCATGGTCAGATTTTGATAACGTTTTATGTTGGCATCCTTCTCTTTGAATGAGTTGGGGCATCACTTTTTTTGTCCACTCACAACGGCTATGGTTTAAATGGTCATATTAATATATTATCAAATTGAAGACAATACAGCCAGGACAACAAGCCCCTATCACCAGAGAGCCATCGGCCCCTCAGGCCAAGCAGAACAAACACCAGCCCCCCGAGACCCAGCCCGCACAGCCCCCTCCCTGTGATTTTTTTCACCTACCCAAGTAGGGAAAATGAAAGAATATGAAATATCTGACTCGCTGCCAAGTCCGAGAATGCATCAAGATTGTCTTCTGACTGCTGATTGGATGAGCAAGGGAGGGAAAAAAGGTGAAGGAGTTTTGAAGAAATTTTGTCATACACACACACCATTTGAAATACTATCGACAACTGATGATATCTATATATTTAGCTGTACTGTACAAACTGAGCTTGAAACTGATCTTGAAAATAAAAGAATGTCTCTCTTTGCAAAGACAGAAAAGAGCAGAATCAATAGAATGGTTATTGATGACAGTTCCGTGCAGAAATAAGCAACGCTGATATGCAGATATACAGTATGAACTCTGATTGGCTTTTTTATTTTAAAGTTGGCTATATTTTTAAAAATATTACACAAATCAGTGCAGTGTTCAAATTAGCTCAGAGTAGGTCTACACATGTAGCCGCACTTTTGTTTGTTGAATGTTGTGGTTCTCTCAGGTAACATTACAAATTATTACAATTTTTTTAAGTTTATAAGGTCTATAATGTTTTGAGGCTCCCGAATGTTTGTTTGTTTTACTGGAAGAAAAGACAAAATGGCTCTTTTGATGGTAAAGGTTGCCGACCCCTGACATTGATCTTTACACTGAGTCCTGACACTTAGATCATTTGTGAACCAGGCAACAACATGATCTGACAAACCCAAACAAAGATGTATAGGCTTTAAAACCACATGGTCCACAGTGTCAAATGCTTTTGACAAATCAACAAAAAGTGAAGCACAGTACAGCTTTTTATCAAGCGCAATAAGTATGTCATTATTACTTTTGTAGGTGCGGTAATAGTACTGTGTTTTTTTTCTTCACAACACAAGAGATTCAAAATTTTTTTTACAAGGTACATACGTTTTATACTGGCCGGTAGTTTGTTACAACAGATGGATCTCCTCCTTTTAATAAAGGAAGGAGAAACGCAGACTTCCAGATGGATGGAACTTCTGCGGTTTCAATTGAAAGGCTAAAAAGAACTGAGAGGTTATCAGGAGGCATTTTCAAAAAGTACGGCTCTGTCAAGTCTGGTCCAGGAGGTTTTCTGTGATTTAACGTTTTAAGGGCTTTATGTACTTGGCTGTACAGTAAGAGGTACAAAATGAAAAAGGTCTCCTGAAAACGCTATGTACTATGTTGTTATAAGTTATGTGGTATATCAAAATGAAATAATGGTGTAGATCCAAATATCCATAGATGCTTTCATGAAAATGAATGCTGCCCAAAGTTTTGCATACAACTGTTTTCAGGGAATATTATATAACATAACATGAGCCATAACACACAGTGCATATGTGCATATTTTTATCCAGTATATTTTGTCTTAAATAGTTTCCTATATTTTAACATTAATGGGATTAAAAAACTCTTCGGTACTGCACCACATTAACAGCACCACACCTGGGCGGAAATTCTGGTCCCTCATTTTCCAAAAAAAACGGTCCATGTTGTTTTCTACATGGAGTTGTTCTTGAATGCATATGACACATGCCTGTGATGGAAAACAGTGCAGACAGCCTTAGATGAATAGATTGTACATCTAATCCTTCTACTGGATGAGGCCCTGGTAATGCATTGTTGTACTGCACCTCCATGCAGATAAGATTGAGTGGGAATAATCTGTGCAAGATTGAAGCCGAAAAAGGCAAGAAACATGAGAGGATTAATAAGAACTAAAACGGTAAATCTGGATTTATAATCTACCAAGCAAGTCAGCACCAATATGTTTTAATTTTTTTTTTAAACTCTGGCTCAGTGTGTGGATGTGTAAAACAGAGCTGTTTATTTGTGTTGTAAGAAATATGTGGCATGACCTCATGTTTTTAAACCTTATTTATTAACAAAACATAAGTTATGTACTTAAGGGTGTTGCATTCAAAAGGCTCAACACATTTAATACAAGCAATCACTCGCCACTGTGAGACTGTTTTTTACAAACACTGAGTTGACTGTCTGAAGTTCTCCAAACCTACTGAACCCTGCTAATTTCTTAACATCCATTCTTCCATTTTCTATCCTGCTTACCCTTACTAGGGTCAAATTGAAAAAATGCTTGTAAATGTTTCATAATGAGTCTTTTTCTTCTACTTTTAGATCCTGAGTTCAAAGATCTGGGAGAACTGCCAGCGTTGTCATGTGCGTATGACAATACAAAAAAGTGCTCATGACACCAAAAATACTAAGAAAAGTACTCACATACTACAACTTTTTTGTCATACCTCTGTCATAGAAAAATAAACAAAAAGAAATAGGAGCGAAATTAAGTGGTGATTTTGACATACCCTCCTGTGAGTTTCTTAGCTAATGCCATCTTGGCTGTAACATCACTGGGATGACTTTCTGGAAATCACCCATATGATGCAAATGTGGCAAATTTGTCTCTAAAACTGGCAACATTCCAAATTCTCTGGGCAACATATTTTCTCAAAAGTGACTAGCGACAAATCTAGCGACTTTTTCTGGCAACGTTTTTTGGTATTTAGGAACTTAAAAGCAAAAGGACATATTGTTCTGAAGTGTTGTGTTCTCACTGAGCACACACACGCATGCATGAGGCACAATGCCGCCAGAGTCGAACTCTCCCTGTTCAATTCATAATTCATAAACTAAGAATCAAATTTATTTTTAGTTTTCAGTGTAAGTTCGGTGTTTTCACTCACTTTTTGGTCTCCCCAATGAGTTTATTCTTTTTTCCTACAGCATCTTTTACAGCACCATATGCACATTAGCTTAAGACGTTATCCAGTGATTCTAAGACAACCAATAGCTACTTTTCTTACTGAGGAGTTGGCCCGTTTTTGAAACACATGCAGTCATGAACACAAATCCAAAAAAATGACATATTAACAACAATAGCACAGCAATGACATTCATCAATATTGTGTTGTGACATACTGTATATCATAAGACACACAAAAGGCCACAAATACGCTTTGTGGCTGTCAATAAAAAACACAGACAACTGGAAAATAAAGGACCAGTAACCATGGAATAAAACCTCATTTTCATTTGTGGGGAAGGATGGACCCACAAAAATTTCTGATCTGACGTGACAAATGGTCACCTCTAGAAATGTGAACAAGCTTACCTTGGAACCTCGAGTGTTCCAGCAAAAGCCTTCAAGACAACAAGCACGCATAATGTAACTAAAATATATAACAAACAACAGAAATTCATCCAGGACTTGACCATAATAGTTGAGAAGGCATTGGCATGTAGCAGAAGTTCTGGGTAAGACCGTCTGGTTTTTGTATCTAGCTTTGCCTCCTAAAGACCCGGAAGAACTGCCATAAAGTTTTTTTAAATGCAAAAATTTTCTGCACACATCTAACACAGGAATGAAGCCCTTCAGTGTTATAACAAGACTAAAATGTGTTTTGTTGTTATGAGCACTTTATGAATAGCCTGTTTCTAAAGTAATTTGGACATAACCATGCAAAGATTCACCTTAGCTGCACGCTAAATTGGACATGTACATTGGCAAAATATTACTGCAACCTACTTTATTATACAAAGAAATTTCTAATATTTTTATAAGCATTTTTGTAAAATGCTGCTCTTTACAGTTTGTGAATTTGAGCTCAGTGGTCCAGAAGGCTATGTCGAATCTACTCAGATCACCAGGGAGAACCGAGCACTACAGACAGAAGCTGTGGACTGCAGGTGGTATGTCCGAGCCCCGCCAAAAGCCAAGGTCTGTTTTAGTCATTCTAATTGCTTGAATTGTTTTGGGCTGATGAATTTGTCCTTGTCGTATAAAGCATGAAATCTGACCAAAATCAATAATGTATAATAACAACGGGACAAGTCCATTGGGCTGCTATATTGCAAAACTTTGCTTCAAAAACATGTACTGTTGCTATATTCTTGTTGTCCCAGCTAATCTGGAAGGATTACCTCCTCTTCTCCAGATCTCCTTGTAATAGTGCACAGAATCCGTGACCCTTCTAGCTTTCATTAGCATTCTATCATCTTTATCCTTAATGATGGTCAAGAGAGTCGATCTGTTGGGACCAAAAAAGCAGCCAGCATTGGTGGGCATGTCCCTTGTTTCAGCACTTTTTGTAATATTAATTTTCTCCTCCATGAAGATAGCTTTCCTTTTCTTTGGTGCACTGCTGCTTGGACGACATAATGAGGTGTAAAAAGTTAAATCCCCATATAATTATTATAATAAGGGCCGTGGCTCAGGAAGTAGAGCAGGTAGTTCAGAAACCAGTATGTTATTCCACACAATCACTGATGTATGAATGTTTGGTGGTGGTCAGAGTGGCCGTAGGTGCAAATTGGATGTAGATTGGCAACACCAGTGTGTGACTGAGGAGTGAATGAATAATGGGTTGACTTCATTGTGAGCGGCTTTAAGAAAAGCACTAGATAAACTCTAATCCAATTTATATACGTAGCGTGTATGTGTATATGTACTGTATACGTATATTTAAACATTCATGGATTGATAGTCTCCTTTCCCATCCTCAGATCTACATGCGCTTTCTGGAGTATGAGATGCACAACTCAAATGAGTGCAAGCGTAACTTTGTTGCCATTTATGATGGCAGCAGTTCGGTTGAGCACCTGAAGAATAAATTCTGCTCAACCGTTGCCAACGACGTCATGCTGACATCATCACTGGGCGTGGTCAGGCTGTGGGCAGATGAGGGAAGCAGGAAAAGCAAATTCAAGATCCTCTTTACCACCTTCCTTGATCGTGAGTGAATCCATTTTTTCTAACCTACATTTCCAGCTTTTCAGACCAGAAGAAGGTGCATTTAAGGACCCCCGTCTCTAACTGCAGGGGGTCACCACTGTCACACTTCCCTCCCCCCAAGTGCTACACCTAGTCAAAGGAGGCGACACTCAAGGATGGCACTTGGCCATCTCTTTTTTTTTTTTGTCTTGTCCAGCATTATAACAGCTGAATGGGAGTCAAGGTGCCTTTAAATGCTGAGAAAAATTTCTTTGCCAAGGGAGACTTCATAATCCAAATGAGTCTCCCTTGACATTTGACTGCGTTTATTATGAATTTTGTTGCGCCACATTTCGATACCGGACCTGACCTGAAAAGGGACGGGTGGGGGATACAAGAAAGGGTGCAGAAGAACCTCACAAACATATTTCAACCATATTATAAACAACCGTAATAATCACAATTTCAGCAACAACCAGAACAGTCACAGAGCAAAATGAGCAAAAATACAGAGGAAAGAAGAAAAAAAAAAAAATAATAATAATGATAATACTAATATATATATACACACAAATATACATACATACATACACATATATATATACACATACATACACATACATACACACACACACATATATATATACATATATATACACACACACCCATATATATATGTATATATACATACATACATACATGTACACATACTCGTACACGTATACATACACATACTGTGCACATATACATATCCATGCAGTACATACATACATACACACACATACAGTGTGCATATATATGTATACACACATACATACATATTTACTAATAATGATAAACTTACAAGAAAAACAACAAGAAAAGAAACACAACCTCTTTAACAATGACCATCCAGATGACACGTGCAACAGATCTACATTAAGTCTACATTAGTCTGCAGTGACAGGATAACTACATCAGAGTGAAACAGAGAATGAGGAGATGTTCGTGGTGAACACAGCCATGCATCCCAAACCACACTCCCTCCAAAAGCGAGGGTCCGACTAGGAAGACGCTGGAGCACGGCCCCCCAGCAGGCTCCCTACAGAGGGGAAGGCCCGACCCCGCCCCCCCAAGAGGCAACCGCGAGTCCACTCCAAAGAGGTGCAAGGGAGACCCGGCTGGACGCCACTCCGCAGCCGAGCAAGGGCGACAGGAGGGGCCCGGGCGCCAACCGCTGAAACACCCGCCGGGGGCCGGTCGGCTTCGGGCAAGCAGGACAACCGCCCCCGAGCCGCCCAGAAGCCACCCAACCCCCCAAAGCAGGGGCCATACTCAACACCCCAGGAGCTCCAGGCCACCCAGACACAACTGCCTTGGGCCATCGCCTTCCCCGACGCCTGTGGCAGGCGCCCGTAGAGGGCCTATGGGTCTCCCCCCCCCGTGACCCGTCCACTTCACCCCCAGTGCACACACCCCAGCCCCAATACCCAAACCAAACCCTGTTCCCACACTCACACATGCCAACACGCATACACCCACACACCTACATTTTCACATATGCACCTGGATGGCCACCCCCCCAATGCAGCGAGCAGCATCACCGCGAGCTCCCCCGAGACACGGGGCCATAACACCATACCCGGCCGCCTGAAAATCCCCACGCTCACGCACGCATGCACGCACGCACACAGGCACACAGGCACGGACGCAGGCACGCACGCACGCACGCACGCACGCACGCACGCAGGCACTCCTCCCAGCACTGCCGCCGACTGAGACCCGGAGCCGAAACAACCCCTCCCCCCACTGCCCCCCGCCCCAGGGAGCGTCCAAGAAAACAAGGGTGTAATAGGACCCTCTAATCCCCGCCTCCCCACCCAACTAAAAGTGTTATGAGGTGTGAGATGTGTGTGTGTAGGCAGTTAAAATTGAGGAGCCGAAACTGCATGACACCATGGGCAGAACAACCCTGCCGGGTGAGCATGGCTAAGTAGCTCTGCCCACCCTGTGACACGAGTCCTGCCACCCCAAAAATGAATGTGAGGTGTCTGTGAGTCTATGTACAGTGAATAAGTGTAATTAAAAATGGGGACTTTGCGTCCCCCAGGGCATGACAGAAGGAGGTCGTGTTTGTGACCCCCCCTGCAACACCAGACCACTTCCGAGCGCCACACTCAGCTGCAAACTGCTCCAGGACACGCTGAAGTTTACAGCCTGATCACATCACAGCCATTAGGACCACATCGTCTGCAAATAGTATAGTCGACATCCTTTGGCCAACAAACTGGACTCCCTCGACGCCTTGACTGCTCCTAAAAATTCTGTCCATGAAGGTTATGAACAGAATCGGTGACAAAGGGCAGCCTTGGCGGAGGCCAACGTTCACCGGAAACAAGCTTGACTTACTGCTGGCCATCCGCACTAGTCTCCTGCTCCAATTGTACAAGGACCGAATGACACGTAGTAGAGCACCACCCATCCCGTAATCCCGGAGCACCCCTCACATGACACCACGATTGACACGGTCAAATGCCTTTTTCAAGTCCACAAAGCACATGTAGACCGGTTGGGCGAACTCCCACGTACCCTCCAGTACCCTTGCAAGAGTGCAGAGCTAGTCCAGTGTTCCGCGACCGGGATGAAAACCACAGTGAACCTCCTACAACCGAGGTTCGACTAACGTTCGTACCCTTCTCTCCAGCACTCTGGAATAGACTTTCCCAGGGAGGCTGAGGAGTGTGATCCCCCTTTAGAAGAAACACACCTTCTGGTCACCCTTTTTAAAAATGGGGACCACCACTCCTGTATGCCAGTCCAGATGAACTGTTCTCGGCTTACATGCAATGTTCAAGAGACGCATTAGCCAAGACAGTCCACCAATATCCAGAGCCTTGAGGAAACCAGGGCGAAACTGGTCCACCACCAAAGCCTCATCACTGGGGAGTGTTTTGCCTGCCCCATATACCTCAGCCACGGTGATAGAACTATTCGTACACGTGTCCTCAGACTTTGCTTTCTCTACGGAAGGTATGTCAGTGGTATTGAGAAGGGCCTCAAAGTATTCCTTCCAACGACCGACTATATCCTCAGTCGAAGTCAGCAGGACCCTGTCCCAACTGTAAACAGTGTGAACTGGGGACTTTTCCTTTCTGAGGCTTTGGATGGTTTGCCAGAACCTCTTTGAGGCCAACCGGAAGTCATGCTCCATGACCTCACCGAACTCCTCCCACAGCCGAGTTCTTGCCTCGACCACCGCCAAAGCCGCATGCTGCTTGGCCTGCTGGTGCCTGTCAACTGCTTTGGAAGTCCACGCTCAATAAGACTCCTTCTTCAGTTTGACGGCAGCCCAGACTTCTGGTGTCCACCATCGGGTTCGGGTCTTTCCACCAGGACTGGCACCGGCCACCATGCGGCAGCAACTGCGACTGCCTGCCTCAGCAATGGAAGCATGGAATACAGCCCATTCGGAATTAACATCTCTGTCGCCCCAGAGGCAGGGATGTGGGTCTCCCCCGTGCAGACCCACCACCTGCAGGGGAAAGCATAAGGGCCCGGTGCCATGCAATTTGGGCGGCGGTCAAGGGCAGGCGTCTGGACAACATGGTCTTCGGCGGCCAAATCTGGTTCTTGTTAAATGTATACGAATACAGAATTGCGTAAGAATTGGCAGCAATGGAAGATCATTTTTGCTTTCTGAGGAGCTAAAGACCTACCTGATGGTCACTGCTCCTCTGCTCTGGCCACTTCATGAGCAGCCGTTTTGAGGAGTAGTTACCAACAGCAACAGCAACAGTGGTCGGGAAAGAGACTGCAAAATCGGAGAGGAGAAGAAGAGGAAGAGAGGAGAAGAATGCACATTTACCCTGTCAACAAACCTTGACATTTATAGCATGTTTTATTAAATGAAAATTACTATAGTGCCCCACTGGGTTCCAATATCATTTTTGAAAATCCCTGAAATGAGTAGATTATGAACCATTTATTTGTCTGTACTAGCAAACTGTGTTCTCTACAAATTTGATGTATTGTTACACTTAATAAAAGTAGTTATGCATTTTTGTGTGTGACCTTTTTCCCAGCTCCGTGTGAGGGAGGTTCTTTCTTTTGCCATAGCAACATGTGCATCAACCACACCTTGGTCTGCAACGGCATCCAAAACTGTGTGTATCCATGGGACGAGAATCACTGCAAAGGTACACTAAACCATCGGCAGCTAATGCATCTGCACCCCCATATTCATGCAATGCAACAAATTGTGTGTATTGCTAGAGAAAAGGAAACCCAGCATTCTGGACTCTCTGGACAACACTAACCTCACAATCATTGGTGTGACATGCAGCCTGGTGGTTATTCTGCTCATCATCTCTGTCATCATCCAAGTCAAACAGCCTCGCAAGAAATACATCATCCGCAGGTTGATTCACCTCTCAAATGATCTTATTATGAAACTGGAGTATTTTATTTTGTATGGAAACAAAAACAATGCGCTTTGAAGCGTTTCTTTCAATACTCGCATTGTGTTAACCCTGCTAACCTTGTTTCCCATACATGCAGTGCATTTGATGTCTCTTTTTATCGGTTTTATCTCTCTATCAGAAGAATGCACAGAAAAGAGACAGACATACAGTATGTGTTCATGTCTCACATAAGAAGGCTTTTAAAATCAAACAAACTTTTTGAAGTCCTGGCATCAAACACTCCCAACCCATTTTTCAACTCATTAACAATAATGGCACAAATATTACGCAATAATACTCATTGGGTAATACTCATTACCCACTTTTATTTTTACTTTAGTAGTTTCTTCAGAGCTCACTCCCATGTATTCTTTTTGCATTTTGAAGCTCTACTTAGATCCAACAGTCCAAAATGGTCATTTTTGACATTTGTAACTGCATTTTAATTAGTACTGTTTATGTTTATGTTTATGGGCACTTTCTGGTCTTTTTTGGTCTTATAATGCAGTCTACAAATTTACATTACAATGAAATAATTTTGTTCGGTTTGTTTGCATTCACAGAGATGACTTTGACCCTGCCCTCCTCCATCCAGAGTTTGAGCCTCCTCACTATGAGCTCTGCACGTTACGACACGTCCCATCAGGTGACCTAACTGACGCTGCGATGGCCGAGGAGTTTGAGAAGTCCCACAAGCTGCGCCGATCCTCCTCCAAATGCATTCGCGACCACCACTGCGGATCCCAGCAGGGAAGCATGCACAGCAGTGTCCACGGTAGCCGCAGCAACCTTAGCATGAGAGAGGCCTCTGTGAATCTCGATGGTGGGGGACTTGTACCGCCGCTACCTTCAGGGATAGTGAGTCAGCTGTCAACGCAGCTCTCCCACCACACCACTCCAGCCAGTCACAGGAACATCCTGGTAATGAAGCATAGCTATTCTCAAGATGGGGGAGATAGCTATAGAGGAGAGAATGATGATTTAATGATAGATGATGGTCCAACTACTAGCAGGCACCACATTTATCATCATCAGATCCATCGTGGCATAACGGGTTTGGACCACACTGTCCACCGTACTTTGTCTAATGACTTCTGATATGGCACAATCACGATGTAAACTGTGAAAGAATGGAGGCAAGTGATAATTTTTAATAGATGGGATGGTTGTGAAAAACTACTAAATCCGAATTATTAATCAGTTGAAGTCAAAACCCTAATTTTGAAATAGCTGTTGTGGGGAAGTACAGCATTGAGAATAATAATTTGATCCCTGAAATCCTACATTGAAGAAAGGTTAGAAATTAATTTGTATTTGACAGGATTAACTTGTGCGCCACATTTGTGTTGCTTGATCAAATGCTTTATCACTCATCCATCCATCCCATCCATTTTCTATGCCGCTTATCCTCATTAGGGTCACGGGGATGCTGGAGCCTATCCCAGCAGACTTTAGGCGAGAGGCGGGGTACACCCTGGACTGGTCGCCAGTCAATCGCAGGGCACAGCTTTATCACTCAGTCAAATACAAATTTGTTTATTACTCTGATTTAATGTTTGTTGGTATTGTGTCTCTGTGTTAAAATAAACCTACCATACAAATAAAGGTGGGCTCATGTCTTTGTATGTGCAAAATTACAATAATAAATACATTTATTTCAATTTTAACCTCAAATTTCAGGGTATTTTGTGAATTGTGTCACAGTCACTGCTGGATAATTGATTTTGTCTATTTACTTGGATTTATTCTAGAAGTATTCTTTGAATTTGTGTCAAAGCTTTACTGTTGACCTATGTATTGCAATAAATATGTGTTTATTTTAACGGCAATATTTTGGTGGCCACTGTTCTCTATATACATATTTGAAAAATGAAATGTATTGACTCATTCACTTGGAAGGCGTGTTTTCCCCAAATGGCTTCCAATTGGCTGGGCGGAACTGTAGGCACGGGAGCAAAGATAGCCAGTCGGAATTATTTTAGTGGTGAACGAAAATGTCATAATACTAATCTAGAGTAATTTATTTTCAAACCGGTGCGTCGTGCATTGTTTGGAAGCCCATCATGTCGAAAGGTGATCTTTTTGCGGAGTCGGTGGGACAATCCGTCACCAAAGAAAGCAAGCGCACAAGCCGAATTGGTCTCCTCGTAACGGGGGTGGTTGGAAGCTCCCTTGTCGCTCTCTACGCGGTAGCTACTCCTTTTGTGGCCCCTGCCTTGAGGAAAATCTGTCTTCCCTTTGTCCCAGCGACCAGCACACAGGTAGAGAATGTCCTCAACGCACTGCGAGCCAGATCGGGGACCCTGGTGGACATTGGGAGTGGCGATGGAAGGATCGTAAGTAGTCTGTTGTTGATCATATATACATGTCCACAGAGTGTATCTCAATTGTGGTTTGAATTGCATAAATTATGTTTTAGGAGCTTTCTGGTTGGTTGCTAATACTGATGTGTCGCTCTACTGCAAAGAGAACTCAAATGATAGTCTGGAGAGATGTGACGTTCGCGAACGAGTCGCGTCTTTTGAACGGATCCTTTGAATGGACGAGGACATCCGATTCCGAGTTGTTCGCCTGGTTCATACTGTATATGCATGTTGATGGGAAACTAAATTTCTTTAACTCACTCAAGTTTTTCAGTCAACAGCGAGAATGTTACATATGCACCTATTATTATGCCCATTCTTCAGCCATGCCAATGTTTAAATAGTCACATTTACTCCACTTTGTGTTATTTGGTGGTGTAGGTGATTGCAGCAGCAAGACGTGGATTTCAAGCATCGGGCTTTGAGTTGAACCCGTGGTTGGTGTGCTATTCTCGCTACAAGGCCTGGAGAGAGGGAGTGTACCACTCCACCTCCTTTCACATCTCTGATTTATGGAAGGTCAGTGTGAGTTCCTTTTCAGAAACCAGACTCAGAAGGTGATCACTTGTGGTGATGTAGACAGTTAGACATTTTTTCTGCCTTATGCCTGACAACAGTTGATTTTTTTTTCTAGGTCAGCTTTGCTCAGTACTCCAATGTTGTCATTTTCGGAGTCCCTGAAATGGTATGTTGTACAGTTTGGCACATACCTTCCCACCCAGTTTTTAACTTGACATAACATGAGCTACACACAATAGAACATGTAAAGTGTGGTTAAAGTAGGGGGTTCCAAAAGTCACATTTTAAATGTATCATTATAAGTGAACAAAAAAACCTTATAAAACAACCGCAAAAATGGGGTAAAAAGAGCAAAAAGGCCACAGAAAGTTGAAATATTTTACTAATAATGATAATAACACAACCCTTTATCACCTATAACACAAAGCTGAGGTCCAGACTGTTTAACAATATATACTGTATGTTGTTATTGTTTTATTATTATTATGCAAGGTGAAATGGGTAGCACCAAATGATTAAAAACAAAAATACAAGTAGCATAAAATCTATCTGTGGCAGTCCTAATGTATTAGTGGCAGACCACCACAAATAAATGAATGCATGGGAAAACACTATCTACAAATTAACTCACAACAAGCCAATCAACCCATCATAAATTGCGAGAGGTCATTAATCCAATATAAGAGTCTGACACGCTGTCATCTTAGAAAGAACGCTAATCTCATCACACAACTTAACAGTAAAAAGGTAGCTAGGAAATATACAAGTATCAATACAAGTTTAAAATAAAAAAACAACTACTATTTGTACTTCTTTCCATAACACATTTCTTCCCTGCAGAGCAGTTCACTGGCCATGGCTGCCAGGGTGCTGCATTGATTCATTCGTACCTGTGTCCACCAGAGGGAGTTCATGAGCAGCCATGGCCATCCATCCATTTTCTATACCGCTTATCCTCATTAGGGTCGCGGGTATGCTGGAGCCTATCCCAGCTGACTTTGGGCGGGAGGCGGGGTACACCCTGGACTGGTACTGCCATGACCAATAATGAATTGAATAATGAATTGCAAATGTGAGGGGGATCCACAGTGCCTCCATTTTAAAACTACGTTGTAAAATGAACTTCTGTCAAAGCTTATTTATCATTGACCCATGTGATGATGCTGACAGATGGACCAATTGGAGCTGAAGCTGGAAAAGGAGTTACCGAGCTGCGCTAAAGTGGTCGCCTGTCGATTCCCCTTTCCCAAATGGGTTCCTGAACAGACGACTGGGGTGGGTGTAGACACTGTGTGGGTGTATGACGCCCATTCATGGCGAGCAAGACAAGACCAGAGAAGAGTCACACCTTTTAAAAGGACATAATCCTTGCTAAACAAAAAAACAAAGTGAAGTAGAAGACTGCAATAGTGTAAAGTTTCCTTACATACTCTATACTTTTGACATGTGCACAGCATTCACACACGTGCTTGCAATTTTCTCAAATGGTTGAATGTTAGATAAAAGTGTTTACAAGAATTGTTTGGAAAAAAGTTATTTTATGTGTGCTTCTATGATAGAGAATGAAAATAAAATGCATTACATAATTTCTTAAGTATATGTCATGATTTTGAATATTGTGACTATAAATCTACATATACTGTATATCACAGATATTCAGACTCCAAAAAGAGAGGCCCTGCTGTCTTAATAGTAGCCTGTATCATTGCATTATCAAGTGAATGAGTTAATTATGCTATTCATCTGTTTTTGCTCTTCAGATGCTTGGGCTCCATGGCTTCCTTATACAGTATTCTTGGTAGGAACACACATTATGTCTCAAGCAAGGCTTACATGAATAGCAGCTAAACCAACACATTCAGTGTTTGCGCTGGCGTCATGTGTAATTTCATGGGTTCATTCACAAATATTGCATGTACCTGTTTCTAAGATAGCACAGGAATACTAGGAATGTGGATAACACAGAAAGTAATGAAGATAAAAGACCTGATCAAAATCTTAATACCAGTTGAAAAACCCAGCTGTTACCACACAGACAAGGGCTGTCAAGTCATGAGGGATGCCCGCTGCAACATCTGCACGTAACCGGTTGCCGTCTGACGACCCCGCACCACCTGAGGTTAGTGTTCTACTGAATGAAAAAGCAGCCCTGATCATGATGGACCCCCCTCTACTGTGCCGGGTAGAAAACATCTCTGTCATGCCAGTAACGTTGGAAGCCATCTGGACCGTCAAGGTTACATTTTTTCTCATCAGAGAATAAATGCACCTTTCAATGTCCCATGTTTGATTCTCTCTGGCAAAGTATAATCAGACAGTTAAAATTTGTTTTTTCTTTTGGAAAGCCTTTTCCCCCAGATGCCATCTGATGGTTATTGCGCTGCAGTCGGCACCGGTCTTCTTTTCCTTTCGGCTTATCCCTGCTTATCCCATCAGGGGTCGCCACAGTGACTCATTTTGTTCTGTTTGATTCGCATGTTTTGATTTGGCAAAAGTTTTATGTCGGATGCCCTTCCTGACACAACCCTCTGCCGTATAGGAGGGACATGATACGTGTGTATATATATTTGGGTGTGACCAGGATGGGCAGGATCAGGAATGAGCACATATTGTATAGCATAGAAATACATCTTAGTATGGTAAGGGCCTTAATTTGGGTCGAGGACCGCCCTGTGTCTGTGTGTCCTGTGACAGACAGCCAATCGGATTCTCTGGCAAGCAAAATGTAATTTTTTTGGGGTCTACCACATGACTTTTTTGTTCCTTAATGTTCAGGATTTTTCAAAAAAATGTAGAATGTCTTTTTGCGTCCAATCTCAAAAGTAATGGCATGCTGCGAGAGGCCTCGCTTATGCAGCTCGCCGATCTGACCACGTTCAAAAAGAGAAAGCTTCTTAGCTTTAGCCTTCAGGAGGGCTGGACCGTGTGAATGCCTGACAGAAAATGAGAATTTT
Organism: Oostethus manadensis; assembly: GCA_024372805.1. Classification (NCBI taxonomy): domain Eukaryota; kingdom Metazoa; phylum Chordata; class Actinopteri; order Syngnathiformes; family Syngnathidae; genus Oostethus; species Oostethus manadensis. Next base: position 1,245,154 of record QODF01000082.1, read on the forward strand.
CAGCAGATTTCAGCTTTTATAGCCTGTGGTCTTAAACTTTTGATCAGATGATAAACAACCTATTTCAGTTTATTTATTTATTTATTTCTTTGAATTACAAGTTCCATATCTCCTCCGTGAATCATCACCTTATCGTGGTCGAGGGGTTAGAGTGCCCGAGTGATCCTAGGAGCTATGTTGTCAGGGCCTTATGCCCCTGGTAGGGTCTCCCAAGGCAATCAGGTTCTAGGTGACGGGCCAGACTAAGAGTGATCCAGAAGACCCTAATGAAGAAGAACAAGAGGAGTGACTGCACCTCGCCCAGACGTGGGATTTCGGGGCCTCACCCTGAAGCCAGGCCTGGGGGAGGGGCTTGCAGGCGAGCGCCTGGTGGCCAAGCCTCCACCCGTGGGGCCTAGCCGGGCTTAGCCCGAATCAGGAACACGGGAACTCCCCCCCGCAGACCCACCACCTGCAGGCTCAAGCATAAGGATCCGGTACAATTCGATTTGGGCAGTGGTTGAGGGCGGGTGTCCGGGCGACCTGTTTTTTTTCGGCGGCCATATCTGGTTCTTGGGACATGGAATGTCACTTCTCTGGTGGGAAGGAGCCCGAGCTTGTGGAAGAGGCGGAGACATTCCAACTAGATATAGTCGGACTCACCTCAACCCACAGTTTGGGCTCTGGAACCAAATTCCTTGAGAGGGGCTGGACCTTGTTCTTCTTTGAAGTTGCTGCAGGGGAGAGGCGGCGAGCTGGTGTGGGCTTATTAATAGCCCCCCGGCTTGGTGCCTCTGTGCTGGAGTCATCCCCAGTGAACGAGAGGGTTATTTCCCAGAATTTCCAGGCGCAGTCAAGGCGTTGAGGGAGTCCAGCTTGGCGACCTTAGGATCTCGCCTCTGCTATTTGCAGACGATGTGGTCCTTATAGTCTCATCAGGCTGTGACATTCAGCGTTTACTGGAGCAGGTTGCAGCTGAGTGTGAAACTTCTGGGATGATATTCAGCACCTCCAAATCCGAGGCCTTGGTTCTCAGTCGGAAACGGGTGGACTGTACCCTCCCGCGTTGGGAGTGAGCTCTTGCCTCAGGTGGAGGAGTTCAAGTATCTTGGGGTCTTGTTCACGAGTGAGGGACGGTTGGAGCGTGAGGTCGACAGACGGATCGGTGCAGCGTCAGTAATGCAGTCGCTGTACCGGACCGTCGTGGTGAAGAGAGAGCTGAGCTGGAAGGCAAAGCTCTCTGTTTACCGATCGATCTACGTTCCTACCCTCACCTATGGTCATGAGTTATGGGTCATGACCGAAAGAACGAGATCGCGGATACAAGTGGCGGAAATGAGTTTCCTCCGTATGGTGGCTGGACTTACCCTAAGAGATAGGGTGAGGAGCTCGGCCATCCGGGAGAAGCTCAGAGTAGAGCCGCTGCTCCTTCACATCGAGAGGAGCCAGTTGAGGTGGCTCGGGCATCTCGTTCGAATGCCTCCCGGGCGCGTCCCTGGTGAGGTGTTTCGGGCATGCCCAGCCGGGAGAAGGCTGGGAAGACCTAGGACACGCTGGAGGGACTATGTCTCACAGCTGGCCTGTGAACGCCTTGGTGTCTTCCCGGTGGAGCTGGAAGAGGTCGCCGGAGACCGAGAAGTCTGGACTTCCCTACTGAGACTGCTGCCCCCGCGACCCAGACCCGGATAAGCAGAAGAAAATGGAATGAAATGGAAGAAGTTCCAAATGATTCTTGTCACACTCTTTTCTTGTTTTTGCATATTATAGCTCTACTTAAAACCTCATTAAGATCCAAATGTGCAAAAGGTCAATTTTAGCAATTTTATTTTTCTATGTGTGTGTTTTAATAACTATGGACATGTTTTCTGGGTTGTGTCTCTTTTCATCCTAGTTTTGGGTAGGTAAACTGCAATATTCTGCACAGTTATTGTGGTATTTAATGGTTCTACCATCCAAACTGACAAACACAATTTACATCACCAATGATTTAAATGATTGCTGTCTAGTGTGGGGATCCCACTTCCAGGGAACAGGATGTGTGGCTATTTTAGGCCAATCCAATTATGTTTCAGCAAACAGTCTTAACAGTCTGTGAGGCCAAGGAAGGATTTTAGCCGTATTACCTTATTTTATTTTATTTCACCTTTATTTTACCACACCTGTAAATTCACAGTAAATTACTGGCTAATAATTGCACAACTTTTATAGTAACATTACAGTAATTTGTGTGAAATATCTCCACAGTAACTTACTGTAATTTCACAGCTGAGATTTTCACAGTTAATTACAATAAAGTTACCGTTATTTACTGTAATTTTACAGTTAATTACATTGTTTTAACTGCAGAATTGCAGTACCATAAATCAAAGTAAACCGCCTGTAGTTTTACATATTTACTGAAAGTAAAGTTGTTAATGTTAACCAGTATTTTTTGTGAGCTTACAATGCTGCAAACTCCTGTAAATTTGACACGTTAACTGTGAAATTACCACAACATCTGATGAGTAAAAAGATTTTCCTGTGCTTAAAAACAAGGTAATAGAACTGTGATAAAAGAGCGGCATTGAAAATAGCCGCTGTACTGTATACATGAACTTCTTTAACTACCAAACAGACAGCGTTCATGGTATTGCTGTACCAACAAGATGTATGACCAACCAAAATGTGTATGATGTAGACACAGCCCTAACACTTCAGTGACTTTTTGTAAAACCCAGATCACTTAGGGTTTTTTTTTTGTTTGTATGGTTTTGCTTTGTATTTTATTTACTGACACATTCTGACCTCATAGTGACTGTTTATTTACATGGTATCAGTGTAGAACTATACTACTCCCCCATTTGTCAGCAGCCTGATTTTAATATATTACTCTGAAATTTAAAAAGCAGTGGAAATGGAAAGCACACAGGGCCACAGCAACCTTTTAGTTGCAGAATCTATAGTTACCAGGAACTTAACGTTCCTGAAGTCAACAAGCTTACTTTATGTACGTGTGTAATATCTATATAATGTGCCACCATTGCACAAAATCAGATATTTCAGGTGAAAGCGATTAAGACCACTTTATGATGAGGAGTGGCTACTCTATCCCGTATGTGAATGAAGTCACATGGCTGTCAAATCCAATTGAATCCCAATCCAATTTAAGATTAAATCAGATGGTGCTTGCGATAGCTTGATAATTTCTTGTATTTCTACTGATTATGTAAGGGTTCATCTATACCACAACACTTGAGCAAATGAACGTCTGCTTGCATTGAAATTTGGGGCATTAAAACAAAATGCATTTACCTGAAATGAGGAATAAAAATAAATATTCCCTCTATGGTTGTATTGCTTATTGTTAAGTACATACTCAGACATTTTCAAGGGTCTGGACCATGTGATTTTTCCTGCAAAGTGTCATGACTAAAGGAACACTTGTAGGAAGCCTTGCAGAGCCACAGGGTGGAGGGCTGGAGCCAAAGAGTAAATCAATGGATTAGTGGCCGGCATCAGTCTCTGCCGGCCTTTGAAAGAGTCCAATGCTCCTCCATAAGGAAGTACTACATTAGAGCTGTTGATGGTGACTTTGAAATATTCTATCAATTTTATTATGTTCTCCTTTTTCAAGAAGACGGTGACCTCCCAACGTTTATCTTCTTTGGTGGTGACCCGATGTCGTGACAGAACAACGGTCTCTGTTTGTGATCTGTCAGTGTTTAAGGACTCGCGGGAGGCTGTCGGTATTCTTCAAATTGGCTAATCAGAAATGGGACGTGTCATAACAGGCTTTTGGAGAGACTTCTGCTTTGGACTCTTGATCAATGATTGGCAGAATGTGCAGTAATGTCATACTGTAATGAGCCTCGTCCCCCAAAAATGGATGTGCTTTAGGTCGCACTAGAGATGTCCCGGTATCCCACCACAATTCAAAGGAGTGAGTGTGAGGATGGAATAAATGGTGTTAATAACGGAGGAAGAAGCTGGAAAACTTCAGGAGAATGGAGTTGCTGAAAGAGGAGCAGGTGGACCAAACAAAGAGGTTGGAGCTATCCCTGTCATGTCCATCACTGAAATCAACAAGGATGGTGATGACAGTGTGGAATCAGGAGAATATGGAGAATATGACCAGGTGGAACCGGATTACGTGCGGAATTACTGGGAGGATGAGGATGATATCTACCAGGAGTTTGAAGAATTGGACTTTGAGGCCCTGTCAGATAATTTGGACACAAGGAGCATTGCCTCCGACGATTCCTTCTACCCCATTGACAGTTCAGTCGGGTCTGGCGGTCTTCGCTCAGCCAGCCCAGAGCCTATCTCCTTTTTTAAGGCCTGCTGCAACAACAACGCCATCATCGTCAAGATTATGATTAGGCAAGGAGTGACTGAGGAGGAAGTGGAGGAGACAGACAGGAACAGAAGAGTAAGAGTACTCCAAATGTTATTTAGGGCTTTGTGACAAATGGAAAAATCTAATTGTCATGTAGGGTCAGAGCACCAGATTAATCTTCCTGGTAGCAGATGGGACGTGTCCACTGCATAGTGACACATTGAGAAGCAGCTTGGCATTGGGCTCAGCTTTTAACAGGCTTGCTAAGTCCTTGACCTAATCTCTTGGGAAACCATAGCAAAGTCTTGAAAGTGAAAGGCTGAAAGAGAAATAGTGGTATCATCCGCACAAATTACTTATCCCCATAGAAACTAGTGTGGGTGATGCTGCCAATTTTGGTATCAATCTGATACCAAGTAAGTATAGGACCAGTATTGTTGATATTGGGACTTTCTATTTAAAATTGTTGAAGGTTATGACATAAAATTCTATGAGTGAAATAACATCAAAATTGCAAAAAAACCAAAACAAAAGCAGAAACACAGTATTGGCTGTCATTAAAATCCGGGGTTTCCCCATACATACATTTATTTGTGGCGGTACCTTAATTAGAGATTCATTGTGTGCCACTGTCTAGTCTACATGTTGTAAATAGTTGATGTTATCTTTGTGTTTTAGTCTGCACTGATCGTAGCTTGTTACCATGGCTATGTGGATGTGGTCATCGCACTTGCTCAGTGCCCTTATATTGATGTCAACTGGCAGGATAATGAGGGTAACACTGCCCTGATCACTGCAGCACAAGCAGGTAAACACGTCACCTCATATGCACACAAATAAACTATGGAGATATTCGTGTTTTGTCTGTATTACTTTTGTCCATGTGCAACTTTGTTCATGTCCATGATACATGATACATATACATACATACAGAAATTCCAACCCAGATCTTCCACATCCCCTGACTGTGTGGCAAACATGCTAACCACTATTAGTGGCCACCAAGTATAATTATAAAACAATATTTTCATGACATTCCCTCCTAAAAATGTCTATTTCTGACAAATGGCTCGACCCAATACTGTAAAAGTATTTTGGCCCAACACTGATCATTTGTAAAATTTTGCCCCTCCCGTGTACTTAAGTACAAAGCCACATTAATAAGCATGCTTTCAGTTGTTCCCTATTTACAGATGCTGTTTATCCTTGCCATGCAGGTCACCTGATCATCTCTTACTACCTGCTGAACTACTTTCCGGGACTGGATATTGAGAGGAGAAACTGTCACGGCTTCACAGCTTTAATGAAGGCTGCAATGCAGGGTCGGGCTGACTGTTGTAGAATGCTCATTATGACTGGTAAACTACAAAACTCCACACTAATAGGAAGGTAAGAAAACACCATGGAGGTTGTGTAATACACATTCGTTACATTTCCAGGAGGAGATGTCCAAGCCCGGGACAATGGCCGCATGATGACACCCAGAGAGTGGGCTCTCTTCACAGGCCGCTATGAGACAGCCTACCTAATGTATCAGCTCATGTTGAAGCCATGTGCTGAACAGTTCAGTGACTCCTTCAACCTGGAGTGGCCTATGCTGGAGGTGATTTTTACACTCCAATCAATCAAATATGTTTTGTAAATTAAATTGCATTTATTAATAGTGTATGATACAAACAATTTTGGATGTATTGCAATTTATTGCAAAGAAGCATTCAAGTGAAATAGGCTGTTCATCGGCTGATTAAAAGTTTGAATTGAATGTGTTTTAGTATCAGGTATTTGCACTGTCATGATCTCTTGATGGCAAAGGCAAAAAAAAAAAGCTTTCTCTCTTTGAAGGTGGTGGGATTGTTGAGCTGCATAAGCAAAGCCTCTCGCAGCCTCAGTGCCATTGCTGCTGAGGTTTGACGCAGTAAGACAGTCATAAATTTTCTTCACACATCCTGAGGCTTTTGAAACAAAAAAGTCTACTTAGAAGCACCTTAAGATTTAACAGTGAAAAAATTTACATTTTTGACATTTTTCAGCTGTTCTTAAGATTTGGATCAGGAGTGTAGTTGCTTATAAATGTTACATTGTTTTATTGAGCAAACGCCAATGTCAACCTTCATTTTTTTAGATGTAGACTTAGACTTCAACTTAGACAGACTTTATTGATCCACAAGGGAAATTGCTTGGTTACAGTAGCTCAGTAGTAGAAGAAATAGACAAACACTCTCCGATTAAAAAATGAATGCAATGCAATATGAATACAGTAATATATACAGTAGTATTTACATTATATCCATCTTTCCATTTTCTATGGTGCTTATTCTCATTAGGGTTATATTGGATTATAATATGCAAGTATAATACAATTTTTAAAAGAATATAAGAAATAGAAATCTTATATTCTTATTTATCTTATATAATCTTAAAAGACAACATTCTTTGCATTCTTTGTCTTCTACAGGATTTGGTTGCCCAGGCTCAAGAGCCAAAGTCCTGCTGGAAGCGTTTCATCAACCTTCTTTCCTGTTGGCCTTACAGATTTTACCTTAACAACAAGGTAGACCCTGTGGATGACGGTGTTCTAGAACACATGGTCAGAATCACTACTGGTCTCAGCAGTCCGTTTATTGCTACAGCCTGCCGGACAGTGTGCCCGGGAAGCCCTCCATGCATTGGGAAACGGCGCTATGCGGTGCAGGAAATTCTCAGGAGAAAACGCTTGGCTGAGCTTAAGCACCTTGGCCCAGACAGACTGAACCACTACAAAACATTTTTCCAGAATTCGCGCGTTCTCCTCATACCAAAGGCGAGGGATCGGAGGGCCAGCCTCCAACCTCAGTTGCTGACTGACATGGCTGCGGCATCCACCGTGGCCATGAGGCGGGCGAGCTTGCTGCCGCTTCATTTGTTGAGGAGAAGCAGTGTGCGACCAGGCATCGTCATACCAAAGGTGAGGCTCTGCAAGGCCCCAGTTCCTTCATTCATACCAGAAAAACTCAAACAGACACAGAACTACCATCACCTTCAAATCCCAAAGTGGGACTACAAGATGAAGCGGATAGAGAGAAGGAAGGAGGACAGACAAAGAACGTTACCGCTGACAAGGAGAAGATGAGACAACACTACAAGAGACACGATCTCAACCACCGTGCACTGTAGACAACTTGATGGTTCTCCTGAAGAAGGGACTATTTTTCTTCTTCCTTATGTGATGGCTGACATTGTTGCCTTGTTGCTACATGATGTGTTCACCCAACATCTTCACAGTACTTTATCTGCCTGACCTATATTGAATCATCCGCACATGCTTAACGGTGAATCAATCTGCAATACCACAGCATGAATTGTGTTGTCTCAAACTGACCAGGGCCAATAAAAGGTCTCTTCCCCTCCTCCAAGACTCACCACCTTATCGTGTTGGAGGGGTTTGAGTGTCCGAGTGATTCTAGCAGCTATGTTGTCCAGGGCTATATGCCCCTGGTGGGGTCTCCCAAGGCAAACAGGTCATTGGTGACAGGCCAGACAAAGAGTGATTCAGAAGACATAATGAAGAATAACAAAAGGAGGGGCCGCTCCTTCCCCTGAAGTCAGGCCCTGGATAGGGGCTAGCGGATGGTGGTCGGGCCTTCACTCATGGGGCCCAGGCCGAAGAAGCCACATGGGATTACCACCCCCAACCCCACCCGCGTAGACCAACCACCTGCAGGTGGGATTGGTGGTACACTACTACATGCCATTCAGTCCTCGTACAACTGGAGCAGGAGCCTGGTTCAACTTCCGGTAACTCAGGGTCTTGTTCACGAGTGAGGGGATGTTGGAGAAATGGATCAGCGCAGACGATCTATGTTTCCACCCTCATCTATGGTCATGAGCTTTTGGGCAAGAATGAGATCGTGGATACAAGCGGTTGAAGTGAGTTTTCTTCATAGGGTGGCGGGACTCACCTTAAGAGATACAGTGTGGAACTCGGCCGTCCTGGAAAAGCTTAGAGTAGAGTCGCTGCTCCTTCCCATTGAGAGGAGCCAGTTGAGGTGGCTCGAGCATCTAGTCCATATGCCTCCCGGTTGCATCCCTGGTGAGGTGTTCTGGCCATGCTCAGCCGAGAGAAGGCCCTGGGAAGACCAAGAACACGCTGGAGGGATTATGTTTCACAGCTGGCCTGGGAACTCCTTGGAGTATCTCCTGGTGGAACTGGAAGAGAATCGGGAAGTCTGGACTTCCCTACTGAGACTGCTGCCCCCATGACCCGGACCGGATAAGTGGAGGAAAATGGAATGGAATGGTATTCTCTATAAAATGTGTTTTTGGTCATATTTTTGGATGTCTGGAACTATTTAATTGGATTTGCTTTATTTGTTATCGGAACAAATTGTTTGGCTTTTCCTTTGAAGTAGCATTGTACTTACATCAATGGGAGAAATAATTCTTTGTTGCTGCTGATTTTGTAAGTTTGTAAGTACCACTTTGCATGAACAGTCCATATTTTTTTGGAGTAGGTTCATTTGAACAGAAAGTGACGCCAAATAAAGTTTATGAAATAATATGTATTTGATTGAGGACAAAAAGTTAGCTAAACTATAATTCTGACCCCCATAGTCCATAATTCTGTCCTTGGTGATAGACCTAGGTGATAAAAAGACGGGTGTCAATAGGGTCTCCTTATTAAGTTAATAGGGAAGAGCTGAATAATGATCTCAAGGAACTTGCCCAATAAGCAAGAAAGGCAGTAGTAACATAACATTGCTGTTATGGATTGATTTGCAATGCACTCAAGATCCTCCTACTTAAGTGTACAAACTAGTCTGATGTTTGCCAATGAATACCTGAATGACTCTGACAAGGCTTGGTGATGTGATGTCCAAAATTGAGCTCTTTGGAATTAACTCAACTCACAGTGTTTGGAGGCAGAGAAATGGCGAAGATGAGCCCAAGAACATTATGATTATTGTCCAACATGGAGGTGGAAACATTTCTCCCTAAGAGTTAGGTAGGAGTTCACCAGATTGAGGGTCTGATGAACAAAGCCAAGTACCATAGAGTCTTGGATGAGAACTTCCAGGTCTCAGTCAGAACGCTGAAGATAGAGTGACCTAGCCAGTCTCAAGATCGTAATCCCAGTGAAAACCTGTGGCAGGAGCATACACTTTGCCTTGCCAAGAGACAAGTTCTAAACTGGACAATGTCTGTAAAAGGATGTAAAGTTCCTCCTGAGACGTGTTCAACCCTGGTGACCAGAAACACCGAATGCTGGCCAACAAGAGTATGAAGACACGTTTGCTAAATACATATTTTACGCAATGAAATACAAATTAATTTAAATCATGTATTTAATTATTTTGTTGATATTCTGCCTCTCTCTGTTCAAATAAGTCTCTTTGTAAAACAGAAAAATAAGGTAAATTAAATAATAATTTCCTTCACTGTAGAAAGAAATGAGAGAAATGCCAAAGGCATTCATTTATATAAATGTGAAACAAAAAGTCATTTGCTATGAAAATGTGTGTGTGGTTATTTTCACCAATTCAGTCGTAAGATTTCCTCCTACAAAAGTGAAAACAACAAATACACAAAATGACCATTTAGCCATAAACTTTCATACATATCGGGTTTGCACTTTTTCTTTATGTTTTGCTGATGTTTGATTGTAAATACAAATCTTCATGCTGAGATTTGACTTTTTCTATTGAAATGGGTCTTGTATTTTATAATACATTATTCTATTTTTTTAGCTATTCATTGAGGAGTTAAATAAAACACTTTAAATAATAAACATGTGATGTCATGTATTTTTTACATCAACATTTATTTTTACCCAATACACATAATTTGGCAATTAATTCATTTAAGACAACAACAAAAATTGAGGAGCCACTTGGTAGCCGAAGGAGCCGTCTCTTTTCAGTGACCGCAGCCAAAAGAACCGGCTCCTCGTAGTCCTCCGCATAGCAACTGATATCCTCCCTTCGTTCATGACGACGGGGTAAACGTGAGATCACGTGACACATTCAGGACGCGTGAGGAAGGCGAGACAGTCCAAACTTCCCCAAAATTGGAAATTCCAAAAGCCTCCTGCATCATGATACATCGGTAGCATTGCCATCCGGACGGTCGCGGTGTCCTAGAAAAGTTAGCATCGACTGTTAAACGACATATACGAAGAAGAAGATGATGACGTGCAGAAGTTGGATGAAGACCCCACAGTGGTTGTGGCCGTGATTGTCTTTTGAATCGATGCGTATTAAAAGAGTAAACCTAGTTAAGAAGTGACTGCATCATAAGGCCTACGGAGCGCCCTCCTCGGGCTAGCATAGCATGTTAGCCGCTAACAGGCGCGGAAGTTAGCAGCACGTAGCTAGCCGAGCAAAGATCAAGGGTGAAGAAAAGCCAAGAACGATGGCGGAAAACGAGGAGCGGCAAAGTCAACTGCTGGACGCCGTTTTGCAGAAGTCTGTGCAGGTTGTGTTGCACGCAGCAGGTTTGTTTCACTCTCGCCTAACTTTGTATTTGATTATCTACAAGATTTCTAAATAGATTGGTGCATTGTGTTGACCTTGTTGCTCGTGAAAACGAGACACGCTTCCATGTGTGTCGCCATTCAGTTCTCACTCTTTACAGTACGCTAATGTCACGATACCGTGCGGGATATTTACAGTACGCTAATGTCACGATACCGTGCGGGATATTTACAGTACGCCAATGTCACGATACCGTGCGGGATATTTACAGTACGCCAATGTCACGATACCGTGCGGGATATTTACAGTACGCTAATGTCACGATACCGTGCGGGATATTTACAGTACGCTAATGTCACGATACCGTGCGGGATATTTACAGTACGCCAATGTCACGATACCGTGCGGGATATTTACAGTACGCCAATGTCACGATACCGTGCGGGATATTTACAGTACGCTAATGTCACGATACCGTGCGGGATATTTACAGTACGCCAATGTCACGATACCGTGCGGGATATTTACAGTACGCTAATGTCACGATACCGTGCGGGATATTTACAGTACGCCAATGTCACGATACCGTGCGGGATATTTACAGTACGCTAATGTCACGATACCGTGCGGGATATTTACAGTACGCCAATGTCACGATACCGTGCGGGATATTTACAGTACTCTAATGTCACGATACCGTGCGGGATATTTACAGTACGCTAATGTCACGATACCGTGCGGGATATTTACAGTACGCCAATGTCACGATACCGTGCGGGATATTTACAGTACGCTAATGTCACGATACCGTGCGGGATATTTACAGTACGCCAATGTCACGATACCGTGCGGGATATTTACAGTACGCCAATGTCACGATACCGTGCGGGATATTTACAGTACTCTAATGTCACGATACCGTGCGGGATATTTACAGTACACCAATGTCACGATACCGTGCGGGATATTTACAGTACACTAATGTCACGATACCGTGCGGGATATATTCGACCAACACAGTTTCTTTGGAGAGGATTTGAAATATAGGTGGCGAGTGTTGCGTTGGCTTGCCTTGAATGAATTGAAATGAAAAGTGAAAGCTCCATCCATCCATCTTCTATGCCGCTTATCCTCATCGGGGTATGCTGGAGCCTATCCAGGCTGACTTCTGCGGGGTACACCATGGACTGGTCACCAGTCAATCGCAGGGCATAGAAACAAGCATTCACCCAAACATACATATCAGTTACACAATGTGTGGCTGGGAATCGATACTGAAGCATTGATACTTCCAATACCAGCTTTTCATGCTCTAAAATCCAAATATCAATACTTTCCATAGTTAAGTAATTTGTCAGTTTAAATCATCATCAGTCATTGATTTCAATAAATATGTTTTTTTATTTAAGTAAAAAAATTGTCCATAGGTATGAACTTGAGTGTGAATGTTTGTTTGTCTATATGTGCCCTGCGATTGGCTGGCAACCAGTCCAGGGTGTACCCCGCCTCTCGCCCAAAGTCTGCTGGGATAGGCTCTAGCATACCCGCCACCCTAATGAGGATAAGCGGCATAGAAAATGAATGAATGAATGAAATAAATAATTTATTTCATTGATAATTGAATCCGGTGTCATGAATTCTCTATGCTATTATGTTTTTTAAACACTTTACCTGAATTTACACCAAGCATTGCTTTCACCGATACCAGACTAACAGTTTGGAAGCCTCGTAAACGAAGCCACGTGTAAATAAAGGTTTTTTTCTGTTGTCGTATATTAGGTTGGCTATATTGTAAATAACTCTGCTACCTCGGGGTTTAAAACAAGAAATTACTTATTTATAAAATTATTTATTTAAATAATGTATGTATGTGTGTGTGTGTATATATGCAAATAAAAAATCAATATTTATTCAAATATATATGTTTTATATTTTAATTGAAATTTAATTGATAAATGAATCCAATTTCTTGTATTCTCTATGCTATGATATTTTTTAAACACTTCACAAGAATTTACAATTTAAGTATTGCTATCAAATCAGTATCGCCAATACCAGACTGCACTTTGCTTAGTATTGGATGGGTCAGCTTGGTGCTGGAAAAAATAAATCAAACAGTGCAAATTCTGACTTAAAAGTCTTTGAAAAGACTACACATTGTTTGCCACTGATTTGATAAATAAGAGGAGAGACAAGACCTGGTTGGTCATCCAGAGTTTTCTGGTTTGGGAAAGTCCTTTGTCTGCAGTCACATTTATGATACAGAACCTGATACAGTCCCAGTACCGATTTTGTGAATGTTTCCAGCACTGTGCTAATCAAAAACTTAGTGGTCACAAACATGCATTTCCAGTAAGTTATAATTCCACGTAACCAGTTTAACCAGGGCCTGGCGCTAAAGCGTTACATGTGGTTGTATTCGTTTAGCATAACACCAGACCTGCAGCCCCGCTTCTGCTTCCTATCTCTAGTACCTACAACAATTTACAAAGAGCCCGCTGGTCTTGCTATGTCATCTGGAATGTTATGCTGTCGTTATGTTAAGCAATATTTAAATGGTTGTTTTGTGAAACACTTAACAGAACACACAGGAGAACACAAGGAATATCACTGTGATAACACTGTCAGGCAAAATCTATACGTTCATTCTCTCTTACTAATTTTATTGACAAACTTTTTTTACCTAAAGTTCGCCTTCTTGTGTCCTGCAGACATAAGTAAAGAACACCTTCCCCCTGAGCAGCAGGAAGGGAAGTCCTCCCACATTAAAGAAGAAGAGGAGATAAAGCTCCCCCACATTAAAGAGGAAGAGTATGGCAGCATCAGTCATGGGGGAGAGCATCTTGAAAAACTGAATGAATGCCCAGTGATTGGTGTCTATCTGAAGAGTGAAGATGATGAAGGCAAAGGTCACAAAGAGGAAAAGAGAGTGGTGGAATCACAAAGCAGAAGCTCAACTCAACACACGACAACAGATGCTGATGGAGACCACTGTGGAGGATCACAAGCAGCTGGCCTTTTAGCTCCGCTATCAAATAGTGACAACACAACGTCACCACCTCCAAACACCCATGAGGAAGACTGGAAAGCTGATTTGACATCTCACACTGACAACACACGCTGGAAGTGCTCTCATTGTGGCAAATCCTTTAGCCGCCAGTTAAATTTAAATAGCCATGAGAGGATCCACACTGGAGAAAAACCTTTTACTTGCTCAGTTTGTGGTAAAAGAGTCTCTCTGAAAGGAAATATGTCAACACACATAAGAATACACACTGGAGAGAAACCATTTTCCTGTTCAGTGTGTGGTAAAGGTTTTGCACAAACAGATGACTTGAAAGTGCACGTGAGAAAACACACCGGGGAAAAACCATATACCTGCTCAGTGTGTGGTTTAAGCTTTAAACAAAAACGATGTTTGAACATACACATGAGAAGACACACTGCAGAGAAACCTTTTACTTGTTCAGTTTGTGGCAAAAGATTCTCCCAGAAGGCGCATTTGACAGAACATTCAAGAATACACACTAAAAAAAAATCTTCCAGCCCTTCAAACTGTGGTTTACGTTTTGTACGTAATCCAGATGTAAAGCGATGCATAAGGAGGCAGCCTGGAGAAAATAAATATTTCTGCCCAATATGCAACAAAAGTTCTTATGACCGAACAACACTTGTAAGACACATGAAAAGGCACACTGGTAAGATTCAGTATTCAGTTGCTGTTGTTGTCAGAACCTATGCAATGCCTCGTGTAAAGCCTACTTTGCAACCGCTCGTATGTCTATGTGGAAAAAAAACCACTAGAAAAGTGCAGACAACGCGAGTGGGACGTGCTGATTTTGGAGCTGTAGACTAGTTGCAGAGGTTATTTGTCATGTCAAACAAACTTTATTGGTGCTTATATTTTGTTCACGTTGCAAAACAAACTTGCACACTTCATACATCTTTGTGCACCATCCATATGGCCAACGTGTCTTTCGTATGTTTTGCTTGTGTCAAGTTTTGGCAAAATGTCCATTTTTTTTCCTATGTCGCACTTGCAGACTCCTATGTGTGTCATGCGCCACACATGCACCCCACATAAGTAATTAGTGTGGCAAACGCGTATTTAGATATTTCTTACATCCTGCACACGTGTCGACATCTTAATTCTTTAGAGTCACCACAACTACGTTCTTCACAAACACAAAATATGCGATTTGGGGAAAACACCAAAAGTCGTACATCCGATTGTGAGCTAGTCTTTAAAGAGCAAACATTGACTTTTCTAAAGCATATCTTTCTCTTGTGTCCTGCAGACATCAGTGACGACTGTCCCCCTGAGCAGCAGGAGTGGATTTCCAAGGTGGGGAAGGAGGAGCCAGAGTGTCAAGAAGAAGGGAAGGAGACAAACCCCGGCAACATTAAAGACGAAGAGAAGGAGCACAACATCTGTCAGGAGAGAGAACAGTTTGAAGGATTGGAGTTCCTAGTGGTTGTCCCTGTGAAGAGTGAAGATGAAGAAGATAAAGGTCAAAGTAAGGAGAAGAGGAAGGTGGAGTCTCCAAGCAGCAGCTCAGCTCCACACATGGCAACAGAACCTGATGGAGACCACTGTGGAGGATTACAAGCAGATGGCCTTTTAGCGCCACTATCAGATAGTGACGACACGTCACACTTGCCTGTCACTGATGATATGACATCTCACACTGACGAAAAATGCTGGAAATGTTCTCAATGTGGCAAAATGTTGGCCAGCAAGGCAAATCTGATGGTACATATGAAGATCCACACAGGAGACACACCATATGTGTGCTCATTTTGTGGTAAGAGATTCCTTCGGAAATCAAGTTTCACAGTACACACAAGAATCCACACTGGGGAAAAACCATATACCTGTTCAGTATGTGGTATAGCTTTTGCACGGACAGATGAGTTAAAAGTACACAACATAATACACACTGGGGAGAAACCTTTTACCTGTTCAGTGTGTGGTATAGGTATCGCACGAACAAATGAGTTGAAAATACACATGAGAAAACACACTGGGGAAAAACCTTTTAACTGTTCCATGTGTGGTGCAAGTTTTGTACGAAATCAATGTTTGAAAAGACACGTAAAGACACACACTGGAGAGAGACCTTTTACCTGTTCAGATTGTGGTAAAAGATTTGCTGAAAAGTCACAGTTAATAGTACATACCAGAATACACACTGGAGAAAAACCTTATAGCTGTTCAGTGTGTGGTTTAAGTTTTGTACGAAACCATATTTTGAAAAGACACTTGAAGAAACACATTGAAGAGAAACATTTTAACTTTTCCATGTACTAAATATTCACCTTCTCGACTTTTCACACCTGGGTGAGTTGTGAATTTACATGGGCTGACCGTGGCCCATAATATTGTGTGTCACCGAAACACAAGGGGGGCGATGGTGGTCATTGTTTAGCTGTGTGTGTAGAGAAAGAGAAAGCCACATGCTTGAATGCACCACTCTATGTACTTTGGATCCAAAAGTAAAATTTATATTCATTATGGTGTAATGACGTCTGTGTGGAGCAGTCACGATGAAGAACTAAATAACAAACATTAATATATTAAACTGTATTATACATGTACTTTGTGAATGATTCCAATTGTTTACAAAAAATGTCCAATTAGTTTTCAGCGTCTATTTGTTGCCATAGCAATGTCATCTGGGCTCTCCAAATCAAGAATGCTAGCCCATATCCCATACATATCCCAGGGCTTTTTTTTTTAGCTAATCAGACTTCAGAGTCGCCTCTCAGAATCAGCTGATGATATTGACATCAGAACAGTTCCATCATCTGACTGGTTGATCAGAGTAATGCCACGCCCACATAGGCACAGATTGGAGACCTGGGGGGTATTCTAGCCAAGTGACTCAACCAAGCCAGGCTTTGTACTCAAATGCAACTCAACAAAACCTAAAATCCGCAATGAGACTTAAGTACTCCTCCCCTGAGCCACCACCTTATCATGGTGGAGGAGTTTGCGTGTCCCAATGATCCTAGGAGCTAAGTTGTCAGGGGCTGTCATGCCCCTGGTAGGGTCACCCATGACAAACAGGTCCTAGGGGGGGGACCAGACAAAGAGTGGCTCAAAAGACCCTGATGATGATTAAAAATATTGGACTTAATTTTCCCTCGCTGTGGACGCGGGTCACCGGGGTCCCCCTCTGGAGCCAGGCCCGGAGGTGGGGCATGAGCTCACCACTCGTAGGAGGGGCCAAAGGGGCCGGGTGCTAAGTGAGCTGGGTGGCGGCCGTTGGCGGAGGCTTAGGCGGTCCGATCCTCGGCTACAGAAGCTAGTTGTCGGTACGTGGAATGTCAGCTCTCTGGCGGGGGAGGAGCCTGAGTTGGTGCGTGAGGTGGAGAAATCCCGGCTAGATATAGTCGAACTCACCTCAACGCACAGCAAGGGCTCTGAAACCAGTCCTCTCGAGAGGGGCTGGACTTCATGCCACTCTGGTGTTGCCAGCACTGAGAGGCGACGGGCATGAGTGGCAATTCTTGTTGCCCCCCGGCTCCAAGCCTGCACGTTGGAGTTTAACCCAGTAAACGAGAGGGTACAGTGGTGTGAAAAACGTTCCCCCTTCCTGACTTTTTATTGTTTTGCATGTTTGTCACACAAAATGTTTCTGATCATCAAACACATTTTAATATTAGTCAAAGATAACACAAGTAAACACAAAAAGCAGTTTTTAAATGAATGTTTTTATTATTTAGGGAGGAAAAAATCCAAACCCACATAGCCCTGTGTGAAAAAGTAATTGCCCCTGCACCTAATAACTGCTTGGGCACCCTTAGCAGCAATAACTGCAATCAAACGTTTGCCATAACTTGCAACAAGTCTTTTACACGCTCTGGAGGAATTTTGGCCCACTCATCTTTGCAGAATTGTTGTCATTCAGCTTTATTTGAGGCTTTTCTAGCATGAAGCGCCTTCTTAAGGTCATGCCACAGCATCTCAATGGGATTCAGGTCAGGACTTTGACTAGGCCACTCCAAAGTCTTCATTTTGTTTTTCTTCAGCCATTCAGAGGTGGATTTGCTGGTGTGTTTTGGGTCATTGTCCTGCTGCAGCACCCAAGATGGCTTTAGCTTGAGTTGACCAACAGATGGCCGGACATTCTCCTTCAGGATTTTTTTGCTAGACAGTAGAATTCATGCTTCCATCTATCACAGCAAGCCTTCCAGGTCCTGAAGCAGCAAAACAAGCCCAGACCATCACACTACCACCACCATATTTGACTGTTGCTATGAAATGCTGTGTTACTTTTACGCCACATGTAACGGGACACGCACCTTCCAAAAAGTTCTACTTTTGTCTCGTCAGTCCACAAGATAATTTCCCAAAAGTCTTGGCATTAATGGAGATGTTTTTTAGCAAAATTAAGACGAGCCTTAATGTTCTTTTTGCTTAATAGTGGTTTGCATCTTGGAACTCTGCCATGCACGCCGTTTTTGCCCGGTCTCTTTCGTATGGTGGAGACGTGAACACTGACCTTAATTGAGGTAAGTGAGGCCTGCAGTTCTTTAGTTGTTGCCCTGCGATCTTTTGTGACCTCTCGGATGAGTTGTCTCTGCGCTCCTGAGGTAATTTTTGGCGGCCGGCCACTCCTGGGAAGGCTCACCACCTTTCCATGTTTTTGCCATTTGTGGATAATGGCTTTCACTGTGGTAATCAGGCCTGGGGGTGGCTACAGAAATTGAACTCAAGTGTGATAAACCACAGTTAAGTTATTTTTTAACAAGGGGGGGCAATCACTTTTTCACGCAGGGCCGTGTAGATTTGGAGTTTTTTCCCTCCCTTAATAATGTAAACCTTAATTTAAAAACTGCATTTTGTGTTCAATTATGTTATCTTTGACTAATAGTTAACTACTTTTTATGAGCAGATACATTTAAGTGTGACAAACATGCAAAAGAATAAAAAGTCAGGAAGGGGGAAAATAGTTTTTCACACCACTGTAGTTTCTCTACGCCTTCGGGTGGGGGGACGGGTCCTGACTGTTGTTTGCGCTTATGCAGCAAACAGAAGTTCAGAATACTCACCCTTTTTGGAGTCCTTAGAGGAAGTACTAGAGAGTGCTCCCTCGGGGGATTCCCTAGTTCTGCTAGGTGACTTCAACGCTCATGTTGGCTGCGACAGTGAGACCTGGAGAGGTGTGATTGGGAGGAAATGAAAGGAATTTAGAAATGCTTTTTCCTCTGTGTCTTTTTCAGTGTATTTTCCAATCATGTTTGTCTAAAACCTATACCACACACTGAAGATGTGTAACATTTCTCTCCAGTGTGTATTCTTGAGCTTCCAGTTGTCCTTTCTGTGAAAATCTTTTGCCACACGTTGAGCATTTGAAGGGTTTTTCCCCGGCGTGGATTCCCGTGTACTTTGACATCATTTCCTGTCATACTTCTACCACACACTGAGCAGGTAAAGGCTTTTTCGGCAGTGTGTCTTCTCGTGTACTTTCACATCATCATTTTTTGTCATACCGTGAGGGAAAAAAGTATTTGATTTTGTAAGTTTGCCCACTAACAAATAAATGATCAGTCTATAATTTCAATGGTAGCTTTATTTGAACACTGAGAGACAACAATGACAAAAAAATCCAGAAAAATGCGTTTAAAAAAGATTTATAAATTAATTTGCATTTCCATGAAGGAAATAAGTATTCGATCCCCTATCCGTCAGCAAGATCTCTAGCTCCCAGGTGGATCTTATACAGGTAACGAGATGACATTGGCAGCCCTCTCAGGTCGTTACCTGTATAAAAGAGTCCTGTCCACAGAAGCAATCAATCAAGCCAGATGCCAAACTCTGCACCATGGCCAAGACCAAAGAGCTTTCCAAGGATGTCAGGGACAAGATTGTGGACCTACACAAGGCTGGAATGAGTTACAAAACCATCTGCATTTGATGACAACAGTTGGTGCAATTATTCGCAAATGGAAGAAACATAAATTAACTGCCAATCTCCATCGGTCTGGAGCTCCATGCAAGATCTCACCTCGTGGAGTTTCAATGATAATGAGAACGGTGAGGAATCAGCCCAGAACCACTCGGGAGGAACTTGTCAATGATCTCAAGGCAGCAGCTGGGACCCTAGTCACCACAAAAACAGTTGGTAACACACTTTAAAAAAACGTGCTTGAAAAGCGTGATTCAGTATTTGGGGGCAAAACCTTTGTTGGCAATCACAGAGGTCAGCCGTTTCTTGTAGTTGGCCACAAGGTTTGCACACATCTCGGGGGATTTTGGCCCACTTCTCTTTGCAGATCCTCTCCAAGTCATTATTGTTTCGTGGCTGATGAAACGCATCAGCATTTAAAACGCTTTTTCTGGATTTTTTTGTCATTGTTGTCTCAGTCTTCAAATAAACCTACCATTGAAATTATAGACCGATCATTTCTTTGTTAGTGGAAAAACTTACAAAATAAGCTTGGGTTCAAATAGTTTTTTCCCCCTCACTGTACTTCTACCACACACTGAGCAGGTAATGGCTCTTTCGCCAGTGTGTCTTCTCGCGTACCTTCGCATCATAATTTCTTGTCATACTTCCACCACACACTGAACAAGTATAGGGTTTCTCTCTAGAGTGGATTGTTGTTTGTACTGTCAAGCTTCCTTTCCGAGAGAATTTTTTACGACAAATTGAGCACATAAATGGTTTTTCTCCGGTGTGGGTCTTCATGTGTGTAACCAGAATTCACTTGTTTTTCAATGTTTTGCCATCTTCGTAATCGGTGTCAGGAGAGACTGAGATTGTCTCGTCATTATCCTCCATATTGGTCTCCATAAGCTTCTGTTAAGTGAATTGAAGTGCGGCTTGGAGGCTCCACTTCTCTCATCTCCCCACTTTGACCTTTGTTTTCATAATTTTCAGTCTTCACATGGACACCAATTACAGGGAATTCCTCCGGTCTTCCATGATGCTCTCCCTCCTGACTGAAGGGACTGTCTTTCATGTCCTCTTTCAAGAGAAGGGAGTGTGGCTCCTCCCCCTCCTCCTCCTCCTCCCCTTTAGTGTGGGGGGGGCCTTGACTTCTCTTCCTCTTTAATGTGGTAAGAATTTGCCTCCTCCTGCTTTAGCCTGAAGCTCCACTTCTGCTGATAAAGATGTTCTTCACTGACATCTGCAGGACACACAGAGCCAAACACATGCTTTACAAAAAAAGTAAGTAAATAAACCTTTGTAAGTTAGAATAAAGTAATTTTTGACTGACACCGTTAGAACAGTGGAATTATTTTCTGTTAATGTGTTGCTAAACCACCAATAAAAATATATTGATTATAGGGCTGCAACTAACGATTATTTTCATAATCGATTAATCTGTGAATTATTTTTTTGATGAATCGCATATAAGAAATGTTTAATTTCCCCCTCTTTGCAGTTCTCCCTTTAAAAATGCATGAATGGACTTTTTCTCTCCAAAAAAATCATACCCGAAATCACCGCAATTGTAGTGGAGAAATATAAACCATCAACTGACAAACATCACAAACACTGTACTGCAAACCAACAAGTCACTGACACTTGACTGACTGGTACATCTGCATCACCAATAAATAAATAAGAAATAAACTTTAGTGGCAGGGGGGGAATGGGCGGTGGCTTGTTTGTGAGGCTAGCAAGATGATAGCTATTTGTAGTTTCACTGTTCTACCAGTACGTTTTGTGTGTACGCATGGTAAGAGCTCGTGGAGATAGAGCAGAAACGGAGGCATTTTCCTAAGTACAAGTATGGGATTTCCTTGCTGCTACACACGCTGTACGCACACGTCTCTGCAGTGGTTTGCTTAGCAAGATATCAAAAAGAGGCAAAAATGTAGATAGCTCTTTTCCAAATCAACGGTAATGAAAGTGTGTATCTTGTTTTGCCTGAAACACAAAGATAATATGACTGCCTTCATGGATGACTAAGGAAATTAAAAAAGAGTTACATAAAATCTGGATATTTCAAGTACATTTGAACTGAAACGATTCATCGATTACCAAAATAGTTGTCGATTATTTGTATAATCGATTAATAGTTGCAGCTCTAGTTGATTATGTTGTCTTTTTATTGAGTTCATCTGCTCAGACGAGAGGTAAAGCATCTTCTATGACAACCTGAACAGTCCATTTGCGGTGGACTCAATGTCCTGAGCATACAATGACCTGGATGAATGCGAACATGTTTTTATTAGTGTAATTGATGTAACGCGCGTGTTCTGTGTAAAGCGTGAGTCACCTGAGTGTTAATTTAGGCAAGTCAAGCATGTTCAGACTCAGCTCCTTTTGACAAAACAGATTTAGTTGAGCAATTACCTTTCTCAGCATTTTTTGGCTGTTTCTTGAATGGTTTGTAATGCACTATATTAGTAATAACGTTTGCAGAAATCCCTATTTGAACAATTTCCACAAGTGAGACAGTGTATGCACGCAGCCCGGAGTATCCCCAATCTAACAGATTGGCTGAGAGAGCTCTCCGTAGCGTTAAAAACCTCAAGGAAAAATCTCAAAGAGACAAAACTGGCGTCTTCCTAAACCTGTTAAATATGCAATGTATGTTCATTGTTTGGGCTGTTATGTCAGGGTTACTCTTGAGCAATTGGGCCTTTAGGTCAAATGTTTAGCCAAGTTTGTTTTCCTAATCTTTTCCATGTGATGTGATTTTATAGCATTGCTGACTGCTAATTGCTAAGTACTGTTATGATCCTTTGTATGGCTGCAAGTGTTTTATAAGGGGCATCAGCTACAGAAAGGAAATGCTACAGAAATATTGACCCTACAGGGCTACCGTAGGTCTATGCATGCGCAGAATGCTGTCCACTGGCTGATACCTTGCAAATTTTATTTGAGTTTTTGTCTTTTTCTTCTACAATTGAGTTACTGTAAATAAGCAACTTTACTTATAGATCAATAATGTCTACGTCTAAAATACATTTTTATCCATTAGAAGTAGGGATGTAAATCTCTTAGTGGTAAAGGATAAAGCGTGGTTCTGTATTCATTTAGTGCTTGCGCCCTGCCATAGTATTTGAACAAACCATACTAAATGAAATAAATTAGATGGCAAAAATGTACGTACAATTGCTATAAAGCTGGCGTCAATGACATAACACTAGCTAGCGCCCCAAATATTTCGGTGTATTCTCATGTGTCTTTCCAACTTATCTTTTCGTCCAAAACTTAACGCACACACAGAACAGGTGAAGGGTTTTTCCCTGGTGTGTATTCGTGTGTGTGTATCAAATGTGTCTTCTGCGAGAATCTTTTACCACACACAGAACAGGTGAAAGGGTTTTTCCCTGGTGTGTATTCGTGTGTGTGTGTGTGTATCAAATGTGTCTTCTGCGAGAATCTTTTACCACACACAGAACAGGTGAAAGGTTTTTCCCCCGTGTGTCTTTCCAACTTAGCTTTTTGTATGAAACCAATACCACACACTGAACAGGAAAAAGGTTTCTCTCCTGTGTGTGTTCTTGTGTGTACTGTCAAAGTATGTGGATTTTTTGTTCCATCTGTGAATATTTGAGTAAAGGAACTGTACTGCT
The DNA here is from genome assembly GCA_024372805.1 of Oostethus manadensis. Taxonomy (NCBI): domain Eukaryota; kingdom Metazoa; phylum Chordata; class Actinopteri; order Syngnathiformes; family Syngnathidae; genus Oostethus; species Oostethus manadensis. Next base: position 1,268,441 of record QODF01000082.1, read on the forward strand.
CCTGGGTACAGAAATGAAATGCTGCAAGAAGATCCTCTTTGCATTCGTCTCCCTCTTCAGGTCAAGAAGGCGCCAATCAACAATTGGGGACACAAGTAACCAGGGAGGCACAGCAGGAATCGCAGAGCATATTCTTAAATCAGAAACACAGCACTCCTTAGCCAACCGGTTCCCCACCCTTGCAAAATGATCCCTCGGACTTTTCCCACATTCCCAACAATCCAGAAGCACTTCTTTAGTAGAATGACGTTCACCGTGGCTACTAAGATGAATCCAATAACTGGCAGAAATATGCTTCCTTCTCAGGTCAAGAGGCATCTCTCCCATCTCCCCTTGCAAAGCAATAATTGGAGAAGTTTTAAAAGCACCACAGCATACTCTCAAAGCCTGTGCCTGAAATACATCCAAACGTTTTAACACAGTGGGAGATGCTGATCCATATGCCACACAGCCATAGTCAAACACAGATTTTATGAGGGCTCAATACAGTCTACTCAGGGCTGAACAACTAGTCCCCCATTCCCTCCCAGATATAGATACTGAACGATTCGTTCATTTTGAACGAATCCTAAATGTGACTCGGGACGAACGAATGGTCTCGGGGAGTGATTCGTTCAGTCGCGCATGCGCATTTGCATACCATTCTATCTGTTCTGTAGTGGAATCAGTTCACCTGTTTAGAGTCTTCGGGTTTGAGTCGTTCGTTCATCACGTGACAGCCTCATAAGCCTAACCTATGCTGCATGAACCGGAATTTGAGTCGTTCGTTCATCACGTGACAGCCCTATAAGCCTATCCTATTCTGCATGAGCTGGAAACTCATCTCTCGAGTCTTTGGGTTTTGAGTCATTCATTCATCACGTGACAGCCTGTCACGTGATGAGCATAGGTTAAGCTCACATGCCGCTGTCACGTAATGAACGAACGACTCGAAAAGGGACAGAGAGGTGAGGTGAGTAATTCATATACAAAATACCCAGGCAAACAATGAATTATTCTTTTCAGTTTCTTATAGAGCAGTTGTATATAGAGCCGTACATGTTCTCCCCGTGTGTGTGTAGGTTTTCTCCGGGTACTCCGGTTTCCTCCCACATTCCAAAAACATGCATGTTAGCTTCATTGGCCACTCTAAATTCTCCATAGGTATGAATGTGAGTGAGAATGTTCGTTTGTCTATATGTTCCCTGCAATTGACTAGCGACCAGTCCAGGGTGTACACCACCTCTCGCCCAAAGTCAGCTGGGATAGGCTCCAGCATGCCCGCCACCCTAATGATGAGGATAGTGTGATTCTGTAAGCAGTTGATGTGATAGGGAAGAAACATGTTGCATTTAATCATATTTTGCTAAAATGAACGAAATGACTCGAAAAAAGATTCGTTCTTTTTACTGAACGGGACTCAAAGATCTGAGTCGGTAAAATGATCCGAACTTCCCATCACTAGTTGCAACCATGACTTCAAGCATGCATACCCCAGCTACCGTACCGGAGAAAGTAACATGAGCTATACTGTAAGTTCTATAGCATCTATTGAACTTCCTTTATAATAGTAATAACATAAACACAATATCATTATAATATATTCTATTATATAATCATGTGTCCTTTAAATTCTCTACCCGCCTCACCAAGTGTTCTAGAACACCCCCAATGCTCCATTCCTTTCCTAGCTTTAGCAATCCTTTCTCTTAGCTTGACTCTTTCTTACGTTCTAACAGTATACAGTATGTTCCATGTATGTATTTCGTATGTATGTGCCAAAGCTAAATCAACAACCCAGAATGACTTGCAAAGTATATGAATTTATTCAGACATTGTTGTACAAAAAGCTTAAGCTAACTAAAAACACCAGAGGTCTCTCTGTTGTCAACTAAAAAGTGTGCATCTATCAGCTTCAACCAGGCACTAAATAATTCATGTTGGAGCCACAAGTAGTTGAACTTGTGGGCTTTCGTTAAGCTTTCTCTGTAACTCACCGCGCCACGTGCACAGCACACGAGCTGGTTGTGCTAGATCAATTCCGACCGGGCTGAGCTATTTGGGTAATCCGACTATTTCAGTGCATGTAAACGTACTGTCAGAGCAGATACAAGGTTTCTCTTCCGTGTGCGTCCGCGAGTGTTTTTTCAAACATTCATTTCGTATAAAACTTAAACCACACAGAGAACAGGTAAAAGGTTTCTCTCCAGTGTGGATTCTGGTATGTGTTTTCAAATGTGCATTTTGTGAAAATCTTTTACCGCACACTGAGCAGCTAAAAGGTTTTTCCCCGGTGTGTCGCCGCATGTGTATTTTCAACTCATCTTTTCGCGCAACACCCATACCACATACAGAACAGGTAAACGGTTTCTCTCCAGTGTGGATTCTTGTGTGTTGTTTCAAATGTACATTTTGTGAAAATCTTTTACCACACACCGAACAGCTAAAAGGTTTTTCCCCTGTGTGTCTTCTCATGTGTATTTTCAACTCATTATTTCGTGCCAAACTTATTCCACACACGGAACAGGTGAAAGGTTTTTCTCCAGTGTGTACTCTCATATGTACTTTCAACTCATCTGTTCGTGCAAAACCTATACCACACACAGAACAGGGAAAAGGTTTCTCTCCGGTGTGGATTCTTGTGTGTACTGTCAAACTTCCTTTCCGAGAAAATCTTTTACCACAAACTGAGCACATGAATGGTTTCTCTCCAGTGTGGGTCTTCATGTGTACAATCAGATTTGATTTGCTGCTCAACATTTTGCCACACTGGGAGCATTTCCACCGTGTGTTGTCAACCGTATATGTTCTACCAGCTTTCAAGTCTTCATCGATGTCAGGGGAGTGCGACGTTACGTCATCACTATCTGATAGTGGGGCTAAAAGGCTGTCTGCTTGTAATCCTGCACAAAGGTCTCCATCAGCTTCTGTAGTCATGTGTTGAGATGAGCTGCTGCTTGAAGACTCCACCGCTTTTCTCTTCTCATCACTTTCACTTTTGTCTTCATCATCTTCACTCTTTACATGGACACCAATCACTGAGAAATTCTTCAGTCTTTCATGATGCACTCCCTCCCGACTGATGCTGTGCTCCTTCTCTTCCTCTTTAAAATGGGGGGGCTGTGGATCCTCCTGTTCCTCTTTAATGTAGGGGAGCCGTGGTTCTTCCTCTTCAATGTAAGGGGGCTGTGGTTCCTCCTCTTCCTCTTTAATTTTGGGTGTCTTTGGCTCCTCTTCTTTAATGAGGGGGGGATGTGGCTCCTCCTTGGAGCTCCACTCCTGATGTTCTTCACAGACGTCTGCAGAACACAAGAAGACAAACACAAGCTTTTAGAAAAAAGCAAGTTATTAAATAAGAAGTTTTTTGTATAATGACATTCCAGGGGTTCTGCCAGGAGTTCTGGGTACCATAAAAAATTCCCACCCATTAAAATTGTCTTTATTACAAATCATGGAATTGTTAGATTAAGTTTGGCACCTCTGCAGTCAATTCCTCACTTGGAGACCAGAACTTAATTGCAATGTAAAATATCCATACACTACTTTGTGGACTGTGTGAGCTTTATGTAAACATGTCGATACTTTGTTAGCAAGCTGAAATGAGCATTAACCTCGTAATTAATGCGTGTCTGAAACTGCCTGATCGCTTTCACAAAGAATAGGGAAAAAAAACAATACACGTTAGGCCATCTCTCGAGGAATATTGTTAACAACCAAATATAAAGTTAGTAAACATGTGAGCATAAGAATGAAACAAACGTGCTGCGTGTAGAGACATCTGGAAAACAGCGTCCATTTATTGACCTTTTCGCTCCTTCTCCTCTTTTGTTTGAGAAACTTTTTCCTTGTACTCTGCCATTGTTCTAACTCTCCAATTACAGCAGTGGCTCTCAATATTCATCCTTTACACGTTCACATCCTTCACACTAGTAATGTGATGAATCCTATCTGATAAAGCATGACTTGACTTCAACTTTGATACCTATTTCACTTCTCTTCTAGGGGTGTAACGATTCATTTCAACAATGATTCGATTCCTATCACAAGTTGTGGTTGAGATTCGATACAAGGACAATATTGGTTCATTTAGAACGATATAATCCGCACCGATTCGGTAACCTTTTAGCCAAAAATTCAAGCAGTCTGACTGTGCAATAAATAGCAGGATATTGGACCGTGCAGATAAAGTTTGCTAGATTTCCGTTGCTTTTTGTAAGAGAATCAGGTATACATTAATGATGGATATAACCCAGTCAACAACAATTCATGGCAAATGCATTCACATTTTATTTGAATAAAGTGCAACCAACACTTCAGGTGTAATTGAGAATAAATTACCAGGTTGAATGATTGATTGAATGAATTCTGATAAAACATGACTAACTTTAATTTGATACATCATTCCCTTCTCTAACCAAAGTATTAAGTTATTTCACACCACTAGATTAGAATGAAATGTCATGTGCAGGTAAGATATTAAAGTACATACTGTAATGTTTGCACAGACGCTATTAAAGCTACGAGGGGGTGTTTGATCAACACGCTTATCATTGCAAGAAAAAATGGAACATAAGCCAGAACAACAGTGGCTCCCAAACAACAACCAGAGGACACACTTAACGCGCGCTACGTACCTTTTATCTTGTCCTGACACGCCCATCCATGAGTTTGAAAGGATCAAGTTGGACTTAATTTAGGATGTGGTCCAACACTCAGTATAAATCCAATAGCAAACTGAAGAGGAAGAAGTCATCTAGCTAACAAGCATGTATACCAATGAAAATACACCCCATTTCCTATGAAAAATTCCACATTTTAGGACATCCACATGGACTTTTCTAATAGAACGCGCAAGCTCAGCATCACATGACCCCCCAGTTAACAGACATGAGTAATCGACTTACGACAAATCACACCGTTAACCTTGTTTAACGACTTTATCATTAAAAAACACACACCCATATAAAACCTGCCGTGCTTGAATTCAATGCTTTCTTTCCTAGTATACATTCAATCGATTACCTTTCAAACGATGTTAGATCGATACATGTGGTCTGGAATGGCAATTTGGCCAACACATCAATGTAATGTAGTTGGCTCACAGGAATATGAATCGATACATCGACCTAGTGAATGGAGCGTTACACCCCTATCCTCTACCCCAAGTATCAAAAGAAATGATTAGGTCCTATGGTTCCGAATTGGTTTAACATTAAGGTTGCGAGAATTCCAAAACTCAACGCAAATTAATTTCAGAACTCGGTCTGTAGCACTTGTTATTTGGGCCTGACCTTGCTATTATAGTAATATTCATTTAAATTACGTAATTAGAGCAGATAAGTAATTACATTAATCATCGGGACAGAGCTAGTTAGCACCTTCCTGTTACGTGACAATGAATCCATACAGCACTACCTAGCATTAAGTTATCAACTTCAAGTATCAGAATTCCAGCTCTATGCTACAAAAAATTGCAGATAGACTGAAGCAATTTCAGCCGTTAGACAAATGAAAATTTATCAACCACTACATTGATCTTTGACACTCCTTGGCGTATTTAAATGTGCTTTATATTTTTGTGAGGGTTGAATTTTCTGGGAGCGAGAGGTTCCTAGCTACACCTGGAGGACTTACCTGGTTTTGATGGAGGAGCCGCTCTAACTGGTGTTTTGAAATGCCGTGGAGAAGACACTTGCATTGCGAATATTCCTGGTGTCTTGGACAGTCACTGGCAGTTGACTTTTAGGGGATTCGTGGAGTTCAGGCTCTTCTTCATGAGGTATGCTCTCACTCTCAGGAAGTTCAAAAGTTTCATCACATATTAATTTCAATGAGTCCAATTCCTTCCATTTACTAAATTACTTAAACTTAAGCAAAGTCCGGTTCACAAGCGTCTTCACCCTTGAACTAACAGTGCAGTGGTCTCCATCTGCCAAAGTAAAATGCATCCTTGTCCGTCTCACGGTTTCAGCTCGGCTCCTTCCTGACAAAGAGTACGCATGTAAGATGTGCCCATTTTCCAAATCCTCTTTGGCTTCAGGAAAGACAAGGTGGGATTTCGCTCTGCCAGGCTGGGCATTTGGATTATTAGTCTTGCTTTTCTTTGAGGGCATCTTGTAAAAGAAAGCAGAAATATATTCACAGGTAAATTGTAAATAGGCCATTTTTCAACAAAACTGAAAAAACCAACATTTCAAATACTAAAAAATAGTAGGGCCAACAACAAAAGAATCACACTACAACCTACTGCTGTGAAAATCACTTTGAACAGTCAGAGTAGCCATTTACATTTTTGGATCATGAAAAAGTGCAGGTTAAAAATCAAGTTTGATATTTTTCATGTCGGCTTGCAAAGCAGTATATTCCTTTACACCACACACGAACCTCAACAAATTCCTCCGCTATCATTGGTGACAGGAAGGTATAAAATCCACTTCTTCATATTTGACATTTTTTGCATGATTTTGTTATATTTACACGTAAAATGATCCATATTGGACTTGCTTTTATATTTACTGTATTGAAAATAAGACATGCAAAAAGACATTTTGCACCATCAGATTTGAATGACATTTCATCTGCAAATAAAAATGAGTCACTTTATCTTGACTTTAGCTTTTATCTTGACTTTAGCTTTTATCTTGGCCTGCGATCCATGGGCTTGAAAGGCTTAAAGTTGGACTTGACTTTTCAAGCAGTCCTATGACGTGATGTTCGGTTTAAATCCGATCCGGAACAGCAGAAGTCACCTAGCAAACAAGCATGTATCCCAATGAAAATACACCCCATATCGTATGAAAAACGCATTTTAAGGACGTCCCACGGACTAGCCTAATGTCACATTTGGACAATTCTTACTTCATCTTTTCTTTCGGTTAGCAGCTAACACGCTAAGCTAGCCCGAGAAGGGCGCTCAAAATAATGTGTGCGGATACAAACAATTATTACCAATATTTACCCAATTACTCGGCATTTAGGTGAAGGCATCATTAACAAGCCACAGTAACGACCACACGCCTTCACTTTCCAACGCCATCTTGTTTTTTCCTCGTCCTGTTTTGTTCCGGGGCTCTACCGGCCATGGCCGTGCTGTACTGCCACCTGTCGGTGACTGTTGGCTACTACACGTCAAGTGGACATGCGGGTGAACGTGCATTCAACATGCGCTGTCAGCACGTGGCACGGATTAGATCCGGGTCTTTGGCTCTTTAATTACCGCTTGAAGTCAGGCCGTTTACTGGGGTCACTTGGCCACGAAATACCCCCGCAGAAATGGGAAAATAGAGAAAAAGTACAAACATTTGTCTTCAATGTACAATTCCTGTATTCCAAATAATCCAAAAGTCAAACCCGCCTGGCATGTTATGGAAGGGATGAATCCAAACGCATCTCAAAATCCAAGCCAAGTTTCTTCAATACAGATATCAGGTTGAACCTCAGAGCCGATTATTGGTATTTGTTTTCCGTTTCTGCTGAATTTTCCTAATAGTTCATCTTTCTTTTTCAATAATATTCATTAATGTTCCTCTTGTAATGCAGTGTTTTATCTTGTTTTTCCACTCGCTCTCGTTTTCACCTTACAGCGTAAAATAACTATTTTTTACTAACTAAAACGACTGACTTGTCCTCTTTTTATTCTGCTAAAATGCATTCTATACCACGACTTCCTACAGCCTGTGTAATGTCTTTACTGTCATTTTCTTGCTAATTGGACCGAACCCAAATATCATACACCAGAATTGTGGTGAGTGTGCGCTGAAAGGTGCTTGTCAGTGTCATCCTTCCATGAAGAGGAAAAGCCAGCAGGTTTCTCCTGACATAAACAATATTTGTATTTTCTGCTGATTGAATGTGACTACCAAGCTTTTCACTTTTATTCACATGCCCCCAATGATAATCGGGAACCTACGCTGTTCATCACGCGTTCACATCAGGTTGGGCAAAACCCAAGCAATATGACAACTACATGAATATGTTACATATGATTCATGCTATATACAGTATTATGACGTCTGAATTTTTCCTACGTGATTTTCATATAGAATGCATATTATGATGACTTGGGATGTAATTGCATATCGGAGATATTTGAATAATTATGGTATTTCGGCACCAAAGGACATTCATTGTAAGACTTGCTTGAAGGTGTGCAGCTTCACCACACAGACGGCACTAGGAGTCTTTTTTCTCTCTTTGGCTTTATTTCCAACCGCCCCGTTGCTGTTGGATGCCGACGAGCCGGATCTCGTCCACTCTGTTCCGGTGCAGCTGAAAGGACGGCGTGACCCAGCGGCCACATGAACACTGATCTCCACGCCAGCTGAACGAGCCCAGCTTGGATCCACATTTAGGACACAGCAGCTGCACGGACAGCACAGAGAAGGAAAACCAGTACAGTACAACTTAAAATGGAATTTATACAACACTGCACCATTCCTCACAATGTCTCAAACGGAATAATTCCGGCAATACACTGGCATTGTCTGGATTATTTCGAAAGTAAAATGATGTTGACCTTTCTCAACTGTGTCGTGTGTCGACATACAGTATGTTGTGGCTGGCTTGTTATCACTAAGCAGCATTCATACGTGCACACAGTGACTTCCTGTTCAGTGCAAAATAAGCTTTAAAATTAAAGCAAGGCAACTAACAAAATACACCCATTAAATTATTTCTGTTAGCTGGCACAAGAAAGATATGGAAGACTTGCTACAAAATTAGCAAAGCTGCTCCGTTAAACAAGAGTATAAAGTATACAGGAGCGTCCCATTAAAAATAAGAGAGGAAAACCACGTCAACAACCCGCAGTACTGAATCAGCCATTCTCATGTCTCTAGTTTTGCTATGCATTTAGGTTATAACGACAGTGTTGGCCCCTAGCTAGTGTTTTGTGTGACAATAAAGAATGCTTAAAAAATTAAAAGGACACATCACGCGTTGTCATTAAGACAGAAGATTTGGGTTTTTTGCTATTTTACCACCGTTGAAGTTGCGGCCTCCAATGTCCTAAAAATGTCCTCCAACTTAAAGGAAAAGTGCACTTTTGGGAATTGTGCCCATCATCCACACTTAAAAATTTGAAGTGATTTGTTCCATATTTATTTTGAATCTATTTTCTTATTTTTTCCCCATCTCTCCTGTCTTGCTTTGTTTGTTTTAATTTTTAAGTTTACTAATTTATAGTAAATCTCATTGTACTGTTTATAATGACAATAAAGGCTTTCTATTCTATTAAGACATCTTTTCAGAGCTGCTGGAAATGTGAATTTCTCTTGGAGATGAATAAAGTATCTATCTACAGCATCCAAACCTTATGTGAGACACGAACACACATCTTTGTATTTTCTGTGCCTTCTAAAGATATATGAGGCTGCTAATGAATGCACATAATGGGACACACCTATTCCGTCTGGAAAGGACGCTATTAAAAGACGCCCAAAAAGCTCCAACAGGTTCTATGGTTTTCTGCCCACGCAGTGAGCATGCAGTACCAGGCATATTCATGATAATATTTACAATGTATGGTTAATACGCACGTTACATTGAGTAAATGGAGCATTGTTGGCACTTTTGGAGATCTATAGGTGCAAATAGGATATTTTGTACAAATATTATTTTGTTATCTGCATGAGTGTGTTATGCTTGTTGATATGGTATTGATGGGAAAAAAGCACCTTTGGTTCTCATGAAAGTATCTCTTAGAGAAAATGGGGTGGGGTTTGATCAAGTTGAACTTCAAATAGGTCTAATTATGTATTATTTCATTTTCTTTCCTTTTTTAAGTATTGTGTTATTTCCTGTATACATTCTGTTGTTTACAATTGTTACAGTACACTATTTGCTTGAAAAAAATAATAAATGAAAAAATGAATAGGAATGTGTGTACCTGCCCATCCATCACACCCAGCAGCACTTTTTCCATCCACTGCACTGGTTCAATAAAGTAGGATGTACACTGGACGCCTCCTACAAAGAACATACACTTTTTCAGTCATGGCAACTTCATGCTGATGCGGTTAATGACCCTGTTACCCATGTGACACCTTCTATATATGTGGCAATTATTTTCGCATGCTTACATATGTGATAATGCAGAAGTAACGCTAAGCTAGGTTTGATATGAGCTGGAATTCATTTTTGACATGTTTTGTATCTGCAGAGAGGGTCTTCCTACCTGTCAGGTTACTGGACTTCTTGTGCCCAAAGGCTGATGGGCCTTCTCCCACTTGGTGGCTGAGAAGATTGGAGCTGCGGAACAAAGTTCTTCTGCAAAGGAGAGGTGAGATGCGTCTAGTGGAAGGAGACAACAGGGAAGAGTTAAGATCGGGACACTCGGTTTTACCTGCACTTCCTGCATCTGTAGGAGGTTTTAGATACACTGGAGTGAGCGGGGTCAGCTGCAAACATCTCCCTGGGCAGCTGATGCAGCTCTGCTTTTACACACAAAAGAGAGTCCGAGTGGGCAAAAATGTCATCCTAACGGGACTTGTGTGTGTGAATGTGCGGACCGGGGTATTTCTCGGTGATCTTGGTCAGCCTGTATTGTTTGTAAAGGGGACTAGAGGTGTCCACTTCACAACCCATGGCCTCGTAAAGACACAGTTGCTCCTCAAAGCCGCTGTTCACCCTGAAACGCACCAGCCATCAGATAGCTTGTCATGTATGCGGCAGTGAGCAACACACAAAGAATGCGCACACTTTCTTGGATGTGGAATCGTGAATTGTAACATAAAGCATTCCCTGGAAACTGTATGCATGCTAATAAATAAAACCATAACCACTTACTGCACATCCCCCTTGACACTTTTCAATCTTTGATAAGCCTCCGCAAAGCCCAGCTGGTACTTCTTCATGAGGTAAGCAGTCACAATGGTGGCACTGCGACTACGCCCAGCATGACTGAAACACACCACATCTCTGCCTTTCACATTCCACTCAAATGCAATTATTAGATTTCGACAACATGTCTCCTAGAATTACATTCTCGGTTGTTTAGCTGCTTCCTTTCATCCTTACCAGTGGACAAGCGCAGCGCCGCCTCCATCCACTGCCTCCTGAATAAACAGGAAGCAGGAGTCCATGTGGCTCAGGAGGTCAGAGGCCGCCTCATCCAGCACATTGATCCATTTACTGCAATACACACGATCCTTGGGCAGTAGAGCTCCAGGGTCGGCAGAGTCCACAGACAGGATGTGAGTGATGGCGGCATTAGGCAATTCTGACTTGTCATTAAGGTCGGCTGCCGTTCCGATGAACAGAGCAGGATCCACCAGATGCATGAGCTCACACTGAGAAGGACCTGCTTGGACGCATGAAGACACAGTCATTGTTGAAAAGATAGCAGCTTCTCCCACTCAATGTGCTCACTAACATACTTGTCATTTGATGCTATGTGAAATGTAAACTAACGATGATTAAAGCTAAGATAAGTGAAAAGAGAAGACAATATGTAGGGAGGTCTGTCACAAATGGCATATCTTAGCTTGGGTGGGTGGGTGCTCGGATGCCCCTTACTGTATTTCCAGATCCCAAAGTTGACGTAAACGGGCGTTTTCAAATAAAAAACAATCAAAACTTTGACAGATTCGAATTGACTCCGTGTGGACAGCACGCTTTTTTGTAATAGCTTAACACTGCCTTCGTGTGTACCGACCTAACATAACAAAACGAAAATACTCGCCTTGCTAATAAGAATGTTGTGAAGTTCTGCGTTCACCGGCGGCAGCAGTTAGCACGCAAGCAAACGTTTGTGTTGTCCGAATTGGTTGGCCCGTCTTCAATATATGTCCGTGTATACTTGGGCGACACATGTACATAGTTCCTACTACAAAGTTCCTACCGCCGTGCAAAATAACATCCGACATAAGTGAAGGCCTTCGATGGCAGCAGTTGCTACACGGCGATCATTTGAGTGAATAGGATTTGTTTGCTTCAAAACAAGGTATACTTTGCACCGTCACTCACACGTGCAGCTTTCCGGATGGGGGGACCGCGCGCTTTACCGGGGGAAGAGCATTAATTAATATCCCTTTTACACTCTCTCTTTGTTTTTCTACTGATGTCGCGGTCTGTGTCGAGGCTTTGAAGTGAGTAATCACCGAAAATCCAGGCTTAGTGTGGTTCGATGACGTCAGCGACGACGTTCGAACCCGCCTGAAGCACCGTGCCACGTGACTGATTCAGGAGGCGGTTTGCTGGTTTGGCGCGTGAAGCGCGTCATTTGAAAAATAAGGCGCAGCGACACGCAATGAGTCATCTGTGCCTTGTGAGGGGATTTTCCGAAGCACTTTAGCGATACAAAACAATGAAAATTAAATATTGGGTTTTTTATTCTCTCTATGTAATTACATGTAACAAAATGCATTCCTATCACTTGTTTCGTAGGCGGAAACTAGATTGTAGTACATTTTATTGACCTGTTGATGGCGCCATAGAGTAACTGATTCCTAAATGAGGTGTCCGTACACGTGCTGGCTCCGTTGACTGAATGTTTGGATGCTTCATGGGGCTTCACCTCACCATCAATAGTTCCGTTTTGTCATTGCTTCTTTTATATAGTCTTTGCGTTTTCCATTGTGGCGTTTATTCTCCCTGTTTTGTCTTTTCCATTTGCTGTTTGTCATTGTATTTACCGGATGCCAGCGGCTGGTGACAAAAGGCCAATGCCATACAGTCTGCCAGGGGGACTAGTGATCACACAATTCTATGCAGTTGCTATGTTTAAATGTAGCTCTTAGCGCGGGTGACGGACAGGAAGTAACATCACAAACATGCCAGCATGCACATACTTTGAGGAACATCTTATGATGGAGTCCATGACAAGTTGTTAATAGAGTCTATACCAATATATTGCAATTCAATTCATCATTTTGTGGTAAAACATTGTGTAAAAAAATAGAAATGTGTCCTACCTGAACTCTTGACTGCCCTGACAGAAATTCTTGTATAGGTGTTGTTGTGCACTGGGTTCCATCTGATAATGTCCTTGCTGATGCCATCAGGGTGGGTTTAAGCATCTGGTTATGACGCCACGTCAAGCGGCCTAGTTCGACTGTTTTTGGCAGGAGCTCAGTATGTGCTCTTGTGTTTCCCTTGTTGATGCATAGTAGGCATATTTGGAGTCTCCCAATTGAAGAGGATGACCGGGCCAGGCAGAAAACCAGAACCGGAACGATGAGGCTGTATGGGTCTGTTTGCCAAAGGTTGGATCAAACGAATTTCTGGTCCATGGCCAGATCCCACCTGATCAAGACCTTTTGCTGACTCAGACCAGCCGCTGCTCGTTCTTTTTTTACTGCAGCCTTCATCTCCTTCTATATCTGCTTCCGCTTCTCCTGAAGTTTGCTCTCCTTGTGCCCACGTGGTGGTGGGACCAATCCCAAGCCTGCGCTACCATGGGCCACCACATCTTTATGGTGCAGTGGTAACTCCTTACCTGGCATTCCACTTCCTGAGGGTTCTCACCTCCACTCCTGCCTGGGCCACCTTTGGGTTACTCGAATTACATACAACTGCACCGCTGGTGTCCATGTAACCCTGAACTCTTCTTCTGAAAAGTTTAGAGGCATCAGGGTTTATGGTGCTCCTGTGGCTGAGGCTTTCCATCAGTTACAAGAGAATGAGTGCAGATGCACGGTGCTTATTAGATATGCAAATAGCATAACACCACTGTGTGCACGCTGTCTTCACGTGAGTGCACCAGTAAAACAACATCACAGAAACACAGGAAGGCCCCCTGCCTCAGAGAGCAGCGGCAGCAGCGAACGGTCAAAATGAGGAAGAGGAGAATCTATTAACCAAAAGACAGTTCAGGAATCCTCCTCGGTATTGGCCTTTTTTTTGTTTTTTTTTTTAACAGAGCAACAAAATGCACCCAAGTCCACCAGTCTATTGTTTGTCTGTATTAACAATGTTCTTGTGTGGAAATATTTTCACTAAAAGCTGCACGGAAATTTGTTGTAGTCTGCTTTGTTGTTTAGTATGTAGACATGTTCAAGTCACAGTTTACACACATACACAGAATTTCTACTAAGGGTAATTCAAAATGGCCACATGGTGGCACGGGTTTGCGTGTTGGTCACACAGTCAGGAGATCTGCAGGACCTAGGTTGCAATCTCTGCATCACATCTGTGGAGTTTGCATGTTCTCCTTGTGTGTGGGTGGGGGTTTTCTCCAGGTAGTCCCCTTTCCTCCCACATTCTAAAAACATGCATGTTAGCTACTTTGAAGACTCTAAATTGTCCATAAGTATAAGTGTTGGTCTATATTTGTTGTTTGTCTATATGTGGCATGCCATTGGCAGACCACCAGTCCAGCTTACCACCGCAACCCTAATGAGAACAAACGGCATAAAAAATGAATAGATGTTCAAAATAGTAACGTCACTGCTAAAGCGGTGCGAGTGGTATGACGTGTGGAATGTTTACAATGAATCAAGATAAGACATTCATTCATTTATTTTCGCGGGTCGCGGGTATGCTGGAGCCTATCCCAGCTGACTTTGAGCTGGAGGCGTGGTACACCCTGGACTGGTCGCCAGTCAATCAAAGGCCAGACAGACAACCATTCACACTCACACTGTAATGGAAATTTTAGAGACACCAATTAGACATACAACCATCATTTCATCCATCCATTTTCTTCCGCTTACCCGAGGTCGGGTCGCGGGGGCAGCAGCCTAAGCAGGGAAGCCCAGACGTCCCTTTCCTCAGCCACTTCGTCCAGCTCTTCGCGGCGGATGCCAAGGCGTTCCCAGGCCAGCTGAAAGACATCGTCTCTCCAGCGTGTACTGGGTCTTCCCCGAGGCCTTCTACCGGTTGGACGTGCCCTGAACACCTCCCCAAGGAGGCGTCCGGGTACCATCCTAGTGCGTTAGGGGGGAAAATTTCCAGCTAGATATAGTCGGACTCACTTCAACGCACAGCAAGGGCTCTGGAACCAGAATTGCTGTCAACTGATCACCACCTGGTCGTGAGTTGGTTCCGATGGGGAGGGGGGGATGCCAGTCAGACCTGGCAGACCCAAATGCATTGTGAGGGTCTGCTGGGTACGTCTGGCTCCTGTCAGAAGGAGTTTCAACTCCCACCTCCGGGAGAGCTTTGACCATGTTCCGAGGGAGGCAGCGGACATTGAGTCCGAGTGGGCGATGTTTTGTGCCTCCATTGTCGATGTGGCTGATTGGAGCTGTGGCCGTAAGGTGGTCGCTGCCTGTTGTGGCGGTAATCTCAGAATCCGTTGGTGGACACCAGCGGTGAGGGATGCCGTCAAGCTGAAGAAAGGGTCCTATCAGGCCGTTTTGGCCCATGGGACTCTGGAGGCAGCTGACAGGTACCGGCAGGCCAAGCGGTCTGCAGCTCTGGCAGTCGCTGAGGCAAAAAGCCGGACATGGGAGGAGTTCGGAGAGGCCATGGAAAACAACTTTCCGGATGGCTTCAAAGAGATTATGGACCACCATCCGCCATCTCAGGAGGGGGAAGGAGTGCAGTCAACACCGTGTATGGTGGGGACGGTGTGCTGCTGAACTCGACTTGAGATGTTGTGGACCGGTAGAGGGAATACTTTGAAGACCTCCTCAATCCGTTTTGTTTTGCAAATATGTAACCATAACATTTGTTTTTCCTTTAAAAGTTAGAAGATGTTAATCATTTCTGCATCATCATTTTGAATGTTACTTTGAGAGCAACCAGCTGAAAACGTTATTCATCTTTATTAAGAAATGCCTGTATTAGTCCCATGAGGGCAAATTCCAGAGAACACGAAATAGAACCACAGAGTAAAACGTACTGAAGACATTAACCAAGAGTGACATGTCTATATTGCTTTTTACAAAACATGTCTTGTTTGGTACATGACTGGAAATGGCGCCAGGGTGTCTAGGAAGCCCCTCTGCCCACTCTTGATCGCCCAATAGCTCCTGAAGAGACATATACAAGGAAAGTTGCGTGGTTAAATGATTCATAAAAGAAAGACCTACTTCTGCTCTATTTGTTAAATTTTTCCCCTCCAGTACGTCACCCAAGCATGAGGGAGCCTTCTGATGGCAATGTGTCGAAGTAAATGAAAGTAAACGCACAAGGCTGAGTCAAATTAAACAGTGTAAAATGTCAATCAACTATGGCTGCATACTCCGTTTAAGCCGCAACCATCATCAGGGCTAAAAAAGCTTTCTTTGAATACGCGAAAGGCTCTTCTACTATGAAACAGCCAGTGATAGACAGACAACTGTATTAATCTCCAAGAGAAACAAAAAATAAAGACGTGTAATGGCCCCATGTACCTCTGCGACTGATTAACAAGCGGCCTTCTCCCCTGCCCCCTCTGGCTCCTCTGCTGGGTGGGGTACTGATCACAGCTTGACTGGTCACTGTGTGCCTCTGGCTGATGCTGCTCATGTCTAAAAATGCAGTAGATGATTATTATTTAAAAATCATGAAAAGATGCTATCACTGACGTTGTAAAATGCTTACATCACTAATTGGACCTGGAATACACTATATTGACATATGACCCCAAATCAAAAGCCAAAACAAGAAAAATGACATCATTATGATTTGAAACCATCTTCAGATTCCAAAAAATTTATACATGGCATTGTTTTCTACTTTATAAATACAACAACTAGTTGAAAATGCACATTTGCTAGGATACTGTATAATACGCTATTGGGATAAAAGAATGGAAATGGAAATAGAGAAGGAATTACCAGGGTCCTGACTGGTGGATGGAAGCGATGCATCTTCATTTTGCTGTCCTGCTGACTCCACATCGGTGTGGCTATCCAAAGACGCCTCGGCAGGAGGACTGCAGGAGACCAAATCAAGCATCCTCACATTGGTGCACTTTGATCAAACGTTTCCTCTTTTTCCTAAAGTAGCCCACCCATCTCCTTCCGGCTCCATGAAGACCTCATCCCCTTCGTCTCCGGGTGCAGACATACCCGTAGAGGCTGTTACCATGGGAACAGACTGTGACGCCATGTTGTCCCCGCTGTCTGACGGTAGGGACTCTGTAAAGACGGTCACTATGGAAAATAAAGTCAAAAAGTATGAATGGTGCTCTTGTATGCGTTTGTGTGTCTCACCTGGTGCAGCCACCTGCAAAGGTGTGGTGGGGACGCTTCTTCCTCCTCCGTCCTCATCATGTGCAGCCAGAAACAATGGCGACTCGTACATGCCCAGACCTAAACACGCCTTTATTTATTTGCTACCATCAAGTCCCAGCCATTCATATGCTTCACTTAGTCACACAACAGGGGTGTCCAAAGTGCAGCCCGGGGAGCATTTTTGGTTCATGCGCAAGAAAATTGACAGTTTTTCTCCTTCACATCGATCAAAATGCTTTTTTTAAAATTAGACTTTATCATGAAATATAATCATCAAAACCTCACATGTCGTGTTTGGTTTGCACATTCCACTTACAGGTTTTACATCGGGGCGCGGTGATCTCACTCCTTTATGGCCACCACAATTATGTTCTCCACAAGCCCGAAAAAAACACAGCGATTTTGGGTACGCCATTATTGCATGTTCCAAATAAAATTAGTTAGGCTTTAGTCATGTTTCCACTCAGTTCCGTTAACCTAACAAATGACGCCCTCTGAAAAGTGTTCAACAATGTCACATGGTCATCATTCATATCTTTATGTGGCTATACTGTATTTCAAGTATTTGTCATTTCTACACTTCAAAGCTCACTGCTGTAACGAGTCACCTTTTGCTTAGAAAACTTAGAGAAACATGAACTAAAGTTGCCTGAAATGGGCCAATGCACATTTTGAGTAGTTCAACTTGTGTATTATCAAAGCTCAGACGTGGGTGCCTTGTTCAGATAACTTAACATATATCCACCTACTGTACATGGGATTGCTTTTAGCATCATCTATACAGAAAATCTATTAAAGCGGGCCCCGCATTCTTCACGTTTTATGTATGCAGCGCACATGACAAATGTTTGGACACCCCATGCATGTGAAGGACACAAATTAGACCTGACTGAAAACATGTGCTAGG
Source organism: Oostethus manadensis (assembly GCA_024372805.1). Classification (NCBI taxonomy): domain Eukaryota; kingdom Metazoa; phylum Chordata; class Actinopteri; order Syngnathiformes; family Syngnathidae; genus Oostethus; species Oostethus manadensis. The sequence goes on from QODF01000082.1 coordinate 1,286,429, forward strand.
GTATTCTGTGCAAAGGTTAGTTGGTGTACCTCCTTGAGATGCTAGCTGTCCCAGGTCTGAATGTGAGGCTGATGCCTGAGGGAGCAGATCTTCTGGCGGCCCAAATCTAAACCTGGTGGAGAGACCTGCTACCTGAGGAGAACTGATGCGACAGATGAGACAAGGAAAGGAAAATGTTTTGATAGCACCAATATGGGATAACAGTCCATGATAGCCATCCCTACTCAACAGTTTAACAAAGATTATTGTGCGTTGAGTTGTCCTTACTGAATGGCTTCAGCAAAACCGTCAGTACGATGAGGGACAACCAGGGTTGGAGTACTAGGAACCATCCTGTCATCATCATCAAAGAAATGTTGCTGCAAAGAAACATCAATGATTAGCACGCACTTGATCAGTGCCCGGTGACAAGCAAGCATACACTAGATAGATGCTTTATCCATCTACAAGGGAAAATGAACCACAGTATGTCAAGTATGACAGCAAGAGCAAAAACATCAGCCTACGCATAACAAGCAAAACGACTTACCATACTACCGATACCAGGTGTCAGTTGCGGTCCACGGCCCACCGACGGTCGTCTGAGCTGAGAGGACTGCCTCTGGATTTACACACAGCAAGGTTTGAACGTTTTTCAGTTTCTCCCATGCAAACACACCACACAGTAGCCATGGAAATCCTATCATTAGGAATACAGTAATCCCTCGTTGATGGCGGTTAATTGGTTCCAGACACGGCCACAACAGGAGTCCTTATTTACTGTAGTGTATAGAAGGAATATTTTCCTAGATAGAGCATAGAAAACCTGTTTTCTACCTTTCTAAATACAGTTAACATTATTCGAGCCCTCTAGACATAAAATAACTCCCCAATAGTCACCTTCACGCCCCTATTGCCAAATATAGTTGACATAATCACAGAAAATGAGACATAAGATATGAATAGGACCGATGTTGATGTGTGTTGCAATAAATGATTTCCAGATGTGTGGACAGGACAAGAAGTGATGTTGGGGATTCAGACTTGAGCTTTAGCTGGAGTACAACCACAACAGTAGCTCATATTACTACCATGAGCATGATGACTATTGTTATTATGACTCTCAAAAATAGCATGTTAAAAGGCAGCCACTCGTTTTTATAATTAATTACGTAAACATTTTTAGCATCATTAACACATGTGAATCATGTCAAGCCACATTGTCTCTGTTATGATGGCTTCCCCACAGTCATACAGAGTCTGGTGCGCTTTTCTAACGTTATTCTGACCTGAACATAACTTTTAGCATACGTACGTCCACCTCACTAACACGTTAGCTCAGCCTGAAAAGCACACTTCCCTCATTGTCACTAGACCTCAGCGAGGTGCATTCACTGACACTCCCAACATCACAAAAACCTCTTTTTAATGTGTGGTCTAAATAAACTGAAAAGCTCACTTTATAACTCTTAATGCAAAAGTACAATTTGCTGCATTTAAGTATGCTTGGAAATCCCAGAAATACACTCAAAACATGTGAATTCAATGTGGTGTCTTTGAATGCAACCCTTTATGGCTCATAACATCGTTAAAGTGTAATTTAAATGTTCAAATGTGCAAGAATTAGAGCAAATACTTTTTCAGACATGTGTGCTACCTTTTAGCTTGATTTACATTGAATACATTTTATATCATTTCATAACACAACATACAAAACATTCAGCTTTCTATTCATAATTATTTTTCTTATTTCAGATGGGTATTAATCATGATTAATAACTCAAAGAAAATATTGGTGGTTGGGGACTCCTGCCATAGTCCATTTGTATATTTTTTCCATTTACAACATGTTTATTCTAAGCCAAGGATACGTTTAAATATGCATTTTTGGACTAATAATGGTTTGCAGTCAACCAGGAAACAGCCATAATTTATTTATAAATACTTTTTTGGAAAATGGCGATAAGAGTGAGGGATATACAGTATAATGTAGTACACAGACAAAAGTAGTATTAGTATTTACTTTAACCTACACTATGCAGAATATCCAAGCACAAATATGAACCTCATCCCTAAAAGAACATTCCCACTGTTCAACAACAAAGTCCAACAACAAATACATTCACATGCTTCTATAAAATTTAGGGCCTATCCACACAGAAACGTTCCTGGAATTTTTTTTGGCAGGTTGAAAAAACTGTGCAGGATTAGTAAATGCTTGTGTGCAGATGGGAACGGATTACTGAGTGGAAAGGAAGTAATTCACAAGACATACCTACCTGTGGCTCTGTGAACAGACAGGTGGATGGAACCACGTGTCACACCAAACCATAGAAAAAGAAAGAACTCATGCGCTAAGTCTGTCGTCTTTTGCTACCCAAGAGAAGTGGAATTACTTCTATAAGTCACTCTGGAGAATAAGACAACTACATTTTTCAAAAACTAGCGTTTCAGGGCACCCAGAAGGCCGTTTGTGTGTGGATGAAAGGCTGAAAGAATGAAATACTTTTTGTTTCTGTGTGGATAGCCCTTAAGACATACATTTACCTGCATGTGGGGGGGTCCTAGCTCAGAAGCCGGGGGTTGGATGTACAGGCGTGGGGGGAGTGGGTGGGATGGTCTTCTTGGTTGGGGTAGACGGAGGGTGAGTAAAGAAGTGGAGGGGGGAGGTGCTGATAGAGAGGTGCTTGGTGGAAGGTGTGCAGGTTCTCTTTGGGGTTCTGACTGAGTGTGGGTGAGGTTGGCTTCACCTGGAGGAGATAAAAGGAGATGTTGTTAGGAGACGTTAAAGCAAGAACAAAAAGCCAGTGGATGACGGATGCTCACTGCTGTGTGATGCTTCACTATCCTCAGCAATGGCGGGAACCAACGGCTCCTCTTCCTCCTCCTCACCCTCCCCGTCTTCCTCATTGCTCTCTTCTCCATCCTTTGTAGCAAGGTTACCCGCATAATCCTCTTCATCCTCATTGTCTTCCACCTTGTATCACAGAAGAACAGCAGCATTTTAAGAACAGTCCATCAAACCTGCAAATATAGTAATAGCAAACAATGCTGCACCTCTTCCTCATCTTCTTCACCCTCCTCCTGCTCCTCCTCCTCCTCGTTCTCTTCTTCACCAGTGTTTTTCAACTTATCTCCTCCCTCCCCTCTGCTTTCACGGCTTTCGCTGTCTGTGTCAATAACGATGACTTCACGAATCAAACTTGACTCCTGGGGGGACGTCTGAGTCGAAGGAACAGACTGGGACATGCCTTCGTCCTCTATGTCATCCTCTTCAGGGATAACAGGGAAACCATCTTCTGGGAGCTCCTAGACAAGCATTGACAACAAATCAAACATCTGCTTCAGGCGAGGAATGTTCTTTTTGGCAAACGTAAACTGACCTGACTATTATCTGGTGAAACTTGTCTTTCCCCTTCGTCCCTTAAATCTTCTTCCATTTGCTCATCAACTTCCATCTGGAAGACAATTGCAACTACAATAAATAAGCTGTGTATTTCTTATCTTGCAATTTGTTGCTTCTAATGCGATTTTGTTACCTCAAAGTTGCCAAAATACACCAACACCATGCATTCGTCGAATGTAAATCAATGGAAAGTATGTTTTAACTATATTTTCTTGTTATCATTATTTAGTCCTGACATAGAAATTGATTAGAATTTATAATTGCTATATTAACTTTCGCTGCCTCTTGCCCAGGACTCCCTTGAAAAAGAGGGTTTCATTCTCAATGGGACTTTCCTCGTTAAATAAAACAAACATATTAAAAACTACTCGCCCTATCTGTAATCTGAACAAGAATTTGAATGATCTGACATCAATGCACTGTACTGTAACTACATATACAATAAGCCCTCGTCCACGGCGGTAATTGGTTCCAGAACTGACCGTGATTTCACAAAGCAGGATTCCTTATTTATAAATGGAATATTCTGGTAGCAGAGAATGGAAAACCTTTTTGCCATCTTCTAAATACACTTAAACATTATTAGAGCCCTCTACACATGAAATAACACCCCTACAGTCACATTTACGCTCCTGTTACTGGGGATTTCCATGTAAAAGCATGTAATTAGCAAATGCCGTTCAACGCCAAATCACCTGTGGCTTGTACTATTGCAGCCTGTACCAATCCCCACCCGAAGTGTAGTGTTTTGTCAAGCATCCTCCTCCCACTTTCCTTCCCACTGTGCAGGTGTGCCAAAACAAACATGTCTGCTGTGTGGAACGTATCTATCAACACATGCCATGAAAAATATTTTGCAGGGTAGCTTGTTACAAATCTTTCATTTAATACAATGCGTATTAACACTACGTAATGTTTTGTAATGCTGTGTTTGACAGTCAGAAGCCTAAGCAAAAACCCAAAAAATAATTCATCAGAGCACACGAGCTGCCTTTATCAGTGATGGAAGACAACCAACTGCTCTCTTACTTGGAACTAATACGGGGGTCACCAACACCCGTATTGGGTGGTGCCAAACAGGCTTAGGAACTTTAAGATGTAATTTAAAGAAAAGAAAGAAAGTGTTTCTTTTAAAATACATTTGTAAATAGCTACATCAATTGTAAAATAAATTCCTATCAATTTTAGCAATTAGTGCCATTATTTTATCAAAAAAAAACGAATGCACAATTAGAAATACCACATTGCGTGTTTAAGCTCATTTTTGCAAGTGGGGACTTGTTCACTTTGTTTGACATTATAAAGTATTGATATACTGTACGCTATAAGGCAAAGCAGTACAGTATATTAGTGGTACAGCAATAATATTACGCTTTTGTTTGTAATTTGCTGTAGTATTTGGTGACATTAGTCGTGTGCATTATGTAAAAGAAAGCATCAATTAGAAAGAATTGGAGACCCTCTGAACCTTTGTGTTTACCTGCAGGGCTATCGTGGGTCTCAGTCTGAGTTTTTTGGCAGTCATAGCAGCGTGAGAACTCTCTGGTCGCACCTCCGCTTCCTCAACCTCATTCTCTCTGCTGCGTTTGGATCCTGCCGAAGCCAATAATTCATAATTTTATACACTTGTGTTCTGGGTGTCAATACAACTATTAGTAAACTTGGTGCCTAGATAGATTTATTTATCCAGAGTAGCAGTTGAAAACACCACACTCAGGATCCTGGAAGTTGCGGACAAATCCTTCTTACCAGCTCCAATCAGAGAGGACGACGTAGATGGTCGCTCTGTCTCCAGACAGGAGCCAATGTCCTGAATGGCTGCCTGCTGCTGGGTGGGCTGGACAAATGCTGTTGCCTGCGTGCTGGTTGGCTGCGCTATCGATGTTGGTGTGTTAAGACCAGAGATGACGGTGTGGACAGTCGCTCCCGTGGTCATCAGCACTGCAAACATACTGGATGTTGAGGCTTGGATGACAGAACATGCTACATTACAGAACCAATAACTTGCCACTTTGGACAGTGGTTCTTAACTGGTTTGAATGCGGGACCCACCACCACACGTAAATGGCAAGCCGTGAACCAAACTGGACTTTTTTTTAACTGAAACTTTTAAAATATCCTATATTTAGATATATTTGTGTTTGCAGCACAACATGAGCTGCAGCTGTGAGACGTGTGTCATCTCCAGCAGATATCTGCAGCTGAGTGTCGGATGGACTTCATGTCTTTCTTCTCCCGCTCAAGCACATCGGGTCATTCATTCATTCATTTTCTATACCGCTTATCCTCATTAGGGTCGCGGGTATGCTGGAGCCTATCCCAGCTGACTTTGGGCGGGAGGCGGGGCATATGGTGTTTTCAATTAGTATTTGTTGAAAGCAACTTCTTCATCTTACCCTCTTGGCTCTCAGTCTGAGTGGTTGGCATGACAGTGGCAGTGGGTGTTGGCATGGCGACAGTTGCTGGAGTAACCATGGGACGGATGCTGGCACGCGGGGTTGACTTGCTGCCAGGGGATGGGGTCGGTTTGTTGCTCGGAGATGGAGTGCTTGGAGTGGGCCTGATATTGGCAGTGGGGGTTTCAGACAGGCATGAGCTAATGTATAAACAAATCACATGTTACGCAATGTTAGCAGACGACTCCCAATGTTTCCCATAAATGTATTTGTTTACAATTGTTATTTATTTATTTAGAACTCAATTCGGACCACCGGAGATGGATTTGAAAACACTATATGGACTAATCTGCTTTTAAAATTATAAATTCCAATATGAATACATCTAATATTATAAAAGAAATAAAACAATACAGTTCCTGCCATTACATGAGTGTATGTGTCCCCTACCTGCTTCTGTCCTGGGCTGGACTCTTCAAAGAGATCTGTTTTTGGTCCATTGATCTGTTTTGATCACTCACCTAAAAGTTCAGAATCAGGTTCATGTGATAGTCAACAATTTTAGAGAAAAGTATCTTAGCTAATGTAACAAATAAGCTTTAGTTTACTTTTCACAATTCAAAGAGAAATGACACAAAGAAGGAAGCAGTGCAAAGATACGTTTGCCCACACCCAGTCTTCGGTCCACCAGATAACATACAAACTTGCACATGACTTGCAAGTGGTCATAGTCAATCTGACTCACCATGTCAAACAAGCACTAACACATGACACACAACTTAACCTACACACTGCACTGGCTGGGAAGTAAATATTCCATAATAGTCAATGTTGTAACATCCTTTATTTCCAGTGTCTTATTGAGTAAACAAACCATACATACACATATACCAATACAAACTTACATCCATGCATGCATGATTACACGCACACACACACCCACGCACGCAAGACATATTTGTGGGTTTTTAGTGTTGGGCTGGATTATTATAATGACTAAAATTGCCCACCTTAGCCCCACTCTGGTCCTGGGTTTCCTCTCTGGGCTCATTGTGATTTTGATTCTCTCTCAGGTCTCTCATTTCCTTGTCAAGTCGAAGAATCCTTCCTTCATACTGGGACTTCAGGGCATTCATCCTTACCTCCAACTCTTCCTTGCTCTGTTTCAGCTCTTCCACTTCCTTGCTCAAATTCTCTTTAGCAGCTGCATCCAAATAAGAAAATGAGGTGCTAGCATTGGTGTTTGTACGTACAGTATAATGTGTGACTTACAGTTTAGTAGGTTGATTTTGCTCTTAGCTCCAACAAAGGCCTTCTTCGTCTTCTCCTCTTTGTCAGCCATCTGCTGTCTGAGCTGCTCCTCCCTGATCTTGCTGTCAGACAGCTGCAAAAAAATAATACTATCACTCTGAATCAACACTGACTTACTGCAGTCATCTTTCATTTGAACAGACTCAGCAAATTAAGGTCAATGGTGGAGAAGATTCATCTCTTCAGCAACAGTGGAAAACTCTACCACCTGTCTGACTTTTGATAGATATCTATCACAAATTAAGTGCAATATGCTAATGTTTGCGTTCTAGTAAGATTCATTCTATCAGCAACAGTGGAAAACTCTACCTCCTGTCAGACAGACAGTTAATATTATTTGCTTACTTACTAAAGCGCAATTGCTAATGTCGGAGTTCTGGTACAATCACCTGCTGCCATCCCAAACTTGTTTAAGCAAAGCTTTGGCACAAGTATATGCTGCTGGTGGACCGACTCGCAGTCGCACGTACACAGTGGTTCGAAATCTATAAACTTGTACACTTTACATAAACCACGCACACAAACGTTGCTAAGATTAAAGTTACAGATGTCCGCCATCTCCTCATCTAAAGTTTTACCTACATGAGGCCCCGTATGTGCAGGAAAGGCTTGTTAAATTCAGCAGTCTTGCTTGTCACCATTTTGTGACTGTGGCGCTTTAAAGGGTTCATTCTCTCAGCAACAGTGGAAAACTCTACCTCCTGTCGGAGTTTTCCAAGATCCTCTTGTAGTGCCTGATGTGCGTCACTTGCGGTATTACTGTCACAGGTCTGGGCTATAGGGGTATTCTGATTCTGGTTAGCCTGTGCAGCTCTGAGAACTTCATTGGCTTGGTTAACTTCCTGTAGCTGTTCCTGCAGGCGCTTGGTTTCTGCTTCTTGCTCGTCCATAATCTGATTAAGAAGGATTATGCTTGACTTCATTTCAATTCTGCATTATATGTCCAGTTGTTGTAAGAAACAATGTCCTTACCTTCTGCAAGGTGTCCACCTGGCCTTGGAGCTCAGAGGCCTGTTTGGAAAAAAGTATGTAGTGCTGAATGTACTGCACATAAAAGCATAACTCGCTTTTCCCACCCAGTAACTCACCTGACTTTCTGCTTGGTTCAAAGACGTCTTCAAGTTGTTAACCTCCTGTTGGTGTGTTCGGCGGGTCTCTTGCAGCTCTTTCTGATTTGTGAGATTCTTTTGGAGAGACTCTTTAGCCTGCTGGAGCTCCTTCTGCATGGACTGAATCTGGTTCTGACGTGCCTGAGCTTGAGCCTGAAATGATTTCATCTGGTTCTGCAACTGAAATTTAGACAAGAGGAATTCAGGGGGATAAGTGCAGATCTGTGTCGTATAAATACTCCTAAAAGTGTATGATATTTGTGGGCATTATGCTTTTCCCAGGTGCAATTCCCAGGTGGCGTTCCAGCAAATGCTGCTTACCTGTTGTGTGTGGACCTTGGTTTGTTGAAGCTCTTTCTGACTTTGCTGGAGCTGCGTCTGTGTCTGGGACAACTGGGTTTGCACCTACACAAACAAAAGAATGGAAAGGATGTAGAGCGGCCTCCACTAGCATTGTAAGAGTGAGGTCAACTTCTTTATTTCTGCTGTAAACTAAAACATTTGGATGTGACATCAAAGATGAAGACACATTGACATGTTTCTGAAGTACACCCACAACATATGCCACATTATGCTCACTGGTCACATTACCTGTGTTAGTTGATTCTGGTTCTGCGTTAGCTGGTTTTGGATCTCCTGCATCTTTTCCTTGGTCTGCTGGTTTTCCTTTTGGGCATTTTGAAGTTCCTGTTGGAAGTTCTTGGCCTGGAGAGAAAGAAATGCTTGACACCTCAACAATCTGGCTTTTGTGGTATGGTGGAGGAGGAGTCTGCAATGCTGCCCTGTTTGTTTTGCAACGTACTTCCTCCATTTTTTTCTGCATCTCCACCTTCAGCGTCATCAGCTCCCCTTTGACCTTGTTGTGCTCCTCTTGGCTTTTGGTGAGCTCCTGTTGCAACTCCTGACTCGGACCCGGTTCAACCTGTATTTTAGCTGCCGTTTCCGCCACCAACTGCAACACACAGAGACAGAGGGTCTTACTAAAGGCCTTCAAAGCATTGTAGTGCAGCCACAAATCCAATGAGCAATACTACAACTGCAGTCACACCTTGTCATGCTGGACTTTTAGCTCTTCAAACTGGGTCTTGTAGCGACGTCCAATCTTCTTCACCTGTGTGATGGTTTTGTTCTTCTCCAGAATATCGTTGTTTTTGCTTCCCAGTTCTTTCTTTACAGTGTCTCTCTCTGCTGTCAGACGGGTCACAGACTCCCTGAGTCCTTTCAGCTGAGATTGGGCTGAGTTACTGCTGGTGCTACATCTGGGGTGATATCATGGGCAGTCACAAAAACACACTAATCAGTTTATGAATGAAGCTGATATTTTTCACAACACAAAATAGGCCAACTTATATTTGATGTGTGTGTGTGTGTATTCATATCAGTATAATTGTGTTGGCAGGTCCTATTCTCACGAAGATTTTTTTTTTTTACCTGGCCAGCTCAGTCTTCAGTTTAGCGATTTCTTCAACAAGCTGGGTGATGCGCTTCTGCTGTGCTTCCTTTTCAGCAGTAAGTTTCTGCTTCTCTTCAACGTCGCCATCTTTCTGCTGGCTAATCAGTTTCTGTGTAGATGGAGTGACGACAAATGCAGATTTTAATCAAACTGTTTATGTTAAAGACAGGAGCAACAGAACTCCAATGTTTACCACATTGTGTTGTAGAAGTCAATGCTACAGTTACATGAGCTAAAACCGTGTAGTTATCAAATATGATTTTTAATCACAATTTTGTATAACTTCTACATCTAGGCATTAATCAACACAGGGTAAAGCCGTCCCTCATTTATCGAGGTTAAGTTGTTCCAGTTCACAATATGAACTTCAGACAGCATTCATGTTAATAAATGGAAGATTTTCTTAGTTAGAGCTTAGAAAACATGTTTGTCTTTCTAAATATGTTTTTACCATTATTAGAACCATGTAGACATGAAATAACACACTTAAAATTCTGTGTTTACACCACACTGCTCTTGCGCAGGCTACGGGATCACTGCAGGAACATAAGGGACGACCTCGACTGCACAGCATGCTAGCAAGCTAACTAGCTAAACTTACAAAAGGGTTTCAAATGGAGTGGGGAAGAAAAACAAATTAGGAGGCCAAAACCTAACACTTCCACAGGAAATAGGAGAACTGCTTTTAACTCTATCATGCTGAACTTGTCATGGATGACTTGGTGCAGTGTGACGGTTGAGTGAACTAAAGTGATATTTTACCCAAGTTTTGTGTCATTATTGACAACTAGTGACCAGAATACTACATACCGGTACTATATGGCTTGTATTTCAATATTTTCTGACTAAAAGAACCATAGTCAACTACGATACAGGCATCATTTATTAATTCATAAAGTTTTCAACAATCGTGATAAAGTGAGGGAGCGATATTCAAAGCGTGATGTGGCAAGGGATGACCGTATACCAGTGCAGGTACACTCTGCTGGACAATGATAGAAAATCTTTGGCTATGTTGTTGATATTCTGTATCTTTCTATTAAAAGAAACCTACCATTTAAATTCATTCACGTAAAAAAAAATAAAAAAAACCTTGACCTTTTTCCTGTGTAGAGTGAACTTTAAATATAATTTCCTGTGTTTCTATTATGCCTTTATAACTATTATTATTGTTATTATACCTTATTCTTCCTCTTTTTTGTTATTACAATTCATTTGGTATTATGGTATCAGTGCAGTGGTATCAAAATCAGAAGATATTTATAATGTACTTTTCAGCATTTAGTGTATTGATTGTCCCAGTCTCCTACCTGTACTTTGGCTTTCCAGTGTTTAAGATCTTCCTCAAGCAACCTTTTATCAGCCTGCAGGGAGCCATTTCTGTCTGAAAGCTGAGCCATGGACTCGTGCAATGGGCTGATGTTGGACTCCAGCTTGTTCACCTGATGAACAGAGGAGAAACAACTAAATGATGTTTACGCGTGCCTTATATCTGCTTCAGCCAATAACCCTATGCAGCTCCAAATATTTGAATAATTATGGCTGTCAAAGCTAATGTGTTTTTTATACATGTGATTAAGGCTTGCATGTGATGCAGCTGGAACGTGTGTGAGAGATGTTGAAACTTACTTGGCAAACCTACAGAGAGGGACTTATGAATGTCAAAACTTGCCATCCTGGCAGATGGTTGTTTTGATAAACACAAAATGATTTGGATTTAGTTGCAGCCCACTTGCAAATGAAATCAGGGTAGTACAGTATTTGTTATGCCTCTGGATGATTCAGATTTCCACTACTAATATACAAGGCATGGGGTGGACCCGCGCCCCCAAAAAGGCCAAGTTCATTTTATTTTCCCCAAATCTACAGGTGCCCACTACCGCCTATCCAAAGCACTCCTTGAGATGAGAATAGAACATAAGAAATTGATTGACATGATCTTACTTTGACCCGTGCTTGCTGCAACTCCTGCTCTAATTTCTCTCGCTCCAACTTCAGCATCTTGATGGTTTCTTGGAGCGCACTGACTTTCTCCATATTTTTCAGCTGTGCCTCCTGCTGAGCCACAGTCTTTGCTGTGTTCTGATAACAAAAGCAGAGGAAAACAAATCATCAAACAAAAATTAATCCCTCATTCCATCCATTTTCTATACTGCTTGTCCTAAATGGGGTCACAGGTAAGCTGGAGCTATTGGTTGCCATCCATCCTACCCGCGTCTTCTCTCTCTCTGCACTGAGGGCTTCCTGCAGCTCCTTAAGTTCCCGATCTTGGTGTTCTGCTCGCTGTTTGTAGCGGAGAGCTTCTCCTTCTGAAGCCTCCCCTCGGGCGACAGCAATCTCCTTCTCTTTCCGCACAAATCTGGTGGCAATAGCAGATTTCTCCAACTTAATTGCTTCCTTACACATGAACCCCCATGTGGGAAACTGTAGTGCTGGATACCTGAGTATTTCTAGTATCTGCTCAGGGGTTTTTCCTTCTTCACTGAATGACAGGTCAAGCTGCTGAGGCTGCTGCTGACGACTCCTTGCTGCCATTTCATCCATCTGTTGGTGCAGGAGAGTGTTTTGCTTTGCCAGCTCTTCACAGCGACGACGCTGACTGGCTAAGTCATCCTGAGGGAGTCAAAGTCAAACCCATGAAGGACTGAAATGTTCCTGATTGAATGTTGCGGCGTGGTTCTCCCACCTTCAGCTGCTTCTCCAAAGTGGTCGCGGTTGAAATTCTTTCCTGCACGAGTGAGTTGGCCTTGCTCAGTTGCTCCTCCAGATCTCTCCTCCATGCTGCCTCTTGTTGAGATGTTTTCTTTAACTCCTTGAGGGCCTCCACATCGGCGGCATGGAGCATCAGCTCCCGCTCATACTTAGCTTGTGCCTCACCAGCTTGCTTAGTCTAAAGCAGGAAAGAAACAATTCATGAACAGAGGAAGCTGCCCATGGTAGTCCACGTTTGTCGCCATCGTTTTCCTCCATTTGTGTATGTGGCGATATTTTCTACTCTTATTTGAAAGTTGCTCTGTGGTAACTTTGTTGCCTTGACTTGGCTCCAATGACAAAGCTTTCCTACTTGTGCAATTCTTTCTTCAGGAGGCTAATAATCTACAAAAAAATAAAAGATTTCAAATGGTTTGTTAGATGCTGTGCTTAATACTGCCATGCTTTGATAATGAAGCTTACTTTACACTGAAAAGGAAGTTGTCGTGTGCACGTTTTACTCGACAGTAGTTATGTTAGGTTGACAATACTACAACACGTCAACTTAAACGAAGCTATTTTTCATAGAAACTGCCACTTTGGCTCTGCTGTGCTGACGTCAGCTGAAGCGGACACTCTTTTTTCTTATTAATAAGTTATAATAACATGGTGAACAGATAGGTCATAGAAGTGATTATTGAAGAACCAAATAATTGTAGATCCACTATGTGCAACTGCTGATGCAACATCCTACCAAATTTTGTTATAAAATATTTATTTATTTATTTATTTTACAAGCAACATACATATGTATGAGCAAACACAGGCAACAAAATAACCTCCTCCACCGCAACAAGAAAGAGAATGTTGCTGTACCTGTAGCAGGCTCTCCTGTATGGCCTTCTGCTCCAGTGTGACAGCTTTAGCAGCTCTCTCCAGTGCCTCCTGCTGCTCTGTTTGGCTTGCTTTCAAACTGCGCTGCAACTCACTCACCTAAACCCGAAAGGAACGAGCAATGCTTTCAAATCTACAATTCATTGTGGTGAAGATGATAATAAGATTGGATTTAATTTTATATAGCACATTTTAAAGGTACCCAAAAGTACCCAAAGCGCTTGACAGCGAGGTGAAGCCATTATCCAGTCACTAATCATTAATCTGTGGCCACAGCAGCCCTGGGACAGTCTGACAAAAATATGGCTGCCAAACTGTGCCTATTGCCGCTCCTACAGCCATCAAACAACCATTCCCATTCATTAATCCAGTGTGAGCGTCACTGGAGGCAAGGCGGGTGAAGTGTCTTGCCTATGGACACAACAGTGTCTGCGTGGAGGGAGCGAGTATCAAACCACCAAACCTTCCTGGTTCAGGACGACCTGCTCACTCAGGACACTAAGGAAATATCACCAGAAACCTGCTTAAAAGAATCTGACTCCTTTACCAAGGCTTCTGTCTTTGGGCACAGATGTGCTTCATTTAGTTTCACACAACAAAGGCCTACTTGTTTCTCCACTGCGTCCAGAGCCTTCCTCCGATCTTCTTGCTCTTGCTGATTCTGTTTCTCCAGCTCTAATATTCTGTCCTCTAGTTGCTTCTGGATCTCTTCAGACTCCTTTAGCCTCATCTCAAGAGGAGAGCGTTGCTAAGGGAGGACACCAGCAAAGATATCAATGTGTGTCCCTATCATGCCGTGCAATGACCAACTGTACCTCCTTCTCTTTCTTCAGACTGTCTTCCAGAGTCAGTACCACGGCCATGTACTGCTCAACAGTAGCATTAGCATTAGTTAGCTGTTCTGCTAGTTTGCTGTTCTGTTCTTCAGCCGCACGCAGATGACCTTTGAGCTCTGCAAGCTCCTGCTCTGATGGGCTAGGCTGCTGTTGGGTCTGCACTGGAGAGCGCACTGGACAGCAACAGAGAGAAACGGGGCTTTAGTTACAGAATAGCATGGAATAGCAGCAAATGACATGATGCTGACCTCTGACGGGTGTTCGGAGGGTCGCTGCTCTGGTTATGGCAGCCTCAGATGATGGCGTAGAGGCCAGCTGAGCTTTCAAAGTAGCCACTTGCTGTTCAGAGTTCTTTAACAACTCCCTCGTCTTCTGCTGCAAGGTGTTCTGGGTCTCGAGTTGCTTCTTAGCTTCTACCAACTGAGCCTAGGAGTTAAAATAGAGTAGAAACATTATTAGTTTGTGCCTCTCCAGAAATATATATTCAGAAATCAAGAAAAAAAAAAAAATTTAAAAAAACGGAAACAGCATCAATTTTACAAGACTAAACTTGAAATATTAGGAAAATAAAGCCATTTTATAAAAGGTGAGATCAGAATGAGGAAAATAATTGAAATAAAAATTATATAATACATACAATAAAATTATATTAAAGTTTAAACATAAGATGTATGTAAAAAGATTTATATTTTAAAAAAATCACATGAGAATGAAGTTAAAATAATAGAATAATGTCAGAACATTAGAAAAAAATGTGTATTTTGGGGGGGAAATGGAAAAAAAGCAGAAATAAAGTGTAATTAATGAGAAAAAAAACTACACTAATGATATACTTAATATGGGATGCATAGAACCTCTTAGCATATCTACATGGGTTGGTGTGGACAATGCCAAATATCACAAAGGCCAGTCCATCTTTGGATTTTTTAGTATGCGGCCTTAGTTTGGACACCCCTGTTCTACACAGACATGTTACGTACGTCCATAATACGTCCAAGTGAATGTCTCCGAGTTACTTCCTGCTCCAGCCGAGTCTTCATCGAGGCCAGTTCGGTTTCCAGCTGCTCGATCTTACTGTTTAGTCGCTGACGTGCATCTGTGTCTGTGCGCTCCATAGTTAACTATATCAACATAAGAGAGGAAATGCACTCTAAAGATTGTTAGGAATACCGCATCACCACAAACACCATATATTGTACACTCTTCTGTTTCTTCTCCTTTCAGCTTAACCCTTCAAAGGTCTCCACAGCAAATCAATTGCCTCAATCTATCCCGCTCTTCTGCATCCTCTTCTCTCGCACCAACTACCTTCATGTCCTATTTTACTACATCCATAAACAAGAAAGAGCTCAGAGCTGATCCCTGATGGAGTCCCACCTTCACTCGGAACTCCTCTGTCACACCTACAGCACACCTCACTACTGTCTTACAGTCCTTGTACATGTCCTGCACCGCTCTAACATACTTCTCTGCCACTCCAGACTTTCTTATACAATACCACAGTTTCTTTCTGGGCACCCTGTCAAAAGCTTTCTCCAGATCTACAAAAACACAATGCAGCTCCCTCTGACCTTCCCTGTACTTCTCCATCAACATCCTCAAAGCAAATACTGCATTTGTAGTCCTCTTTTTTGGCATAAAACCGCAATGTTGCTCACGTTTGCCCTCAGTCTAGCTTTGACTACTTCTTCCCATAACTTCATTGCATGAATCATCAGCTTTGATTCTCTGTAGTTTCCACAACTCTGCACATCTAAAATGGGCACCTGCACACTACTTCTCCAATCTTCAGGGATCTTCTCACTCTAAGATTTTGTTAAACAACCCGGTCAGGAACTCTGCCACCTCTCCTAGACATTTCCATACCTCCACGGGTATACCATCAGGACCGAGTTCCTTTCCATTCTTCATCCTCTTCAATGTCCTCCTCACTTCTTCCTTACTAATCTTTGCTACTTCCTGGTCAACAACAGTCACCTCTTCTACTCTTTGTTCTCCCTCATTTTTCTCATCCATCAACTGTTCAAAATACTCTTTCCATCTTCCCATGACACTACTGGCACCAGTCAATACCCTTCCATCCCTATCCTTCATCACGCTAACCTGAAAGTTCCTAGTTCGTGAATTGTTCACTTACAATGGCAATAAAGTTTTCTGATTCTGCTGCACATCCTTCCCATCTCTGTCCCTCTGCCTTGCCAACCTGTATAGATCTTTCTCTCCCTCCTTGCTGTCCAACCTAGCATACAAGTCATCATAAGCCCCTTGTTTGACCTTTGCCACCTTTACTTTCACCTTACGCTGCATCTCCCTGTACTCCTGTTTACTCTCTTCAGTCATCTGTGTCCCACTTCTTCTTAGCTAACCTCTTACTCTGTATACACTCCTACACCTCCTCATTCCACCACCAAGTCTCCTTATCTACTTTCCTTCCAGATGACACACAAGTACTCTCCTACCTGTCTCCCTGATTGCTGAACTGAGCTGTAATTGTCCAATCTGGAAGCACCTCCTGACCACCCGTAGCCTGGTTCAGCTTCTTTGTAAAAGTCACGCAACACTTCCTTTTTCAGCTTCCTCTGCTCTGCCTTTACCCTCTTCATCTTCCTCACCATTAAAGTCACCCTACACACCACCATTTGATGCTGTCTGACTACATTGTCACCTACCACTGCTTTGATCTCCTTCAGGTTACACAAGATGTAGTCTACCTATGTGCTCCTACCGCCACTCTTATAGGTCAGCCTATGTTCCTGTCTCTTCTGGAAGAAAGTATTCACTACAGCCATTTCCATCCTTTTTGCAAAGTTGACCACCATCTGTCCTTTGGCGTTCCTCTCCTGGATACCAAACTTGTCCATCATCTCTGTTGCCTGCACCAACATGTCCACTGAAGTACGCACCAATGACAACTCTCTCACTTCTAGGGATGTTCTGCATCACTTCATTAAGGTGTGACCAGAATTTCTCTTTCTCCTACATCTCACATCCTACCTGTGGAGCATACCCACTAACAACATTGAACATCACACCTTTGATTTCTAGCTTCAAGCTCATCACTCTGACACTCTTTTTACCTCCAAGACATTATTAGCAAACTCCTCCTTCTAATCTACTTATATATTGCACAATATACAGCATATATTATATCCCATTTATGGTATATTACTTCATAGCAGCACAATAGTTAACTTAATCAACGTGAGAGGAAACGTACTGTTCAGATTGTTAGGAATACAGTAGTTCCGCATCAGCACATACAGCTACCAACACCATATATTGTACACTATTTATGGTATATTATTCCAGAATACACAATGACTGTTTGTAAAATGGTGCTTTATAAATAAAGTCGAGGAAATCAATATTTTGTATTTTGTAATGATAATATCCCCTTACAAATACCATAAAATAATAATTTCTATGCTCATCTTTTTTTACCAAAAAGCAAAAATCAAGAAAAAGTCCAGGAAAATGAATACTGGACATAGGTGTACATGAAAATAACTTAGGTATGCATTGAGAACTTTGACTGGAACAGAAAATGTTGTCTGGTACGAGCACCTGTATGGTCTTGAGGTTGATGAGCAGCAGGTTCTGGTTACGTTGCTCTGCCAGCATGGACTCTTTCTCTCGATTGAATCGACTCTCTGCTTGTTTTAACATGTCTCTTTCTTTAGTCAAATTCTCTACACGCACCTACAGACAAATAGAAAACCACATGATCAAGCAGAGCTCAATGAGGAATACATTTCTGCAAGGGGTTTACAGCCGTTTTGCTGGAAAATAAACAGCCAGTGGAAATGTGGTGTGAATGCAACAAAGCATCCGAATATTTCTTTGAGAGTGTAAAAAAAGATTCCCATGAGTCTTCCTCACCTCCTCAAGTGCAAGTTTTTCATGAGTTTGCCGCAGGTCTTGGCTCATTGTGTGAATAATGTGCTCATGTCGCTGAGATGTTGAAGCCATTTTCTGGTTCCTGTCCTGTAGTGCGGCGATCTCTCGACGGAACACCGCAACAGTCTCTTGGAGCATTTCATACCTGGCATTAAAAAAAAAAATCTTAGCCATAAAAAAAACCCCAGAAGAGTGGATAGCTTTCCAACATTTCTTGTATAGGACATTTATCGCAGTTTTTTCACTTTTCCCAAACCTTTTGTTGCTAAACTCCAGTTGAGAAGTCAGTTTGGTGTTACTGGAGCGAACCTCAGACAGCTGCCTTTCCAGTCTGTCATGCGAGTCATTCAACATTCTGTCATTCTCTGCCTTTTCTTTCTTATACAAGGTGAAGGAGTCATGCAACTGGGGGAGGAAACACACATTATTGTGAATATTGACAGTCAGCACTGCTATTGGCGTACTCAGTCAGATTGGCAATAAAGCTCAAAAAGTGCTGCGTCTATCAGGATACTACATTACTTGCACAATATCACCTTCTAGCTATTTCTGCAGGTGGCTGAGTCCGCATTCATTTACAGCTACCTTTTCCCCCCTGTCCAGTTACTACCGTTTACATCGGTAGTGGAGCCATTGCTACACATGAATATAGTTTGTTTTACCTGTTTTAAAGCGGCTTTGGCCTGAGCAGTCTGAGCTGACTCAGCAGCAGCAGCTCTTTGAGGGGTGGAACGGGTTGCTGGGGCTGATGGCCGACCAGGTGCAGGCTGAGAAGATTCTGGACCTATCGAAATACATTCAAAACAAACACATAAACATAAGAATGTCATGAGCTTTATGGGGTCTACACATACTGAAAAATCCAAAATTGGACAGGCCACTCTGATGCTTTAGTTGTTACACAGATTCCATGAAAATCCCAGCTTCGTAATATAGGTGAAAAAGCTTATTAGTATACTTTTTTCTATCCTTAGCTACACTTTATTTTATTTTCCAAATATTTCAAAATGTACATTTTGTAATGATATAACTTTTTCCCATAATATTTTGACTTTATTATTGCAATATTAAAACTTTTTTCACAAGCTACTAAGAAATTGCAAATAATTTTATAAAACCATTTGCAAAAATTTATTTTAAATGTACTTGATTTATTTTGTCATTTTTCAATAATTATGTTTTTTCTTCATAACATTACAATGGTATTATTTAACTTTTTTCTTGTAATATTGTGACTTTATTCTCCTAATATTTCAAATCCATTCTGGTATTTTTTGCAGACCTTGACTGAGGATATAGTCGGTTGGTGGAAGGAATACTTTGAGGCCCTACTCAATCCCACTGACATGCCTTCCATAGAGGAAGCAGAGTCTGAGGACACGTAAATGGACAGTTCTATCACTGTGGCTGAGGTATTAGGGGTAGTTAAAACACTCCCCATTGGCAAGGCACGGGGGCGGACGAGTTTAGCCCTGAATTTCTCAAGGCTTTGGATGGAGGAGGAATGTCTTGGTTGACACGCCTCTTCAACGCGGAACACTCGATCAGCTCCACACCTTTCAAGGGTACTGAAGGGTTTGTGGGAGTTTGCCCAAACGGTCTACATGTGCTTTGTAGACTTGGAAAAGGCAGTCGACCGTGTCCCTTGTGGTGTCCTGTGGGGGGTGCTCCGGGAGTATGGGATCGGTGGTCCGTTACTACGTGCCATTCGATCCTTGTACAATCAAAGCAGGAGCCTGGTTGGCATTGCCAGCAGTAAGTCGAGCTTGTTTCCGGTGAATGTTGGTCTTCGCCAAGGCCCTTTGTCACCGATTCTGTTCATAACCTTCACGGACAGAATTTCTAGGCGCGGTCAAGGCGTTAACGGAGTCCAGCTTGGTGACCTTAGGATCTCGTCTCTACCATTTGCAGACGATGTGGTCCTTATGGCCTCATCAGCCTGTGACCTTCAGCGTTTACTGGAGCGGTTTGCGGCGAATGTGAAGCTTCTGTGATGAGACTCAGCTTCTCCAAATCCGAGGCCATGGTTCTCAGTCGGAAACTGGTGGACTGTACCCTCCGGGTTGGGAGTGAGGTCTTGGATCAAGTGGAGGAGTTCAAGTATCTCGGGGTCTTGTTCACGAGTGAGGGACAGTTGGAGAGTGAGGTCGACAGACGATGCAGCGTCAGCAGTAACGCGGTCGCTGTACCGGACCGTCGTGGTGAAGAGAGAGCTGAGCCGGAAGGCAAAGCTCTCTGTTTACCGATCGATCTACGTTCCCACCCTCACCTATGGTCATGAGTTATGGGTCATGACCGAAAGAATGAGATCGCGGATACAAGCGGCGGAAATGAGTTTCCTTCGTAGGGTGGCTGGACTCACCCTAAGAGATAGGGTGAGGAGCTCGGCCATCCGGGAGAAGCTCAGAGTAAAGCCGCTGCTCCTTCACATCAAGAGGAGCCAGTTGAGGTGGCTCGGGCATCTCATACAGATGCCTCCCTGGTGAGGTGTTTCGGGCATGCCCAGCCGGGAGAAGGCCCTAGGGAAGAACTAGGACACGCTGGAGAGACTATGTCTCACAGCTGGCCTGGGAACGCCTTGGTGTCCTCCCAGTGGAGCTGGAAGAGGTCGCTTTGGACCGGGCAGTCTGGACTTCCCTACTGAGACTCCTGCCCCCATGACCCGGACCCGGATAAGCAGAAGTAAATGGAAGGGAATGGAATTCTGGTAAAATTTCAGCTGCTGTTTTTTTTATTTTCTTGTTTAATTGCATTTTTACAATGTACCATGAGGGAGCTGGGGGCTGCAAACTGAACACCCCAGGAGTAACCATCTTAAATGAATCCTCAAGTCATTGCTGAAAATGATTACTGGCCTTGGTTTTTGGCTCACTACCTCTGTTGCTAGTGAGCAGATTTTCTCCACTGTTGGAGATATTGTCCCTGCATCCACTGTACGCTGCTTTCTGCACAAATAGTGGATAAATTATTTTGTTTAGTTAAAACTTGACTTTTACATATTCAGACTGTTGCTAAGTGTTGAGAGTTTACAGTTTTATAATTTTATAAATGGTTTTAATGCAACAGTTTATTATTTTTCTTTTTAAAAAAAAAAACCCAGAGTCTGAAATTTGTTGTTTGTTTTTTTTAAAGTGTATGTCTGCATTTTTTTATATAAAAGCATTTAAAGTAATTTTTTCTGCCTTTTTTGTACCAAACATTAACCGAACCGAGCATTTCAAGAAACTGCCATTGGTATGGTCATTTTATACCATCATTGTTATTGTTTGTAATTCTGTACTTTTTAGCTATTTATTTCTTTTTCCATTTTTTTACCTGGAGGTGCACCTTTTTGTTTGTGGGTGGGGGGAAGGCATGACATGTTTTGTCTGCACGTTTTCTTATTAAAAAAAGACAAAAAAATATGAGCGCTGTTCTGGAAAATGTCTACCCTTGAATCTGTATTTGTATGACTGCATGTACACGTGTGCATACAATGTTGGTGCTAAATAAAAATGACATGTAAAAATATTCTAAGTAAGAATAAGGTGTTTGCGTCACCTTGAAGGGGCAGGTTGAAGCCAGTGCTGTGTGCAAGCAAGGCTTTGTACATGTCTCTCTGTCTGGCATTGGAATCAGCAAGTTGTTTCTGTTGGTTCGTCTGCTCTCTCAGCTGCTCCACCTCCGCCTCGAGTTTATTCACACTGGTCTCCAACTCGGACACGCTGGATGTTAACAGACGGGATAAATGTTTATCATACAGATTAGGTTAAAACTCAACTCTTAGGAATGGGATATTTTCCCCTTTCTATCCACAAGCCTTCATTCAACTTGTCTCGTTTAGAGCAGAACGAAACTATTCCATTCCTAACAAAACTTGAAAAAAAGTTGGTCAGCGCTTTTGGTGAATAAAACCTTTTAATGTTACAACAGAGCTGTTGACAAACTAGCCACAGTGTGATAGTCACGCAGTTATACTTGTAATTCCCAATCACTTCTTAATGGCACAATGCGAGCATCAGCATAAGCGTTGTATTAAAGCTATGTTTTGCTGAAATAAAAACAAATGAAGAAGTAGTGCGAATAGCATATTACCGTGCTGACGTTACATGGGTTTGCTGCCTGCTCATCTCATCCTCCAACTTCCTCAGCCTTTCCAGCAGACTTTGGTTTTGCCTCTGGAGCTCCTCTACACTGCGGAAGGAAAGCTGGTGGGGCCTGATGACCTCAGAGGTGCTGGAAATGTCGGCGGAGCAGCCGTCGTCTTTGGTCACCCTATTGCCCCTAGCTTCCTCTACCTCGACCAGCAGTGCACACACCTGCACCAAAGTACAGTGAGAATATTCTTTTAGAAGAAGAGAAAGAGCATGTTAAGGAAATAACAAGCTTTTTCACTGCTTACCATTTCCCCCCATCATTCAATTTAAAATGGTTATTAGGTTTTGTATTTTCAAGATGCGGATTATTGCATGGATGTGCCTTAGGGTGGCCACTATAAAAGGCCACTCCAAAATGTGCACCTTTACTGTATTGGGTGTATCATATACAGTACAGAAATTACCTGTCCATTTGCACTGCTACATTTATTAGACACTCTGTACACAGTATATAGTTCTATTTTACTTTATCCAATTTTATTAATTTTTAATTGATTTGATTTGCTTTAATAAAGAACTGTGTAACAGCCGATTCCTATATTGGCAATGTTACGGCGTTTGGTTGAAAGCAGTTGCACTTCTTTCCCGCCTTCTCTTTGTGCTCACAAGTTGCTCGTTGACTATGTAAATCAGGCTGTGTGGACCCCCCTCTGCGCCCCTCCAATCAGCTACATCCAGCACAAGTTCCTCCGACCATTAAGACTATCTGGATTCACCACTCGGGGTGGCTGGACATTTCCCATTGTGCAGTTGCCACCTTTGTGCTAAGACGTGTTTCTTGTGTCGTGCCTCTTGGCAGGCAGTTTGGTGTTATTGAGACACATTGTGATTTGCGATTTGTGATTGTGAATTTCAGAGCTAAAAACTCAGAAATTGGCTTTGTCTGTATTTTATGGTTGCTGCTGTTAAGGAGCCTATTTCGTTAAATTTTACTGTCTTTAATTTACCCATTAAATTTCAACCATACACCCTTTAAACATCTTGGGTTTTAATTTTACTTCCCTTTCCCCTAGCAGGGGCGTAACAAGTAACAAAATGATAATTATGTTTATGTATGTGGCTTTCTGCACAATACTTGTGTAGATGTATCCTCCAGGAGTATTTCTGTC
Source organism: Oostethus manadensis (assembly GCA_024372805.1). Classification (NCBI taxonomy): domain Eukaryota; kingdom Metazoa; phylum Chordata; class Actinopteri; order Syngnathiformes; family Syngnathidae; genus Oostethus; species Oostethus manadensis. The sequence continues at coordinate 1,309,646 of QODF01000082.1, forward strand.
CTCCGCTTGTCCTTCTCCAAGTTGTCACAATGCTGCTTGGCCTCGTCTTTCTCTTTCTGCAAATTGTAGATCTCCTAAAAATGGTAGACATGTTTTATGAAAGAAATTGCATGAATCTAATTACTCTGGTTTATGTCTAAACAAAATAGGTGGGATGCATCTCAGACCGTTTGAGCCTGCTCCAGTTTGTTCCACAGGGAGCCCATGGAATTCTGCATGGTCTCGTACTCTTCCCTCTGACGTCTGAGGACGGGAGCTTTGGATTCCACCTCCTGGACGATGTAATCCAACACTTTGCTCACCATTCTGGTCTCCTGCCTCTCCAGCTGTAGCTGAGTCTGACACTCGGAATAAGCATTGTACAGCTAGGAGCATACACAAAAAGAGAAGGGCAGAGTGCCAGCGGTCAATACGGTTACTACTGTAGCAATTACAATCAAACACAGGCAACCCCATCCCATATGACCAAGACTCGATGCCCAATTGAGTTGCATATTGCATATCTGACTGAATGTTCTGTTGAACTCACATCAAAGAACTTCATGCCAGGCTTCACAATTGCTGCAATGGCAGCTGCAGTCGGACACATGGACTCTAGCTGCTCCTCCGTCAAAGAAGGCACACCTGGAGCAACGATGTTTCACACTTAATATTTCAAGCCTACAGGCACAAGAGGCTAAGGGAAAGTGGTCATTTGATCTTACAGCAATGTTTGCCAGAAGCCTTCAGAGAAGAGTTTTCAAGCTCTTTCTCCATTTTCTTGATCTTCTCTTGAAGCTTTGCTTCTAACTGGGTCTTTAATTCCTCTGCATCGGATGCCTTCTTTTCCAACATTTTGTTGGCTGCAAGTACAAAACAATCAGAGATGATGATTTTGAAGCACACGCGCACAGTTAATGTATGTGCATGGTTTGGTGCTTGTGTAAGGCACACAAAAAAAATGAACGTGTCCTTGACTCAGTGAGCACCGTAACAGATTAAGAGTTCAAAAACAAGTACAAATTCAATAAAACCCGCGTGCTGCTAAAAGAGGCTGTCAGGCCATTGCACGCCCTCATTTTTGGCGGTTATTTGGTTCCAGACCGGACCGTGATTACCGGTAGTCAATTTCCACAAGTAGGATTCCTTATTTCGACATGAAATATTTGTGTTGATAGAGCAGAGAAAACTTGTTAACGCCCTTTTAAGATATGTCTTTTAACGTTATTAAAGCCCTCTAGACACGAAATAACACCCCCATAGTCACTGTCACACTCCTATTACACAATCAGAGAAAATATCCATATAAATAAGACTCATGCTTGAGTGTGTTGCTGTAAATGTTCCGCTGCTAGGGGAGCTGAATGGGGGGTTGGACAGGAAGTGATGTTGCAGGTTTACAGTTACGTTTTAGCTTGACATGGGTTAATGCCACAACTTTATCCCGTGTTAAGGATTACCGTGTCTGTTATGTGATCATTCAAACCTGCAAAAAACCTGACACCCAGAGACCAGTGTACAACACTACATATCATCACAACATATTTTAATAGGTTTTCTGAATGTCTTACATTTTACTTCATTCACCCATTTTTTTGCTTGAAAATGCTTCATTTAGGCAAAATATATATTAAATGTACTTAAATATACATATTTTTAGACCAATGATAGGCTGTTTTCCACAACAAAACAGCACAATTTAACCCTGGGGTTTTTGTCCTGGCTTTTATTGCTCAGTTGAGACCAGAAGATAAACAACTTCGATCAAGTGTAGAATCACTACAATATTTGCTTGGATAATAATAACATGTTCAGCAGCTCTTCAACTACGATAAAAAAAACATCCACACCTCACTCCCTGAGCCTGACGCTGGGAGCACCGAAGTAGATTGGATTGCGGGGTGTGTGCTTCCAAAAATGCCCACTGCCACTTCCATATTACGTTTGTTAGCATTCACAGTAGCAATACCACACTTCCCATTCTGATTGGCTTCTGGCTGCCCTCTTCTCACCATACACATTTCCTCCAAACCGAAATCTACTCACGGTTTAATCTAGTGAGATTTGGTGATAATTAGTAAAGAAATCATTGGATAATTACCTTCTGTAGTGCTTTTAAACAGTTTGCTGAGTTCTTCCACAGCTCTGCTCAGTTCTTGATTCTTAGTTTCCAAGTCTGATGCCACCCCCTGTAAAAAAGTAAATGATATGTGAAGGAGATGTGCTTTGCATGCTTTATATCGTTGTAAATCAGCACCAACATCCATTGATATCGAGAGTAGATATTAGGTAACAGTTTTTTACCGCCACATAATCACGTCCCCCTTTTCCTTGAATTACAAGGTACAAAGGGAAACAGAGTATGTCTCTTTTTGATCCCTGTTTGCATGAATTGGTGTGCAAATGCATGTTTCTGTGTTTAATGAGCTCACTTAACACAGTCTTCCTCATTGTGTTCTTCACATCTTCACATTATCAATTCTTACAAATAGCATTGTTGATTGTGCAATTTCCTAAGAGGTCTCACCTTGTAGAGAGAAGACAACTTGACATGAGCATTTAGCTCATTCCGGTATTTCTCCTCCATGTTGCTCAGATCATCCTTCGCCTAGAAGTCATGCAGGGTGTATGAGCAGTCACTTCATACATAGATAATATCCCATGACTCAAAACATGCTAATATTTACCATGGATAAAGGAGGTCCTTGTCTACATACAGTTTCTTTTTCTACTGTCTTAATACTTCACCGGAGTGCATCCGAAACACCAAAAGGCGTAAAATGAGGACACACATGTATACGGTATATCAAGTTAAATAAGTGATACTCTCTGTTCTTCAGCTACAGTGAACTACAAGAACATGACAAGTCAGTAATACCTCACAATCACAGCTTTGCGCATAGTTCATGTTCTATACGCACCAAGTGGAGTTGGGCTACACTGATGCATAGACATGCATACCTACCTGTTTCACTTTGTTGTTGAGGTCTTCAGCTATTTTATGTTTGCTTTCGCTGGCCTGCTTCAGAGAACTGAGCTGACTTTCCAGTCTGGTCAACTATTGGCGAGAAATTATTGTTAAGAATACATTTTACTGTCACTCCCCACCTTAAACAGAACAAAAGCAAACGTGTTCTCCAGCAGCAGCAGCAGCAGCAGCAGCGAGATGCATTGCTAATCTTCACCATCAACTTTGTTCATATAATTTGAAATTTCAAATAATATGACAACATAGGCAATGATCATTAATGGAATTATGTGGCTATTTCTGTGCATATTTGCAATTCAGCATTCATGACCCTGCAAATTTCTACTCATAAAAAATGTGGCTGTTTTTTTCCACAGAAAACACATCTCAAGTCACCCTAAGTCTGTAATAATCAGGGTTTTATGCTGCCGACTCAGACACTGATCATTTGCAACTTAGATCGGCCGAAACATCTACTAATGTGGTTTGTGGATTTTTACTACACATTACCTGCTCAGTTTTGCTCTTCAGACTACCCCGGAGCTCCAGAATCTCTTGGCCCGTTTCTCTGTTGGTGTTTAGAAGTTCCTCTGTTTTGTTCTTCAGCTCTGTCGATAACCACTCAATTTTCTTATCCAGTAGCTCCTTTTCCTGCTCCATACGTTTCTCCCGGTGCTACAAGAACACACAACCAGGACATGCAGTCTGAATATTTCCCAAGGGTAAAAGTTTCCATGAATGCAAACATACGCCATTTGATGTCTTGTCATTTAATTAGTTTAGTGTCAAAATGAAATAACTTTAAATTGGACAAATAATGTGCATTTCTCTATGTGAATGACCACAGTTGACGATCATTAAACACCTTTCTGTGTGTTTGACGCATCCAGGAAAGGGCAAAGAAATGGTATGGACCTGTTTGTGCATTGATGTAGACATGGCCACAGAAACATACTGACAATGCACCTCATTTTTAGAAAATCCTCCTTACATTACAGTGCACGATATAAGACTCCTTTTAATATACTTTGAAATCTGACCAGCAAGCATTTCAGTGTATACCTGCAAAGAGGCCTCAGAGGACTGGATCTCATCCAGTTTTAACTGCAGCTCAACCTTGACCTTGTTGGTCTCCAACAGTTTCTCATTTAGAAGCTTTAAATTCTCTGTAAATGCAGAAAATAATCAAATGTATAAAAAAATACCGGTACATACAGTGCCCTCTTGAACTTTGCTACCTTTTGCCACATTTCAGGCTTCAAACAAAGATATAAAACTGTAATTTTTTGTGAAGAATCAACAAGTGGGAAACAATCATGAAGTGGAACAAAATTTATTGGCTATTTCAAACTTTTTTAACAAATAAAAGATGGAAAAATTGGGCGTGCAAAATGATTCAGCCCCTTTACTTTCAGTGCAGCAAACTCTCTCCAGAAGTTCAGTGAGGATCTCTGAATGATCCAATGTTGACCTAAATGACTAAGGATGATAAATAGAATCCACCTGTGTGTAATCCAGCCTCTGTATAAATGCACCCGCACTGTGATGGTCTCAGAGGTCCGTTAAAACCGCAGAGAGCAGCATGAAGAACAAGGAGCACACCAGGCAGGTCCAAGATACTGTTTGGAGAAGTTTAAAGTCGGATTTGGATACAAAAAGATTTCCCAAGCTCTCAACAGTCCAAGGAGCACAGTCAGGTAAAACCAAAATGGAATTTTTTGAGCTCACTGAGCTCGAGCTGTTTTCAAAAAAGGAATGGGCAAAAATTCCAGGCTCTCAATGTGCAAAACTGATGAGACATACCCCAAGCGACTTACAGCTGGAATCGCAGCAAAAGGTGGCACTACAAAGTATTCACTTAACAAGGCTGAATAATTTTGCACGCCCAATTCTCCGTCTTTTATTTGTTAAAGTTTGAAATATCCAATAAATTGCATTTCACTTCATAATTGTGTCCCACTTGTTGTTGATTCTTCACAAAAAAATACAGTTTTACATCTTTATGTTTGAAGCCTGAAATGTGGCAAAAGGTCGCAAAGTTCAAGGGGGCCGAATGCTTTCACAAGGCACTGAAAACTATAGATGCAATAAATGAGGATCATCAGCACAGAAAATGGATGGATAGATGCAATATTTTGTGCATAATTGTTCTGTGCGCATTTTGCTGGGCAGTGGACGTGTTTTTGCCATCTTACCAGTCAGGTTGTCTACATCTTGAGTTTTCTTCTCCAGCATCCTCGCCAGTTCTCTTTTTTCTGCCTCAAGCTCATACCGGGCTTTGGACTGCTGCATCCAAACACACAGGGATAGGCAGCTGTTATGCAACCGCAACAAAGATTATCATCCAACAATCTTGGCACATGTTTACCTGTGGAGGGGCTTTATCTTCAGGAGTGTCACCATCTATTCCCTTTAGAGTACTCAGCTCTTCATCTGCACAATGAAAGCACATGATATAATACAGGGGTGTCAAACTTCTGCCACGGAGGGCCAGGACACCGCAGGGTTTCTTTTCAGCCGGTGTCTTTAATGATCGACACCTTCAGTTTGAGGGAAGAAGCTCAGCAATCAAATCACCTGCTGGAGGAACTGGTAGGAGAGGCAAAGCTGCAGTGTCTCGGCCCTCCAGGGCACAAGTGTGACACGTGATATATAACGGACTACATAACAACGCCATTCAATAGCGTTGCTGAAAACTCACGCAGTCTTTGATTTTTCTCCTTGACTGTCTGCAGGTCTCTAGTGGCTGACAGGATCTGTTCCTGGCTCTCCCCAAGTTTCTTCTCAATGTCAAAGTACTGCTGTTCTGTAGGTGAAAGACAGCAATTCCCGTCCATTTACTACCTAGTGTTTAGAGGGGCAGTCCAAACACTAACAGCGTTCCCCCAAAAACCCTCCACTGAACGCCACGTGCTTTGTATTCGACACACCGCCCAATAGTTAGCTTTTGGTTCCGTTAGCAATGGCGCTACCGTTAGCCGGTAGTAGCAATGACGTTACACGCGGGCGACAGAGTTTATTGATTAGCTCACTAGAAGACGACCAAATGTTACTTTCGTAATTGTGTGCAGTCAAGTCGGCGTGTGTGTTGCCCACGCACCGCTATCTGCTTTCAATCGCTCCTGCTGGGTCTTGAGCGCCTCGTTAGCATTCTGTAGCTCCGTTACGAACTTCTCCAGCTTATTTTGGACGCCTTTAGGCAGTTTGTTCAGTTCCGTCCGCTCCAGCGCCTGAAGCAGGACGGCCGCCATGTCTCCAACGATTTCGGCACAAAGCTCTTCCAAATATTTGGGCCGAAATGAGTGTCTTGATCACCAAGCCCGCCTGGGAGTGTAGTTTTCAGCATACAGCAGCAGGAAGTCGGCGATGCACTTTCAGACTAAGACTAGGAGAACGTCCCGGAATAGCGTGCATGCTCTGTTGCGTCTATGTTGCTACGGCTTGTAAGAAGTATTTTAATATCCTAAACCTTGTATTGTTTAAATACGTATTTAAACAAGTTACTATTTTGTTTATACTCGTGACCTTACTTTTAACTTGAAGTAAAAACTGAGCTCGAGGCAATTACGACAGAGACATGCGACGGAAGTCTGAACATACCGCAAAGCATTGTGGTAAATCGAGTCTTTGTCCTTCTGATGAGCTGTCAGGATTCCGTGTGCGCAGTCAGGGTAGTGTCTTTGAATGTATACTTTTGCTTGCGTTTCCGAAACGGTACATTCATTCTTAGTCGCTGTTCCAGGACGTTCCCGGGACCGTCCATCGTAAGCTATTATTACTGAGCTGCTTGCTGAAGGTTGACGCCCAAACTAGCTTTCTTCAGGGTAAACTCCGTTTTGGCGGCTTTGTGGCATCCCTCACCCCGAAAAGCGCCGGATTGATGCGTATTGCTCACCGCCAGGCGACATGGGCCGCGGATACACAGTAGACGGTACCGTGGAGGTGTATCTCGCCCAACTATGTGACCAACGAGCAGACAAGGTCACAGGGCTGCTCATTGGACAGGTCAGTTCGAGGCTAAACAACTGTGTGTTCTGTTCTGCAGTCTTAGGCAATAACGGGCCGTCCCAGCGGCGGCGTTTGCTTCTTGTAACTCCCTCAAAATGAACTTGAATTTCTTTTCTTTTTTGTAGAAATGCACGATATCTTTTACCGATACATTTCAGCTTCTCAAGGCGGGGGCGGTCAAAAACGACTTTTTTTACATGTAGACTAATAAACTGTAGACTAAACCCGGAGGCAAAGGGGGTGGGACAAATGAGCGTGTGACCAAGTGTACCTGGTATCAAATATGACGACATTACGACTAGCACATCACTACCTCCAGGAGAAGCAGAGTACAGAGGGGGAGGAGCCATGTGCTGTGGCCCAGCAAGGTGCACTGTATTCGGGCACACGCACCGAGCAGCCGGTGTGACGCCGTACAGTTAGTACGCAAAATGTGAACGTTTGTTTACAAGTGAGCTCGGGGGAAATGACAGCAGGCCGCTAACAACACAGGCAGGAGAAAAATAGGAGCACTTGATTTGCTCACCTGCACAGTACTGGTAATCTTGCGTCATTGGAGCATTCTTTTTAGTATCTGTTACCGGAGCGAATGTTTTCGGATTGATGTGTCTGACGTTATAATTCCCCAATTTCGGCTCGATAGTTAACAGACCGATAATGATCATGCACCCCTAATTTTTACAACTCTTAATTTGGTAATACACATATTGCACTACTGAATGTGAAGAACACTTTGCTTAACAAACAATGTATTTTACAGTTCATTTTTTTGTGCATTTACACTATAAATGTTCTTTTCTTGGGGCGCATGTGTACGACCCAGAAATTGTGTGATGTCAAGCTGGATTTGCCGCTAATGTTTAAGGAACACGCTGCAATTCAGTCTTTCCTTGGTTATTTAACATCTCAGAGCTCACCTCAAAGAGATTTTGTGGTCATGGCATGCCGGACGCCTTCAAGACACGAGGGCTTTGTTGGCGCTGGAAAGTCCTTGGACAAGGAGTGGATCAACGAGCACGCTCGACAGGTACGACACATAGCACACCCATTGGCTCTTTAGAAAGTGAAATAAAAGGCTAATGTGGAGTAACAGGGGCTGACTGGTACCTTTTTGTCAGGTGTCCAGAATGTTGCCCGGGGGCTTGTCTGTGTTAGGAGTTTTTGTCATCACCGATGGAGATGCCAAGGACACACTAAATTCACTTCGGCAGGTGAGGTGAATTTCAGACTAGATTTGGTTTACTGTCAGGTTCAGAATCGGTCGGCTAGATGTTTAGTTTATTTCTTATGTCCCACATGTGATGGGACATAATGGTTTTTTTCCAAACAGTGCTGGTTAAACTGTAGCTTACCAGAGAAGTCATTCATTGCCCTCATCCCGGGAACTAAAACCTGGACAACCCCAGTCTTTCTACACTATACGTCATCATTTTCTGTAATCCTACTTCTCATCTACATCCTACTTAGTGTTACCAAATCTATAATAACAATGAAAGTATGGGGAACACAGCTAAAAAAGATCAAACTAATTGAAATGTTAGAACGCAACGGTTGAATAAGTTCATTTCTCACTCCTTGACACTTCTTGACATTTTCCCCCAAGTCCACTGAGAAACACACCAGCTGGGTTGAAGTTTTAAATGAATACTAATGAATGAATGACACTTTAGGTGTATGTGTTTGTTTGTGTGAAGCTGGTGTTCACGGTGCAGAGTCTGATATCCTCTGAGCATGCGTGGAAGCCCTCCGATGATGTGGCGGACTGCCTGACGCTGCACATCAACCCCAAAACCAGAAAGTATCCTTGAGCATTTTTTTCACTGCTGAAAGACTGACTTACTTACTTATACATCTTCTTTAATCCTGCATATCAGAATTATTTGCAGAACCTTTGATAGGAAAGATCCCAAGGTGAGTCTCTTCTGCAGCTGTACAGGTGGTGCCATGTTCCGATGTATGTTGGAAAAAAGAATTTGTTTTATACGACACGTAGTCACGAGTTGCTACACTGAGGAAGGACGAAGCACTTTTTGTCACGATCTGTATGTTTGTATTTGTGACAGTTTTGGTTTCATTCTCGTTGGTTTTCCTGTGTTGTTATTTTCATGTGTTTTCTGGGCCGTTTCTTAGTTTATTCACGCAGTTAATTACGTGCACCTGTTTTCCCTGCTATTTATGTTCAGGTGCGTGCGCCAGTCGAGCGTCGGCTCATTGTCATTTGTTAGTTTTCCCTCTTCCCGCGCCGTTGCTTTGTTCCTGCCGCTGCTTCGCAGCCTTGTGATTAAAGATTCCTGCAAATTACCTTCCTGACGTCCAGCTCTCTGCATCCTCGGGGTCGGTACACCATGCCGCGCCGAGCGAAACGTGACACTTTTGTTCTTTTAAGTTCACATTTTTTCCCTTCATTATGACTCCCGAGAGTGGGGCAGACTTTTCTGGCGGCAGTGTGTCCAAGAAAAGGAAAATAAAAGTGAAATTAGGGATTGTAAAATGCTGATAAAGAGGACAAATTTGTCTGCATGCCCGGTCCCAACCACAGAAACCATCAAGGATAAAGATGGTGTGTTTGAACATTTAAAAGGGTCTGTTGCTATGAAATGGACAGTGAAAACTAAGCAGCGTAGTGCCCAATAAGCCTGTCTCTCCCTCCCTTGCAACATGCCCTGCAGTGTGCAAGACAACCACAGGGATAAAAGGAAATTATTACAGTTTATTTGCATTCTTGTATTGAATCTTTTTAGTAGTGTATTTTATGTTTATCACGTGAGTGTTCATTTAGGTTCTAGTTCTGACAAACACTTTAAGTCGACTTACCATGAAAAGTCCATACCATGGTGTGAACGGAACTCGCACGTAGGCCGAGGACCTAAGTCTAATTATTTGTAGCCCTCCGTTTGGGTGCCATCACCGACGTCGTCATAGATGTCATGTAATTGAGGTGCCTGGCCCAGCCATCGCCGTCCTGCGTATTTCTTGCAACATCCATTTGGTGGATGTGTGGATTAACCTTTGCATTGGTCTATGGCCATCGTGGCTTTTTTTGATGGTTTTTTTTCCCAGAGTATGGCCAAACCTGCTGATTGGAAGTACCAGTCAGGCATATGTTCCTCCTGGTCCATGATGACTTCATCTGTAAACGTGGACTTATTGGTTCCGCTTCCAGACAGCAGCATCTGTTCGAAGAGCATTGATAAGTGTCTTAAGGTGACGTGTTTCCTAGAAAGAAGCTCCATGCATGAATCTATTGTGATGGCCTTCCTTGTTTCAGGAGGCACTGAAAGCGTGGGCGCAGCAGATAGAGAATGCGGTCTGTCTGATTGACGGCACGCAGCTGCCAGAGGATGCAGAACTCACAGCAGGACAGGTTGTAGCAACATAACTATCATTGATATGTGCCATTCATCTCACTATGATTCATTGTCCACTGATCTGTGTTCCAAATGTTTTTTGTGTATGATTCCAATTAGGGTTTTAACATTTTGGCATTTCTTAGTAAAAATGGTTATACAGTAGATTCTTGCTATTCAATACCCAGTTTTCACAGTTTTTCCAGATTACAATAATACTGCACCTCATCACTATTTTGTGGTTGAGTATGGCTTATTATTAGTCCAAAATATACACGTTTAAGCGAACTGCACATGCACGGCATGAAGCGTTTTCAGTCATACGAGTGGCCAAATGAACCAAAATAAAAGATGAAGGCAATCAGAAGACTGAAAGACATGTGATATGTAGTATTATACATCGGTCAGTAGGTGTCAGTAGTGTTACATTGACGAGACAACAGCCAGCACAGGAAAGACTGTACAGAAAACGGCATTTTCTCTTACGCTGTCTACTCTATTGGGTCACAGGAGGCTAAAGGTGACTGTAGGGAAAGTTTAGGTTAGTTTTACCCTACTAATGACGTGTTCCTGTGTTATTTCATGTCTAGAGGACTTTAATAATGTTTAAAAGCCCGTTTGGCAGGTTTTCTGTGTTTTAACTATGAAAATATTTAATTCATAAATAAGGAAGCCTATCATCTGTGAAACCAATAAACTATGATAAATGAGGGATTACTGTAAACACTACATGCAAAAATTATGGCTTTTATACAAAACGTATAACCTGCAAGGCATGCTGGGTAACTTTCTATTAGGGAAGTGTGCGTGTGGGCTTCCCAATCCAATTCCCTTGTCCTGGCACTGGTACGCACCAATATCTCAAAATAAGCATAATGGGGAGAAAACGTGGTTGAACCGGGACCGGCGCTTCCCAAAGCCCAGCCTTTGCGGACTGAGCTCCTCACTGTACCGTACATAGATTCTAGATGAGATTTTGAAATAAATGTTAAGTAAAGTACAATGAAAAAAATATGGCTGGACAAACCAACTCTTTTTTACTGAACTTAGGTTCAAAACAATGCAATCCATTTTTTACCGCTTACCGGGGTCAGGTCACGGGCTTAGCAGTCTAATCAGGGAAGCCACCTCACCCGGCTCCTCCTGGCGGATCCCGAGGTGTTCCCAGGCCAGTTGAGGGACATAGTCTCTTTAACGTGTCCTGGGTCTTCCTCGAGGAAGTTTATGTGAAATGTTTCTTTTCCTGCAAATTGACACTCAGAGACATTATTGTCAACATTTTTTGAGACCAAACAAACCACTGTAATGATAACATAATAACAGTAATAATATTAGAATTATTATTATTATATTACTCTATACTATTATATATTATAATAATACAGTTCAATGTTTTTCTCGGAGTTACTTTCTTCTACTGAATAAATGTATGATGCAAGAAATACTTCAATGCTCACCTTTACCTACTAAATGTAGCAGCGATGTTAACACAGATGTGTTATAAAACGTGCTTCTAAAAATACCACATGAGAAACACATGGTATGACAACACGAGAAGACTACTAATAAAGAACATGACATTTTCTATGAGCAGGTGCAATTTAACAGATTTCACAAAAATGCCAACTTGTGGTTTTTGCTGTGCTCCACGACAATCAAAAGCAAGCCAACAGTGCCGTTACGTACATTATATAGCACTGATTGCTGTAGCTACTAACTAACATCTTGGTATGGATTTTACAGAAGAGGAACGTGAGACAGACCTTTGTCGCTAAGCTGCTCATCACACCAGTAAGACAAGTGCAGAGTAGCTTTTAATCCAACTCTATAGAAGGACATGTCCAAAGATTTGGGATTATTGTGTGAATCAAGGCATGATCTTTGTGCATGACAGGAAGAGCACATGTTAACAAATATCGTGCAGCCGTGCGGAGGCAGCCTATCAGTCAGAGGCAGCATCCACAGCCGAGCTTACCTGCACAACAACAAACCCAAGGCCAGACTGGCGGAGAAGGTGACTTTGTTTATGGCAGTTTACATTTTTGTTATGTTAAAACCTTACATATTCATCCAGCTGCTGAAGCGAGACGTGATCTCCACGATGGAGACCAGAGTTTATATGTTGCTTGAAGAACTGCTGAGCTCAGAAGAAGACACCAAGGGAATGAGCAGAGACCAAGAAGGGACAGGTACGTCTCCAGCATCTTGTACTAATAGAATGCTTTACCAATCGTAGTCACGTGACTGCCAGATCCCTTACTACAGGCTGGCTGAGTGTCAAGTAAAATGCTATACAGTGGAGGCCTGCTGTTCATTGACCATTCACAAATGACCAAAAAGGAGTAATTGGGACACCTGTGAGAATGTCTCATCCTAACCAACAGGAGGGCGTCAAACCAAACACCTCCCTCACCAACAGAGCAACCGGCAATACAACAATAACAAATGTGCCAGCCAGTATTGTCATTCTCGCAGGTTGGTTGCGTGGGTATCAGGAGGGATAAGAATCAGCCATAAATGCTCAGATGGCTGGATCGCATCGGGTATCACGAGAGCCAGAGCCCAGTCTGCCGGTTGTGATGCATATGGATTCATTACGCTATGAACGAAATCGATCCCTTCCTCAACGGCCATTTTTGAAAGCCCTACCAAATATACAGCATATCATATTTGGAATAATAATGTAGTGTTGTTTAGAAACTGGTAACTATTGTACAAGAAAGTGACTTGCGGTATTGGATGAAGTAACTTCTATCTGCCTGCACAAGCACAGTAGGAAATAAACATATTGTCAAATGATTGCTCATTTTCGGGGTTCTATTCAAATGTCTTTCAGAGCGATTCTGCCTCCCTCATCGTGTCTTTGCACCAGTAAAAGCCAGTGGGCCTTTGTTCGTGTGTGACTACCAGTTCAACCACGAGGACCCAACCGAGATGATTGACAGGCTGAAAGAAATGCTGGACATTGACACTGCCGATAAAGACTTGGATACTAAGTTGGAGATTGCCGCTGAAATCCCTACCAAACCAGCAGGTGGGAAAATGTCATTTTAGGGATACTGCATTGGGACCTATATTGTCTAGCGATCACTGGTAGGGCTGTCACAAGACGATACCCGAGATTGGGTCTACGAGAACGAGGCCAGATCTTTGAAGAAAAGCATAATGAAAAAACAACATGACAAGTAACAAGTGGTTCCAATATTGATCATAATGTTTTGTTTTTGTTCATGTTTTTATAGATTGCTTGTTTCCTGATTCCCCTGTTGAAAATGTAGAAGCACCAGCGCCTGTGAGATACAGCTACATAGGTAAAAGACAGCTCCACACTACTTTGCTTGGCTTCCCACGGGAAGTGTCTCCTCCAATCACAGTGTTAGCCACATTTCACAACACGCATGCCGTACATCTGTATGGTGATTCTGCTCTTCTGTGTTCTTCAGGTGTTGCCATGGCTACAGTTGTCGCTCTACTCGCCATCGCTGCCTCACTTCTGTCTCAATGACATTTGACACATACGCACTCCCAAATAAAAATCTGTATGGTAGAAGGGAAGCGAGATATTTTTTTCTGGTGGACCTGGACCACATTGCACATTGCCCACAGTCAGGAGGTTCAGGGTTGGAATCTCAGTTGGGCATCTCTGTGTGGAGTTTGCATGTTCTCCCCATGTGTATGTGGGTTTCCTCCCACATTCCAAAAACATGCATGTTAGCTTCATTGGCCACTCTAAATTGTCCATTAGAGTGGGAATGTTTGTTTGTCTATATGTGCCCTGTGATTGGCTGGCGACCAGTCCAGGGTGTACCCCGCCTCCCGCCTGAAGTCAGCTGGGATAGGCTCCAGCATACCCGCCACCCTAATGAGGATAAGCAGTATAGAAAATGGATGAAGATGAGATTTTGTCTGCTGGCTACAACTTTGGGCTAGAGGCCGCTCGTTACTGGCAAAGCCATGGACAGCTATTTGGGGGGTGGTGTCGTTAGTGTTACTAGTGCATCCCAGGTGGAGCCTGCAGGTGTAAAGACAGAAAACAAGCAGCAGGCAGTCTCTCAGACAGGTGGTGTTTGCCTGTGTTCAATGATTGTCTGCTCACATGGAGCAGCAGAGAACAAAGTCCACATAAACAGGAGCAACGACAGCTAGGAAGAGCACGGAAAGCACAAGAATGGAAAGAATATTTGTGGAAAGACCACAACTGTCACCTGCCCTTACCTCATCTTTACTTTGCTAACATGTTCTACAGACCAACCAACACGTGGCCTGGAAATGTCCACCAGGTTGCACTTTGGACACCCCCTGCATACATGATGCTTTAGGACTTTGATGACACTTTTGGAAAAAATTCCGCACAAAAGTTTCCCTGCAGAAAATTCACCTCATGCACCGCAAGTTAAAACCAGTTATCTTCAAGCATAAAATGCACGACCATAGGCTATATGAACCACTGTACTAGACGTCCGCTAATGATTTCATTTGCACGTGTAAGAGCATTCCATTTGGGATCATTCCTTATGACTGCTAGCCAACACAAACAGGACAAGCCTGTTGTTTTGCATAGTCTTCTAGCAGTGCTGGTGGTGTGTTTACAAGTAAATCTTGGTGTTGCTTTACTATGTGGATGATCCTGAGCAACGTCAAATCAGGTATGCACGATCATATGGAACCATATGGGATTTGGCATTTCCCATTTGGCAACCTTCTGGGATTCCGCATTTCCCATTTGGCAACATTATGGGATTTGGCATTTCCCATTTGGCAACATTATGGGATTTGGCATTTCCCATCTGGCAACTTTATGGGATTTGGCAATTACCCATTTGGCAAATACCCATTTGGCAACCTTGTGGGATTTGGCATTTCCCATTTGGCAACCTTGTGGGATTTGGCATTTCCCATTTGGCAACACTGGGCGACGGATTAGCTTCTACTACAAATTTAAAACTCTTCAACACTTGGAGCAAGTTCATATCTGACAGAAGTCGTTACTGTAATTGCAGCAGGCAAGCAATGTGGATTATGTCGCGCCTCGGACAAACACCTTTTCCGGCGACTGCTACCTGAAAAGCCCCAGCGGAGTGGCTTACTCCCGCAAGCCGCTTCAGTGTGAGGTGGAGGCGGCCCCCCCGCGACTGTTGTAGCGGTTCTAGCCGGACCACCGGGCTAAAGGCAGACTCTCTCTCGGGTTGCCAACTCCCTGAAAAGTAAATAAGGGACACCCCCACCCGATTGTCTACCTACCTGTCGCAACGCGCATCTTTTAGACTAATATGCATTCATATTTGTACAGAATTTGCTTGAATGTGACGTATTGTTAGTCTAAACATGCTTATATGTTACTGAAGTAAGACACTCATATAAAGGATTCAAAAGATGCATTCAAGTTGTGATGATAACGTAGTACAGTACAGTGACCACTGGGTGTCAGTAATGTTAGGAATAACTACAACCTCTCAATGGGAACAGTAAGCCTAATCGACGCAAGAGTTGTGAACCCATGGTGTCATTTCCTGTCCGCCCCCCACTCTCCTCCTCTAGGGAACTCATTTACAGCGACATCCCCTTGCATGAGTCTTATTTATGTCTTAAATGGCTTATTTTTATGTTGGGTATTAAGAGCGTTACGGTGATTATAGGAGTGTCATTTCATGTCTAGAGGGCTCTAATAATGGTAAAAACTGTATGTAGAATTTTTCTATGCTCTTACTACAATTTTCTTTGTGGAAATCCTCCATGTTTCATGGTTGGCGTCAAAAGTAGATATTTTTATTAATGACAGATTATTCATTACTAATACTGCTTCATTACTTTTTTGCCGCCACGCAACTCCCCCAAAAGCGGCGATCGACTGTACATACAGTAGAAGGAAAGTATCTGTTTGATGTGGTAACACAAGTTAGCATGCAAGTAAATGATTAAGAAGTGTCAGGTTTGCCGCTGCTGGTCCAGTCCTGCTGTTTGTTAGGCTTATCATAGAGGTGATGTTTTCGTCTGCTTATGGCCCTAAGGGCCCTAAATTAGAATAAAAGAAGAGGTACTTTTGTACATCATACAGGCTCAAGTTGCAGTGGTTGTTTTCATTTTTAAGAGTGAAAAACCTTACAGCTATACTGTAGAGATGGAATTTGGACGGTCGGGCAGTTGACTGTGATTGATCCAAGTATGCAGGTGCAATGCACCCTTCCATCTATGCACGCCACAGCGCTGCTGAACTTTGACCCTGGCAGAGTGCAATCAACTTCACCCAGTTGCAGGGTTAAGCAGAGTAAAGGCATCGGGTGGTCTTTACGCTTGTGTAACAAGCTGGAAGCTGATACGGTTGCTCTGGCTCCAGAAGTTTGGTTCAGGACAGACCGCTTGGAAGTTGGGATCAAGAAAGTGCAAGGGAGAGCATCATGCTGAGTCAAGATCTTCCAGATATTGAGGTAATGTGTGTGTTCTGTCTAATGTGTTGATATAAAAGAATGTGGATAAAACCATAAACTATTGGCATCAGTTTACCAAAGTATAAAAATTCAATGTTTGTCTTTAAAACATGATGGGATGGAATCAGAACTGCTTAGAATATGCTGAGTATGTTAATTACATGTAGTTACCATGTTAATAATTAGGAAAGAAAGAGTAGACCTGCATGGTCTTGTTTGGAATACTGCACACCAGATCCCTAGACATTCCCAGTCCCGCACCATGTGTGTGTTTTTGCTCAAAAGATTTAGAAATACACATTTCTCTGAAAAGAGTTTTGGAAGAAAGTCGTCCGTCCATCCAGCCATCCATTTTCTTCCGCTGGAAGTCAGTCGTCGTATATACATTTGTGATGATACAGATCAAATGTACAGCATTGACATGCTTCACTAACAATGTTTTTTTGCCAAATGTTCCTTGAGTGCACCAAAGTTGAATGCTGTGCTATTCATAGAGCATCTTACATTATTATTGATTATTCATAATTGAATATTATTTATTAGAGTCTGACACGCAGACAACAGTTGTAAATGCATATGAATGAAAGGATAAAACATTTAAGGTTACTTTTACCTTCATTGAAAAGGGGATGTGTTATTTATGTGCTTTTTCAATTCAAAATGTAATTGTAAAACTACAAAAACATGTTTTGTGTTAACACGTTTGGGATTCTGATGACTGTTTTGGACAGACATTTTGTGTGAAAAAAAGACACAGTTGGACTGATGCCGGCGTGTTAACAACACGACAAGGCGTGCCCCTTATTTTACACTAAGTGTGTGAGATACTAAGTGGAGAATGCAAAATGGGACGTAAATTTTGATACCCGAAAAACACGCTAATGGAAGTTCCTCTGTATTTGAAGAAAAAAAAGAGGTGTTATGGTATTTTACAACCATTTTTTTTATAATGAAAGAAAACAAGCCAAGTACAAAGAAAAGCAGGAAGTAGCAAATAAGAAAATTCAAGATTACGGACTGACCCGGAGCAGCCAGGAGAAAACAAAGCGTGCACTACGCCGGCGAGGTCAGGCAGGGAACAATTTAAGAAGGTGTCATATCTGATCGGTCGCATCTGTGCTGTCCAGGTGACTGCAAAGACACAGTGCAGATCATGACATCCACATCACACAACGCTTGGCTCACTCGCCCTTTTAGGTTGTTTGTGGAGAACATGAAGGAGTAATGTAGGTAAGCACATAAGAAACATCTGCGCGTGCGTCGCCCGC
This sequence comes from Oostethus manadensis, assembly GCA_024372805.1. Lineage (NCBI taxonomy): Eukaryota > Metazoa > Chordata > Actinopteri > Syngnathiformes > Syngnathidae > Oostethus > Oostethus manadensis. The sequence continues at coordinate 1,327,641 of QODF01000082.1, forward strand.
ATGGTTGCCACATATGGAAAAAAGCCAGCAAAACGTGCACAAGACACACGTTGGCCATACGGACGCCACATGAAGACGTACCAAGTGATCTGAAAACACAGAAGCACTCAGAGATTGTTGAACCTCTGCAGAGACTCCAAAACCTGCACCTCACACGCTTACGACAATACGTCGCACTTTAGCAAGATAGAAATCTAAAGAACAAAAAGAAAGAATTAAGGAGGACCATTTCTCTCATGTAGTCGTTTTATGTTGGGATGTGTTTTTGGCGTGTGCAGCATTTTCCGTTGCCTGTGCTAGCTGGTGCTCCTTGTTTTGACCTTGGAGCCATCATCAGGTGCCGTGACCTACCAACCGTTCAAACAAGCAAACTTCTCATGTTCTCCTTGTTTATAATAAAAGCCAAGATGATTGACATGTTCTTTGTGTATTTTTAGAGCATCTTGGCGCTCAATCCACGGGTGAAGACTCACGCTCAGCTCATGTCCACAGCAAACAAGAAGAAAGAAAAGAAACACTGGAAGCGAAACCCTGAACGGAGCTGCAATGTATGTTTTTCCGTCTTCTCCTAGTCTTGCACTGACGCTAAACTACGAGAGTAATGTTCCGCACGGGGCACCACACAGCACTGAATACGAGTCACTTCCATCATCTGTTTGCTTTCAGTCTTGTGTGAAGTTGGAAAACAACTTTGATGACATAAAACACACGACCCTGAGTGAGCGTGGAGCTCTTCGAGAAGCTCTAAGGTGAGAGTTGAAACCAAATAAACACACAATCTATCTTTACAATCACATAATCGATTATTGTGTCAACAAGGTGGCGTCAAAAAGCATGTCTGTCAATGTCCCTCATCAACATCTGCCATCCACAGCAGGGGGCCCAAAGGTTTTCTCCTCATAGTGCAAAACGATAGGATGCAAATTTGCTACTTTTTCAAGTAATATGGTAAGAACTGTGATTGGCTGGCAACCAGTCCAGGGAGTACTCCACTTTTCAAGGTCCAAGGTCAGCTGGGATAGGCTTCAGCATTCCCCCGCCACTCTAGTGAGGCAAATGAATGGATGAATATGCTAGAAGAAGAAGTTATAGCGTAGATTTTTCATCTCAGCTTTGTCCTCCAGTATACTATGGCTGAAAAAGTCAACTTCACACTCTGCTTTTTTCTGTTTTCATTTTCCAAATATTCCAGCTGTCTTCTTAAATAATCTTTGTCAAATTTCTTTTCATAATATTAGCACTTTATTCCTTGGTTTTGACTTTTGACTTCCATTTTTGCTGCTGCTCTTGTTGTTTTTTTGAATAGTTTTTAAAGAAGTATATATTTGAAGAATGTGCCAGTAAATGTCCCCGGGCCACACTTTGGACACCGGTGGTGTAAATTTAGCGTAGAGGTAGCATCAGCTGACCAAAGATGTATTGTGCCATTAGGTGTCTGAAATGTGCTGACGCCCCCTGTCAGAAGAGCTGTCCCACCAACTTGGACATCAAGTCATTTATTACAAGCATCGCAAACAAGGTAGGACATGCGGCGTTCCTGCCTGAGTGTCTCATGCAATGTGCAAACCATTTTCTCTGTGTCAGAACTACTACGGAGCTGCACGAGCCATCCTGTCTGACAACCCCCTGGGTCTGACCTGTGGAATGGTGTGTCCCACGTCAGAGTTGTGTGTGGGGGGTTGCAACCTGTACGCCTCTGAGGAAGGTCCAATTAACATCGGAGGCCTGCAGCAGTTTGCTACTGAGGTAAAGCAAGCTGCCATGCTCTGCTCACCTAGAAAGCTTATCCTAAAGGCAACTCCTTGCATCCAAAAGGCTTCCTGTGTGGATGTAGAGTCTTCCTGTGTATGTCCCCGGTGGGTGTGTAGCCCATCTTTCTGTGAAATGAGACAGGGTTTGGGGTAGAGACGTTAGGACTCTGTTGTAAGTCAGGGGGGTCCAAAGGTGTTTCCCATGGGGGGCACGTAGTGAAAAATGAATTTTACGTTTAAATTGTTATTCTTCTAAAAATTTTTTATTTTTTATTTTATTTCCAACTATTTCAACTTTCTTGTTTTATCATCACATATCAACATAACACGTATTAAGGATAGTTCCTGGGTTTACTATACAGTAAATATACAGTATATATACACATGTACACCTACACATATATACATGTTTGTATGCATACAAGAGATATTTCATTAAAAGATATAATAGTAATCAGTGTTGATGGTAATAATTAGTTTGGATAGCACGTGTCCCGCATGAACAGAAGCCAAGGACTTTGTGGAACTGTTGCCAGAGAGGAACTGTGCTCTAGCAACACCAACACTCCGGGCCAAGTCTTCTATGCTGTGCATTAAAAAGACAAGATTTTGGAGGTCTACCGCGAGAAGGTTGATAATCTCCTGCAACAGAACCTCTGCCTGTCTGCCCTGATCTGTTGAATTTTGTTCTGAGAGTGTCCTATGCTGTGCATTAAAGGAGACAAGATTTTGGAGGTCTACCGCGAGAAGGTTGATAATCTTCTGCAACAGAACCTCTGCCTGTCTGCCCTGATCGGGTGAATTTTGTTCTGAGAGTGTCCTATGCTGTGCATTAAAAGAGACAAGATTTTGGAGGTCTACCGCGAGAAGGTGGATAATCTCCTGCAACAGAACCTCTACTTGTCTGCCTTGATCTGTTGAGTTTATTGTATGAGAAAAAATCCAGAAAAGACAACATAGTAATGACAATATGTATATCTTTCATGTGATAAATTATTACCATCAACACCTTTACCCCCTGTTTAAGATCAATTTAGTCTATAAACCTGAAATCAGGATTTGGGTTGTTATGTATGAATATAAAAGTAATAATAATAATGGTAATGGCCACCATAAAGCAAGGAAATGATGCTTCTATTTGGACATCATATATAAGCAATATATGTACTATACATGTGTGATATGAGGTATGATATTCCTGTTCTATTCCTAATATAATGCACTGGGATGCAATGAGCATATCACATAATTGTCTGACAAACCAGCCACGTAAGTATGCCCTTAAACCCCTCAGAGACCTACACAGGGAGACTCCACACTCCTCCATTATTCTGCTCAGTACAGCACACAAGGAAACAGGAGCTAATGCATATTCACAGTTCAAATTCCGTGAAAGACCACAGGATGGGATTGTATTTTCACAGGTGTTTAGCAAGATGGGCATCCCTCAGATCAGAAATCCTGAGTTACCACAACCCAATGAGATGCCAGCATCTTACCATGCACCCATTGCCCTGATTGGATGTGGCCCCGCTTCCATCAGCTGTGCCTCTTTCCTTGCCCGCCTTGGATACGATAACATAACCATATTTGAGAAACAGAAGTACAGCGGTGGGCTGAGGTATCATTCTACATTTCAAATCTGAAAGAAACTTGTGTAATACTGCAGTATGTTTGTCAAAACTTTTCCAACAACCTAATAAATCGGATTACTGTGGAACCTTGGATAGCGTCCGCCCCGGTTACCATGTTTTTCACTTAACATGGAAACATTTTTGACTTGGTTTGCCTACGATATTGTGCACGTCCTGTCATGCCATTAATACACTGCTTATTGTATTGTTTTTTTTATCAGCTAATGTTAGCACCCATCGGAGGCTGACTCTGTTCACACGTACGTTTTATAGTTTTATAGTTATAGTTGTCCCTCAGTTGTAGCAGTTAATTGGTTCCAGAAACAGAAAAAACCCTTTCATTCATCACTTAGAGTATATACTGTACCTTTCCAATTGTAAAACTGTAAAAACGTGTTACATTGATTCAGTTTGCGTCCATTTCGTTTAGAGTCCGACCTTCTGGAGGGAATGACACCAACCAAGGTTCCACTGTAAATGGCCCAGCATATGAGGGAAAATATCCATCAGAGTGCAGGGGATGCAATAAAGACATTCATGTGTTTATGCTTTCATGCAGCACATCAGAAATCCCGCAGTTCCGCCTTCCTTATGAGGTGGTGCAGTTTGAAATAGACTTGATGAAGGACCTGGGAGTCAAGGTATGGACTTTTTTAGAAGCACTACCACGGCTGAGATCTTTATTTGTTTCCTTGGAGGAAAACTTTGTTTTTGTTATTAGCATTCCACATAAAGATCTTGAAACCAGGGAGGTGGGCCCTCGACCCCTAACCAATCCCAACAGAGTAGGCGTGGGTGGAGGGTTAGGCCAAGAGAAGAGAACTTGAGCTTGATGGAGTGTTTTATTAAAAGAAACTTACTATAGTGGCCTACTGCTATGTAATATTTAACAAAAATCAACAGTATCGTTCATGATGGAAACACTCACTAAATATATTTATCTTGACAAATTGTTACGCAGTACAGCCCAAAAGTTTGGACACACCTTGTGTTTTCCTTTTGGGATTGTAGATTCTCTAAACTATTACTAAACTGCTACTTCTGCAATTGTCTACTTAACGAAAGTGGGAAACAACTCTCAATATGTCATATTTTACACATTTGATGTCTTTTTTTGGTAGCGCTGCAAACCTTCACGAGGTCGTCACCTGAAATGCTTTTCCCTTCATGGACTTACTTTCTTGTCAACGGGCAAGCCTGCCTACATTTCTCTTGGAGATGAATAACGTATCTATCTGTCTGTCTTGGGACCATCAGTTGTGTTTTGCTTCAAACCTCTGGCCTGTACTCTGGTTCACATCATATCGCTACACACGACATGTTGTTTGTTCTGCCGCTGTTGCCAGGTGGTGTGTGAGAAAGGTCTTGGTGTGAAAGGGATGACTCTGACATCCCTGAAGGAGCAATTCCAGGCTGTCTTCATTGGAATTGGTGAGGTACCAAAAAAAGGGATTAATGGAGACATCGGTATAAATGGTTATTTTTTTATTGTGTGTATAGCCCTGCTATCCTGGAAACGGTCCCTACAAATTTTAGAGATATGAAAGGGTTGAGTTGACAAATTTCCCCAGTTTGGTCACCACTTGTTACGGAGGGGTGATGGTGGGTCCCGCAGCCTAAGCAGCTGGGAACCACTTGTGTAGATATCAAGCTACTTCACTGCATATGAAAAACACCTCCATTACCAAGTTCAAGACTGACTAGCGTCTGTGCAGCCCTTTTCACTCGTGTGCGGTAAATCAGATGCATTTGTGCCAGGAAGTGACGTCCACTGAAACAACTTTTCAAATGGTTGTGAGTTCAGGTCTCCCCCAGGCAAACAGGGCAACAATCTTTGAAGGTCTAACCATGGATCAAGGCTTCTTCACTTCTAAAGACTTTCTGCCCATGGTGGCCACAGCAAGCAAGAGAGGTAGCTACTGCAGTCCCACAGTAGAAAGCGCCAAGGTTTCATCCTTCTGTCGCTGTGGCTTCAGGTATGTGTCAGTGCCGCTCGACTCTCCCTGACTTACAAGGAGTGGTGATCGTTCTGGGAGCTGGTGACACCGCCTTCGATTGCGCAACCTCTGCCCTCCGCTGCGGAGCCAAGAAAGTCTTCGTCTGCTTCAGGAAGGGATTCACCAACATCAGAGCTGTTCCTGAGGAAGTATGGATGTGCATGGGGGAATGGACATTGGTTAACCACAAAGAGTTGAATAACGGGTTTTTTTGCTTAGATGGAGTTGGCTAAGGAGGAGCAGTGTGAGTTCCTCCCCTTCCTGTCTCCACAAGAGGTCATCATGAAGAACGGACGGATTGCTGGCTTACAATTTTGTCGCACGGAGCAGACAGAGGAAGGCGACTGGTTGGAAGATAAGGACCAAGTTGTGAGGCTGAAGGCAGATTACATCATCAGTGCTTTCGGCTCCATGCTCAGTGAGCCAACAGGTAATCAAACTCTTGATGCCTCTTGATTGTTGATCATGAGTCAGTATTCCACTACATAAGGTTCCCCGTTTACACATTATTCACGTTCTATTCTCTTTTTATTGTCCTTGTGTAATATTGTCATTCTGTGTGCAGTGAGTGATGCCATGGCGCCAGTCAAGCTGACCCGTTGGGGTACTCCCGAGGTGAACACGGAAACCATGCAGACCAGCGAGCCCTGGGTGTTTGCAGGGGGGGACATTGCTGGACTGGCAAACACCACGGTGGAATCGGTCAACGATGGAAAACAGGCGTCATGGCATATTCACCGATACCTTCAGGTACTCCAGTGCTATTGTAAGCAGAAATGTGCGCATGGGTCTGCTACATCGGTATGAAACAGTCACAAATCCGGTCAATACAGAAAAAAACATGAAATTCATTTGTATTGGAATGAGTATTTTCTCCTCAAGCAACACACGACTTAGTGCTTGGCAGCTGTGTGGGAGTGGGACTAGCTCCAGGATCCTAATGTCATAATGGGGCTGATGTGAGGAGATGATTTCACTTCTTCAACTGCAGTCCCTGCATGGCCTCACGGTGGATGCAGTACCGAGGATGCCGTTGTTCTACAGTGCCATTGACCAGGTAGACATCAGTGTGGAGGTTTGTGGAATAAAGTTTCCCAACCCGTTTGGCCTGGCCTCTGCTCCCCCCACTACCAGCACAGCTATGATCCGAAGAGCTTTTGAACAAGGCTGGGGCTTTGCGTTGACCAAGACATTTGGATTGGATAAAGTAAGCTTGACGGATTGATTGTTGAAGAGTGAGCTTGTTATGCCATGAATAGCTTCTACTCCTCCGCCTGCGTAGGACCTGGTGACCAACGTGTCTCCTCGTATTGTGCGCGGTACCACCTCCGGTCATGTGTATGGACCGGGTCAAGGGTCGTTCCTTAACATTGAGCTGATCAGTGAAAAGACAGCAGCCTACTGGTGTCAGTCTGTTGCAGAGCTCAAGAAAGACTTTCCCAAAAATGTAAGTGTTTTTATCTTTCAGTTGAAGTGATGGCTTTTTTAAAATCTTATTTTCTTTGTCAGGTTGTCATCTCCAGCATCATGTGCGGTTATAACAAGGAAGACTGGACAGAGATAGCCCAGATGGCTGAGGTGTGGTCACCATATTGGCTAGTTTCTCTTGTGATAAGACTAATTCTAATATCTTTTTAGAAATCAGGAGCAGATGCCTTGGAGTTGAACCTGTCCTGTCCTCACGGGATGGGAGAGAGAGGCATGGGTCTGGCTTGTGGGCAGGTACATACATTCAAACATGACATTAAGAAAGACTGACTGACTAATTCTATTTGACCTTAGGACCCCATGTTGGTGCGTAACATCTGTCGCTGGGTGCGAGCCGCTACATCCATCCCATTCTTTGCCAAACTCACACCAAATGTCACCAACATTGTTGACATTGCCAAGGCTGCCTATGAAGGTATACACACAGTCACATTGCTTTCTTACGCTTCGTGCACGACTCCTGCATAGGCCGCCACACGTAGATTTGCTGATTGCTGACTGTCTGTGATTGTAGCCTGTTGCTACAATTCTGTACAATAGACGGCGGTGTGCATCGTGACAGACTTCATAGCACTTGGTCGGCCAGAGAATAACAAAAGGTAGCAGGAGCATAAACGGTTACAAATGTGTTTTACAGGTGGAGCAGATGGCGTCACGGCCACAAACACAGTCTCAGGTATGATGGGACTGAAGGCGGATGGCTCACCCTGGCCAAGTGTTGGGGCTGGCAAACGCACCACATATGGAGGGGTGTCAGGTAAAGACGAATATCTCAGCAAATGTGCCACTTGACTTCTACCCTGGTCACACTACAGGTGGAATGAGTCACAATGAACATTCCCGCTATATTCCTGGATATGGATTCTCACATTTGTGAAACTTCTGAATGCATTTTACATATTAGGGCCCATCCTTGTGGACGGCGCACATATTTTGAGCATGCTAAAAACTTTCAAGAAGGATTCGACGCGGGAAATTATCAAATGGCATTGAAAGGGTATTCTCGCTGCACTTTGACTGCATTCTAAATATTCTTATAAATATATAAATATTCTTAGTATTCCAATGGCATTCCAAACATTCTGATCGCATTCAGGAAGAAACGTCCCACAGCCAGCTGCCGCGGAAACGTCACTATAAAGTGTTGCCTTATTCACATGACTTTATACGCAGAGGAATAAACAAGAGACCCGCAAAACACATCATCCCGCCAAGGAAAAAAAGAGCTAAGATAATGCTACTACCAGGCACCGACACCTCATGTCATGCTGCCGAGGAAAAAAAAGGAGCTGGCGAATCACTCCATGACACCAAGGGAAAAAAGGAGCTGAGGTACCTACACCAGCAGGCGCCGGCATGGACAGCGTAGAGGTGCTGATACTTAAGAGGCCCGTGAAGATCCATCTCCTATTCCTGATGGAGCTGCACCTTCCAACGAGACTTATGGCAGCAATCCCATCGCACCTTTCTAAATATTCTTACTGCATTCCAACAATACTCCTACTGTGTTCCAACTACATTTGAGTCAAATGTGTGAGAATGTTTCGAGACAGGACCCAGAGGGGGCCGGATGGGAGGTGGGACTTTAAAGTGATGTTATTGTGAGCTTTATCATTTGTGTTTAAAGGGCCCCGGGCTGATTTGTTCCACCACTGTATATAGCATACACAAAACTGCACTTGTACTGATGATAACAACGCGTGCAGGTAATGCCATCAGACCCATTGCACTTCGAGCTGTCTCAGCCATTGCAAGAGCGCTTCCAGGCTTCCCAGTTTTGGCCACTGGGGGGATTGACTCTGCAGAATCTGGTTTACAGTTTCTTCATGCTGGTGCCTCAGTGCTACAGGTAAAATATTGCTGGTATGGCTCAATATTGATATTAAGTAACCAAATGTGCTGCCCCGTTAGGAAAAAGACAACTTTAACCCTCATCGGGGGACTCACTGTAATACAGTACAGTGGAATCTTTTTCAAAATGCTGCCACGTCTTGTGGGCTTTTTTGCAGCCGTGTTAAAAAGAAAAGCAGAGACTGTTAGTTAGCAAAGAACTACGGTGTCAACCACTGATGACATCATTTATGGGTGACAAAGCTGACGTCCAGTCCCAGTTTCCATGCAAGTCGGGTGCCTTATTGTATGCTACACAGAAAATGTACACAAACCAAGGCTAAATTTGTAATATTGATTGAAAAATATGCTAACCAAGGTTTCACTGTACTTAGAATTACAGAAAAGTAATACATAGTGCATTTTACCTTTTGTATGTGTAATCAGTATGTTTATAACATAGATTTTTCTTCAGTTTCCCTCGCTTTGAAGATCATGTTTTTTAAAACAATAATTAACACAAAAATGCTGTTTCATAGTTGACTATGGTATAATATTACACCAAGAATATAAGTCTTATCTAGTATTGCGGTAATGTTAGGTTAATAAAACATGATGTTACATTACATTACCTACTGGGAGGAAATGGGAGAAAAACGTTCTGTGTCAAAGTTTTGTCTTCCTTTCTTCCCATTCCATTCCATTTGAAACCCTTAAGTTTAGAAAAAGCAAATTGGAGGCTAACTAGTAGTATTCTATTTTTAAAGCATTTTTTATGTCCCTACAGAGATCCTGCAGCTTGAGCAATGTGATGTAAACAAAGAAGAATAGGAGTGTAAAGATGACTACCGGGGTGTTATTTCACGTCTGCAGGGTCCAAGAATGTTAAAATCCATACTTATGAAGTCATAAACAGGTTTTCTATGCATTAACTGCAAAAATATTCAACTTATGAAATTGAAACCTACTTCGTGGCTGGGTCTGGAACCAATTAAACGCCATAAACGAGGGGTTCCTGTATAGCTTTTGCAGTGTTATTTGTTGATTGGCTAGAAAAAGTACTAATATGCCTTATACTATGTGTAAAGTGAGGCGTTATTTCTGACAAAGCATGCATACGGTACAAAGTATGTACGTTTGAGAAAAATGTATACTGTACATTCTGATTTCCTGTGTTTGGTAACCAAAGGTGTGCAGCGCCGTTCAGAACCAGGACTTCACTCTGATTGAGGACTACTGTGCGGGTATGAAAGTATGCTTGTGCATTTTGCACTAATTTAAGATGTTTGCTTTATTATAAATTAGAGCAGTCAAATTTAAGTGTTTTTTAACGTTTAACATTTTTGACTCGTGATTAACATGCGCACGTCCCGTTTGACCCTCGGCCCACACCGATGCTTAACGGACCGCAGCGGCGGCAGTCTTATGTGGAGGTAGAAGCTAGTTTTAGTAGTCATTTATACAGAGCCACCTTGGCCTATCTATTTGTTTCTTTTACCTGCTAGCTAAAAGTTTGCCTAGGAGCTGATAGTTGCCGGTGAGAGCTATTGGGGGCGCTAGGCCATTGACATTGATTGATTATAACAATCGATGTTCTTGTATTTATTATGTACTCTGCCAGACTATGACAGGAACAGCATCAAATTAAAAGCATTAAATGAATACAGAACCACCACCTACCTGGAGTTAGTTTTTCAGAAAGGTGGTGTACACGGAATATTCACATTAGCACTCAATAAGGTGATCAAATCTTCCCTTCATGCATTCCCACATAGTGTCAGCATTTGGGAGCAAATATGAGGCGAAATCTGTACAGCGCAGGAGACGTCAAGGGCTGTCAATCAGTGGATCAAATCTTTGCTCGCATAAAGCATTGAATCCTGGGGGATTTCCAACTGTATGTTATTTGGGAATAAAATAATAGCCCATATTTCCAATGTTGATATCGCTTTACATCAAATTTGACCTAGTTATCATAGTTACCACAAAGAGATTTACATTCCTTCTTCTTTTCCTTTGGGCTTATCCCTTCAGGGGTCGCTACAGCCAATCAATTGCCTCCATCTAACCCTGTCCTCTGTATCCTCTTCTCTTGCCAACTACCTTCATGTCCTCCTTCACTACATCCATAAACCTCCTCTTTGCTCTTCCTCTAGGCCTCCTGCCTGGCAGTTCAAAACCCAGCATCCTTCTACCAACATATTCACTATCTCTCCTCTGGACATGTCCCAACCATCTCAGCCTGGTCTCTCTGACTTTATCTCCAAAACCTCTAACATGTGCTGGCCCTCTGATGTGCTCATTCCTGATCCTGTCCATCCTGGTCACACCCAAAGAGAACCTCAGCATCTTCATCTCTGCTACCTCCAGCTCTGCCTCCTGTCTTTTCCTCAGCGGCACTGTCTCTAAACCAAACAACATGGCTGGTCTCACCACAGTTTTGTACACCTTTCCTTTCATTTTAGCTGAAGCTCTTCTATCACACATCACACCCCACACTTTTCTCCACCCATTCCAGCTTCTTCACCTCTTTTCCACACTCTCCATTGCTTTGGACTGTTGACCCTAAGTACTTCAAATCCTCCACCTTCTTTATCTCTTCTCCCTGTAACCTCACTCTTCCACTTGGTCCCTCTCATTTACACACATGTAGTCCGCCTTCATTCCTCTACTTTCCAGGGAAAACCTCCACCCCTCAAGCTTTTCCTCCACTTGTTCCCTGCTCTCACTACATATCACAATGTCATCTGCAAACATCATAGTCCATGGAGATTCCTGTCTAACCTCGTCCGTCAGCCTGTCCATCACCATAACAAACAAGAAGGGGCTCAGAGCAGATCCCTGATGTAGTCCCACCTTCACTCAGAACTCCTCTGTCACACCTGCAGCACACCTCACTACTGTCTTACATTCTTCGTACATGTCCTGCTGCACGTCCTTCCCATCTCTGTCCCTCTGCCTTGCCAACCTGTATAGATCTTTCTCTCCCTCCTTGCTGTCCAACCTAGCATACAAGTCATCATAAGCCCCTTGTTTGGCCTTTGCCACCTTTACTTTCACCTTACGCTGCATTTCTCTGTACTCCTGTCTACTCTCTTCAGTCTTCTCAGTGTCCCATTTCTTCTTAGCTAACCTCTTACTCTGTATACACTCCTACACCTCCTCATTCCCCCACCAAGTCTCCTTATCTACTTTCCTTCCAGATGACACACCAAGTACTCTCCTACCTGTCTCCCTGATCACAGTAGCTGTAGTTGTCCAGTCATCTGGAATAACTTCCTGGCCACCCATAGCCTTTTTCAACTCCTTCCTAAAAGTCACTCCTCCTTTTTCAGCTTCCACCATTTCGTCCTCTGCTCTGCCTTTACCCTCTTCATCTTCCTCACCACTAGAGTCATCCTACACACCACCATCCTATGCTGTCTGACTACATTCTCACTTACCACTGCTTTGCAGTGACTGATCTCCTTCAGGTTACACCTTCTACACAAGATGTAGTCTACCTGTGTAGCCATTTCCATCCTTTTTGCAAAGTCGACCAGACTTCAGAAGACTTCAGAAAAACTTTATTGCCATTGTAAGTGAACAATTCACGAACTAGGAACTTTCTTTGGCGACTCAGTGCAACGTAGAATTCTAAGTAAACATAGAGCATGAAATAAACATAGAACTAACTAAACATAGAACCCTGAGTAAAAAGGTGAAATCACTGATAAGTAAAGGCATGAGGGTGTTTTTAGTGCAGGTAGTATAAGGTGCCAATAGTACTGGTTATAAAGTGTTCATGAGTTCAACAGCAGCAGGAACGAAACTGTTCTTGTGGCGAGAGGTTCTGGTCCGAATGGACCGTAACCTTCTGCCAGAGGGGAGTGGCTCAAATAGTCCATGTCCAGGGTCGGAAGGGTCAGCAAGTATCCGGCCTGCTCGCCCCCGAGTTCTGGAGACGTACAGGTCCTGGAGAGATGGAAGGCTGCGGCCGATCACTTTCTCGGCAGAGCGCACGATGCGCTGCAGTCTGTGTTTGTCCCTGGCAGTGGCCCCAGCGAACCACACTGTGATGGAGGAGGTGAGGATGGACTCAATAATGGCCGTGTAGAATTGCACCATCGTCTGGACAGGCAGCTTGGCTTTCTTCAGCTGCCTCAGGAAGTACATCCTCTGCTGAGCCTTCTTGATGATGGAGCTGATGGTCTGCTCCCACTTGAGGTCGTGGGTGATGTTAATGCCCAGGAAGCGGAAGGAGTCCACGGTTGTGATGGGAGAGTCTGTCAAGTTGAGGGGGGGGCAGAGGGGCTTGGACTTTCCTGAAGTCCACGATCATCTCCACTGTCTTCTGAGCATTGAGCTCCAGGTTGTTGCAGCTGCACCACGACACCAGCCGGTCCACCTCCTTCCTGTAAGCAGACTCATCACCGTCTGAGATGAGCCCGATGAGGCTGGTGTCATCCGCAAACTTAATTGGTTTCACCGAGTCGTGGCCGGAGGTACAACTGTTGATGTACAAGGAGAAGAGCAGGGGGGAAAGTACACAGCCCTGTGGGGATCCCGTGCTGATAGTCCAAGTGTCCGAGACATTCTTCCCCAGCCGCACGCGCTGCTTCCGGACCACCATCTGTCCTACAGCGTTCCTCTCCTGGATACCAAACTTGCCCATCACCTCCTCATCATCTCAGTTTCCTGCACCAACATGTCCATTGAAGTCCGCACCAATGACAACTCTCTCACTTCTGAGAGACGTCTGACCAGAATTTCTCTTTCTCTTTTATCTCACATCCTACCTGTGGAGCATACCCACTAACAACATTGAACATCACACCTTCAGTTTCTAGCTTCAGGCTCATCACTCTATCTGACATTCTTTTTACCTCCAGGACATTGCTAGCAAACTCCTCCTTCAAAATCACCCCTACTCCATTTCTCTTCCTATCTACACCATGATAGAACAGCTTGAACCCTGCTCCTAAGCTTCTAGCCTTGCTACCTTTCCACTTGGTCTCCTGGACACACAATATGTCTACCTTCCTCCTCTGCATTATGTCAACTAATTCTCTACCTTTTCCTGTCATAGTTCCAACATTCAAAGTCCCAACTCTTAGTTCTAGACTCTTAGCATTCCTCTTCTCTCTCCTCCTACGGACACACCTTCCTCCTCTCCTTCTTCGGCCAACAGTAATCCAGTTTCCCACGGCACCCTGTCGGTGAACAGCACCGGTGGCGGGCGTTGTTAACCCGGGCCACATCCGATCCGGTATGGAAGTCATTTGTTTGATTCGCATGTTCTGGTTTGGCAAAGTTTTACGCCGGATGCCCTTCCTGACACAACCCTCTGTGTTTATCCGGGCTTGGGACCGGCACAATAAGATACTGGCTTGGGCCCCGTTGTGGCTACATTAAAGAGATTTACGTCCCTACTTGTTATAAATAAAATATTTTTTCAGCGATTAAATGTGATTAAATATGAGTTAACTATAGGACAAAATGCCATTAATCACGGTGAAATATTTGAATTGATTGACAGCCCTTGCATGAATGCATCATGCTGATGTTAAAGCTGTGCTTAGGTTTGAAGACCTTGCTGTACTTGAAGAGCCTCGAGCTGAAGCACTGGGATGGTCAGTCTCCTCCAACTGAGAGACACCAGAGGGGGAAACCCATTGCAAGACTGGAAGACCTGGTTGGACAGGTACATCTACCAGTAGGCCACGTGTGCTAAAAGGGTCTCTCACTGATAGAAATAAATGACTCTCCTTAGATTGACAGCTCTCATCAGGGTAAAAAGTAACATTGCTCGCCTTTTGTCCTTTCCAAGTACAAAACTTGAAAGTAATATTTTGTGATGCACAATGTTATTTGTGTGTGTGTGTAGAGTCTCCCGAGGTTTGGACCATTTCTTGAGAAGAGGACGGAGGCCATTGCACAGTACAAGAGACAGCTGAAAGGTGCTGCTTGTGCAGATGCAATGGAAGCCAACATCACTAGAATTAGGACACCTGACAAACCAGTTCCAGCTGTCAAGGTGCGGTGCACACACACACACACACACACACATTTGGAGAAGTACTGTTCAATGTAATGCTGCGTGCCCCAAGCATGAACGTGTGTGTTGTATGCACGTGTGTTTATGTTTTGTAGGACGTGATAGCAAGAGCATTGCGCCACATTGGAGCGTACCAAGAATTAAACAATATGGAGCAGGTACTCATTTCTTCATGCTATTCTGCTATTCTTGGAGCAAACCGTCAGTGTTGCCAAGTCTTTGAACACATCACCTAAGTAACTACAAAAAATCCCTCTTATTATCTTTAATGCATCTTTAATTAATAACATGAGAGTTCATATACAGACATGGAAATATGGTGAATTTATCCCAAACAGGTCCAGGCTGTGATAGATGAAGAGATGTGTATCAACTGTGGGAAATGCTACATGACTTGCAACGACTCGGGCTATCAGGTAGATCTTCTCGGGTGTGTCACCTCTTACATCAGACACCCTCGCCTGGGTGACAAATCTGGGGGTGATCAGGTAGTTGCAATACACCACGCAGCCCCCCTCAATCAGAGCCACCCTGAAGGCTTTTCAGCAGCTTCCGTGATGTTTTTCTGTTTTTCATGGCGCTCTGCCTGTGCAGCCCATGGATTCCTAGGAGTCCCATCCATCCATCCATCCTATTCCACTAATCACCGGTCAGATCCCGGGGGCTGTAGCCTTGCAGGGTAAACCAGAGGTGTTCCCAGGCTAGTTGAGAGACATGGTCTCTCCGACATGTCCTAGGTCTTCCTTGAGGCCTCCTACTGGTCGAATGTCTCCTGAATACCTCCCTGGGGAGGCGTCCAAGAGGCGTCCAGATGGCCACGCCACCTCATCTGGCTCCGCAATGTGGTCTTTGAGAAAAAAAAAAAATCATTTTGTTTACTTGTACTCTCCATCTTGTTATTTTGGTTACTACCCAAAGTTCATGACCACAGGAGCCTTAGAGTCCCAGGACTACTTATAGAGCAGGGGTGTCAAACTCGAGGACCAAGACTCTGCAGGTTTTCTTTCCAGCTGGTCACTAAAGCTGGTGATTTTAATGATCCACACCACCTTCAAGTTGAGGGAAGGAGCTCATCAATTAAAATCACCTGCTGGAGGAACTGGTTGGAGAGAAAACCTGCAGTGTCTCCGCCCTTCATGGCAAATGTTAGACACATGCGATATAGAGACTGACCTGCAAAATCCCTCCAACCTTCTTCAATGTGTTTGCAGCTGTCAGAACCAGGTCAGCATACTTGGCCTTCTCCTGAGCTTCCCCTATCTGATCTTCCCAGGGGACTGTTAGCTGCAATAATCCCCTGCTTGCTTTTTCGAGACCTGCCATACCAACCTTCTCCCAAGGCCTTTGAGCAGTAGCTGGGGGAGTGTTCTAATCATCCCTTTTTCTGGCAAACCTGCCAAGCAGGTGAGTCCACCAGGTCCAAGGTGGACAGCTTGGCGGGATACAGGGGGACATCCTACACTGACTGAACTTGGAATTGGATGTGATGTGGCTCCATTCCAAAGTTGTGGAATGGACTCCCACTTGGTCCAAGCCACATGCTTGGATATGCCCATCATTCTGATGAAACGAGCCTTCTCTTCTTTAGCATGTATCTCCTCTTGGATCATCTTCTTCTTCTCCCTTCCTCTGTGTTTACTGTAGCTAGGTTTGGTACTGAGCCCAGATGCGAATCAGACCTGCTGGTTTTATCTGCCTTTGCACCATCAGACACACAATACTGTGTTATCATCATGTTGTACTATGCAAGGATAATATTCACAGGCTCTCTGGGCATACTAAATGTCATCATAGAGTGTCCCAGAGTAAAAAAAAGTTCTTCATTGGTGGTTCTTGCATGTCTTTCAAGGCTATTACCTTCGACCCGGAGACCCATCTTCCATCTGTGACTGACAACTGTACTGGATGCACGCTGTGCCTGAGTGTCTGTCCAATCATAGACTGCATTAAGATGGTTACCAGGACAACAGCCTATCAGCCCAAGAGGGGAGTGCCCATCAGTCCTGTTTGTTGAAGGATGAGCCAACTAAAGCCAAGTCACCATTTCATAGCGGAGATACAGGGATGTCTATTTGCAAAGTCACTTGTGCTTTTAACCATCCCTCTCAAAGAAAGCTTTATTTAGGGATTTAGAAGTGGCCACTGGATTTTGGTTCCGAATAGGACTATTTCCTTGTTTTGAGGGTTGCATATTGTTCTCATGTCCTTCATTTCCATGTAACATCCTGGAATCATCAGGTCTATAAAACTATTGTTTGAGGAAAACATTGTTACATATCAATGCTGTCCCACCATTAAGGTACTAACAGTACCTGACACATTGCCACTGATCCATGCCAGTCCTGATCCATGACCAATGATGCATGCTGTACCTTTTGGGACCAATACGCACCTTTCTGACTGCTTTTTCAGTGCCTTACTACTTCTTCTTCTTCTGTACTTTCTAGAAATGATTGATTCAAGTTCATCTTCAATGAAGCAAATAAAATAAGCTTCACATGAATTCTTTGACGGAAATATTGTATTGGGATTAAATGTGAATCTTCAGAATCAATCTTCAGAATTGATATTCAGAATCAGAAAGTACCCAAGCTAAACATATTCTATGTGTTATTACAATTAATAAAGTATTTACCCAAGCTAAACATATTCTATGTGTTACTACAATTAATAAAGTATTTATCCAAGCTAAACAGATTCTATGAATTTGAAATGGAAATAAAATTTGAATTCAAAAATGAGAATTTCCAGTAACAGCTAATATAATCAATAACTATTTCAAACATGAAACAGTTACTGTAAACTTTTACACTGATATCTGCAACAATGATCTGGAAGTTCACCGCTACTACTCAGGAAGCTAAACAGCTAGTCAACAAGACTTTTGATTGGTCAGTCTCAGGAAGTGTTTTGGTAGGGAATTTCAAGTCACGAGCTCAGTCCTCAGCAATAGAGGGATGGTTCCCCGGCTGCCGAGAGGGCGCCAACAGTCTTCCTGCTGGAGAATGTGAAGTATGGGCTGCATAACACACGCACACACCTTAGTCATGCTTGCTGGCACCTACTGATGTCTAACTACTGAGGCTAAGTTTGCTCATTTGAGATGAATGCATCGTCTGTCCCACACTAACATGAATGCAAATTGTTGTATGGTTTAGAAGATGTCTCCTTGAGCCTAATCTATCAGACATCTCTCAACTGCACGCGCCAGCAACATTTACATAGTTCAATGCTTTTCAAAATACTAACACAATCATTACTTTTATGAAGAACCAATTCCATAACTAATGTAATGACTTTGGGGAAAACTACAATTCATGACATTTTTACAACTATTTGCCCACTACTGGGCACGACACATGCAGTAAAGATGACACTAAATATTCCTAAGTCATGCATGGAATCATACAGAAACATTCATACTTCAGATAAAAGTTTAAAATGGATTCTCAAATCAAAACATCATACTTTTGATACCCCAGTCATTTGAGGTAATGTTTGACCGATCGTACATGTGAGACTCGTGAATTCCAGTGGTTCTTCACAGTGAATCATTTATTTGAATGGTTTTATTATTTGACCTTCTTTTGTTTAAAATCCAATAATTTTCACATATTTCATATGATTTAATAACCCATCCATACATCCATTTTCTATGCCGCTTATCCTCATCAGGGTGGCGGGGATGCTGGAGCCTATCCCAGCTGGCTTTGGGCGGGAGGCGGGGTACACCCTGGACTGGTCGCCAGCCAATCGCAGGGCACAGAGAGACAAACCAACATTCCCACTCTAGTGGACAATTTAGAGCGGCCAATGAAGCTAACATGCATGTTTTTGCAATGTGGGAGGAAAGCGGAGTACCCGGATAAAACCCACACACACACGGGGAGAACATGCCAACTCCACACAGAGATGCCCGACGGAGATTCCAACCCTCAACCTCCCGGCTGTGAGGCCAATGTGCTACCCACTCAGCCACCGTTTTTACATTATTTATAGACATTATTTTCCTCATAATAGTTATACTTGTAGAATGGTGACATTTATATATTTAAAAAAACATCATCTAGGTAATAAAGTATTTTATTGAGCATGCTATGAAATACACGACGTTTTTGCACAAAGCCTGGTATCGGGTCGGTATTGCCGATACCAGCCTAGATTGGAAGTGAGTGGTATCGACATGACTAGTGCTCCTCCCGAGCAAAAGGTGGCGCTAATGAGCTCCCCGTCCGGTTGGCTTCCGGTTGTTCGGGCGTCGTGCTTGCTAGCTTCACGCAGAGGAGGACAAAGAGCTGCAATGGACGGGTACATTTAAGCTCATTTGTGGGCACGCATGTCTGAATTGTATCCGGAAAAAATGCATGGATGGCGGGAGCGAAGCGCTTAGCATTTGTCTCGGTGCTGTTAGCTGAGCGGGAAAGCGTACAAAGGACCTGGCGCCACATCGCTAGCCAAATAACGAACGTCGCTAGTCATCTTGGCAACACAAACTGCGCCGTTTCGGCGTTGCTACGGGAACAATAGCACTTTGTGGCAGTAACAGTCACGTTCGCGCGCTAACCCCATGTCTGCACAGTTGAATTGGGAGATTAGCACACGGACAACATGCTAGGTGGCTAGTGGCGAGTGACGTCACCACCATAAGCGCAACGTCAAGGGGCAATGAAGTGATCGGAATGAGACAAGCATGGCCTACGTTCGTTGTAGCTCCAAGAAAGCTTTGTCATGGTGCCTTTCCAGACGCACATGTTTAATTGTGTTGCTATTTAGGAGAAATCCAGTGTTGAATGTTCATGTCTTCACTATCCATGCTTTCTGTGCGTTGGCAGTGATGTTGCAGTTGGTGTGAAGGTAAGTTCATAGACTTTGTTCTGTATTTTGGGTGATACCGGTGGCCAGAGGCATTTTCTCTCCTTCCAATACGTTGGCCGACAGCAAAGTCCAAACCTTGCAAACACAAGAAGGATCCAAAAGCGCAAACATGCATTTGCAAATTCAATGATGTCTTCCAGCAAAGTGACTTTGTTCTGTTTTTTGTTTTCCAGAGAGGCTCCGATGAGCTCAGCATGTACGGTAGCAGCCCTAATTCCATGCCTGGTAAGCGTAAAGTCATTTGTAATCGTTGATATTGAACGTTGAAGTCGTTTGCTCAGCTGACAGTAGCGCTGTCACCAGACGACAGCATACACGTGACTTTAGTGGGTCAGTGAGGTGTGTTGAGTGTTCAATGAAGCTAGTTATCTTTTAATGGGACTATATCACCATGGCAACTATGGCTAAACTCGTAACCTGGTCCCAGACTTTCATCTTGACATGAAAGCGCCGCTGTTTCACTAACTCATTTGGAGATTGTGTCACCATTTAATGAGAACCCTGTGGACATGGGAGCAGGAGAAGTTACAACAGCGCTACAGCAGGAGAAGCTTTTTCAAGATGGCGCTGATGAAATAAACTATTAGCGAGAGAGATTTTCAGTGCAGGGAATACGCGAAATATGCTCACTTTTGGAGCCGAGCATCAGGAAAACAGTTCAATGTGAAATATGAACTGGGCCAAAGTTGGCATATATACATATGGCGCAGTACTCCTCCTGTTGGTCTTTTTATATGACAATATTTGCTGGAGGAATAAGCACTCTGATATGACAATCAACTGCAATAAAAGCATTCTTTATCCTAACTAATGCAAAGGAAAAAGCTGCCCCAGGGCAGCTGTGGCTACATAGTGGCTTACCATCACCAAGTGTGGTGGGAATGAATAATGATGACCTCAGTGTAAGCGCTTTGATAAAGTGCACAACAAGCCTAATTCATTATTATGAGTACAAAGCAAAAGTTGCCATTAAACAGGTCAACATTACCGCCTAGTGGGTACAGCGTGGTACAGCTCATCAGTATAACGAATGATTTGACTTGGATACGGCATGAATCAATGGATCCGTGTTTTAGGTATAGGCCAATGTGAGTCATTAGCTGGCAAAAGTCTTTATTGTCATTGTACACAGACAGCACATTTGCTCGTTCATCCCGACACAGTAAAAACAAACATTTATAGCCGGCTTGCAATACAACACACACGTTCTGTTATTGAGAGCAGTAAAAGATGAAAACACTTTAGACATCACTCATAAATGAAAAGACAATTGTTGTCCTCCCTCGCTCTTGGCAGTGATAGCGTTGCTTTTTGGCAATGATCACCTTTCTGAACTGCTCATTATAATTACTCGCTCATCTTGTGTATGATACAGCAGCTGGGGTGGCTTCACTTCTCCATGCAAGTAGAATAATATGGCCAACGCCCCTTTTTGTGAACGCGCACTGAAAACCAAGACAAGCAGCAGGCCTGACAAAATAAGTTGATAACCACTGTGGCAGTATCGTTACATTCTGTTTGGGGAACTTAAGGTTTTGTTGAGCTGCATTTTGACCACAAAGCCTGGTTTTGTAGAGCCACTTTTGCAGAATACCCTCTAAATGACCATTCATGTTATGCTAATATAATAATAAAGAAGTATATGTGGGGATAAGCGGTATAGAAAAGGAATGAATGTTTATTTTAGGGTTGTTATGATACACTTGGCTCACATGTGTACTTTTTGAAATGCTTGATAATTTTGCATGCACGACCTAACTGTTGAACTTCTTTCACACACTGCAAGAAAAACTCAAAAGTGATCAAAGTTGAAATGACGGGGGTTGTGGCTGCTGCTGCTGATCATTGATCATTGAACCAGAATGGTTGGAATTGAAACGATGCCAAATCCTACTAATAACTTATCTTTAATGCCTTATCTACCAGGTCTGGGAATCCATATAGCAAGGTTGTGTTTTTTTTCTTGTGCGGCACATTGTTGTGGTAGCTTTTGGTTAAAGTGCATGTATGTGTGTGTTCAGCAAACGGCGGCAACAGTAAAAAACAGCGCTTGGATGAATCGCCTCCATCCAGAGTTCTCCACATCAGGAAACTCCCCAGTGAAGTATCAGAGACAGAGGTCATTGCACTGGGCCTGCCCTTTGGGAAAGTTACCAATATACTGATGTTGAAGGGGAAAAACCAGGTAAGCAACAGCATTTCATACAATTACGGACTATTCCTTATGCAGTAAATCCCTGCTTTTGGCAGGGTTACATTCCGGGACTTCCAGGAAGTGGCAAAATAATCGATACACCCTTAAAAATGTGTATTTTGACTACCCCTCCAAATTTGCAATAAAGTGACTGTTTTAGAAGCCTCCCATTCTCTCTTCAATTGCCATTGTTCACCCATGACACATGCACTTATTAAACACATTTCAAGTTGTGTGGTGCCTTTCAGAATGTCTGACTCAAACCAAAATGGACTCTAACCAAAGCAATAGGAAATCCAATTAATCTGTTCCAGACACCCAAAAATGTTAACACAAAACATATTGCTTAGACAATTATAGTTTTACCTGCACAACATAATGCAAACATAATTACAAATGAATGGGACATTTAACATCACTTTTACTTAGTTTTGCAAAGAGCAAAGGGGGTGATTATGCTTGGAGGACAATCCTATTTTCTTCATCACTCATGCCACAAAACACACTTTTACATTGAAAGCAATGCTACAAACATGACATGAAATGGAGAAGTGACGAACATAATTGTCCCGGTAGTGGACAAAACATAGCAGCAATTTGTTCACCAAAAAACATTGTGCTTCTGTCAAGTTTGACTCATTTAAATTCATAAAAGCACCACAAAAGCGGTGCAAATAATGTTGGCGGTGCATATCAAGCGTGCAAATAAAGTGTGTCATAATGTGGTAATTTCATGTGTTCTTACATACCTCTGACATGATGAGGGCGTTCTCTTTTAAGCTGTAGAATTGGGAGGTCTTGCACCCTTGTCTCGGTACGGTCCATCGCCTTTCTCTTTTGTGTGGTCGATGTGTTTGTTACGTCGCGTCTTTCCCTCTGGGAGAAGAAAACTCTGATATAAACGAACACTGTTGCACTAAAAACAGCGCTCGGGCCCACAATGCTCTGCAAGATCACAAGACACGTAAACAAACCCCACCCATTTCAAACGCGAACCAAACGGGCAAAATCTTAGCAAGCATTTGGGGACGTTTAGCATTAAACACGGGCGGACTTTAACCCAGGTATAGTAGAGGGAACAGTTTCCATTCCTAACATAGCACACAACAATGGTGCATTCAAGGAATGTCAAACAAAATGTCCCCTCATCAGTATAAAGACATGTACAAATTATAGTTTCTTAAGCACAGGTACATATGTGTTGTACAGTTGACCTATATTATCCATCCATTTTCTATGCCGCTTATCCTTCCATCCCAGCTCTTTATACATTATTACTAACTTATTGTTTTATGCAACAAATTGTTCACAAATGAGCAAACTTGCTTAGCCGTAAATGCTGAATGGCAAATGTGTTATGGTCATCATGTTTTCTTTGGATATGCTCATGATGTCCTGGAATTGATTTATAATTGTCCTAAATTATATTTTCTCCTCCAAGGCATTCCTGGAGCTCAGCACGGAGGAAGCTGCCATTACGATGGTGAACTACTACTCAGCCGTTACACCGCAGGTCTGAAATGCATCTTTGTCAGTCCCTCATGGACAGCATCATACACGCGCAGCAGTTGTCATTATTATTGTCTTTAAGGTCAGGAATAGTCCCATCTTTATCCAGTACTCCAACCATAAGGAACTGAAGACCGACTCTGCTCTAAACCAGGTGTTGACTTTGTTGGGACTGGATCTGTGTTTACGTCCGGGAATAAGCAACCATAAATCACATTTTGGATTTTATCTTCTCCCAGAGAGCCCAGGCAGTACTGCAAGCTGTTTCAGCAGTTCAGGATGGAAGTTCTCCGTCATCTGACCCTGGCCTCTTGGACCTCACTCCACCTCCCAGCCCCGTCCTGCGCATCATAATCGACAACATGTTCTATCCTGTCACGCTCGATGTCCTGCAACAAGTAACTTTTCATGATTCAGCATTGACGTTCTCAGCTGGAAAGAATAGAGCAGACTTGTCTAGAATAAACACTGCAGTCAGAATGTATTCAGTAATGAATTCCTTCTAACCTGAGGAATACAAACAAAAATCTGCTCACTGCTTGTATGAGAAGTTTGTGTGAGAAATTGCGGAGGAGAAAAACTTCAAGATCATTCCTGCTTATTTGCAATGCAACGTTTGCAACCCTACAACTGTGTTGAACTTTAGTGCAAATGGCATTTTTTATTGGTAAGAACTCATGCCCTTCTGTGTTTTTAATCTACTCAATTAGGATGTTTTTGGAAAAGGAATATTTACCCGATTTACCTCTAAACTGGTGATAAATTATAAAAATGTGGTAGTAAGTGATAAAAAAAAATGCGTATTTGTTTGAGTCAGTTCGACAGTGACACTCTTTCTCACAAACCAACTGGAGCTTATTAACCCAAATGCCTACCTCACACATGGTGCAACCAAAACAACAACAACTAATGCTGGTGGAACAATGGAATAGGATCAAATTGACTATGTAGGGATTTAAATATGCTCGTGCACACTTGTGTGTGTATGTATATACTAAGAACTAGCTAATGCTATATATATATATATATATACTTATATGTATGTGTGTGTATATGTATATGTATATATATATATATAGTATATATACTGACTGGCGACCAGTCCAGGGTGTACCCCGCCTTCCGCCCAAAGTCAGCTAGGATAGGCTTCAGCATACCCGCAACCCTAATGAAGACAAGCGGCATAGGAAATGGATGGATAGTTATATGAATATACATCTTAGACACAAATAAGACATATCTCACACGTTGACAGTGTACACTCCTGCAGTGGCATTTGTCTCATCAGTTTAATGTTCTTGACCAGTGTAGAATAATGAGACCCACGATGCCCTTCAATGGCTTTATTATCAACCAGAGAACACATGCAGTGAAATTCACACAGGAGCTGCTGTTGGCCAGTCTCTATACTCTACACTGATAACCTGCTAACTCAGCTACAGTCAACTAGGTAGTTGACGTCACACGCGTCACTTCCCAGGTTCCGCCCCTTAAAGGCACACAAATGCTGTATTACATTTCATATCTTATTGCCTTATTTGCATTTAGTTAATTTCGCCATTTTTATGCTTGATTTAGGCCAAGAATACATACAATTTGCTCCCATGTTTACTTTATTTTTACCAATAGGCAGTATAAAAAAACAAAAAACAACCCAGCAATCATTATTAAATTTTTGAAAACAATCCGCTTATATTGTATTGCATGTATATTAGTGGGCTAATGTTCTATTTATATACCCTGCATAGTCCGTGTGGTGCAGTTATGTTGTGTTTTCCACTTTCATGTATTTTTAGTTGCACTGTAAGTGAAGTAGGTGTTTGTGTTCCTGTAGATGTGCGTTGTGGTACTAAGGGTGTAAATGTCAAGCTCAAGCCAAATAATGTCATTTGCACACAATAGCACCTAGCTAGACACAACGGCAAAGCCCAGACATTTTTAGGGGCTCTCAATGACTTCTTGACTGATCTTGGAACGTAACCTCCTTGAAAAATGGGCATCCACTGTTTATTTTGGATGTCAACAAAAGGCAAGTCATAGCTTCATTGACCACGCAAGGAGGTCAGTATATACTGTATGTATAAGATTTTACCTGCTATGCCAACACCAAATTGTTGTTTTTCCCAGATATTCAGTAAGTTTGGGACTGTCATGAAGATAATCACCTTCACCAAGAACAACCAGTTTCAAGCACTTCTGCAGTTCAGTGATCCCGCCAATGCACAACAGGCCAAAGTGGTAGGACGTGACGCTAAAACACCATCCATACTACTCTTCTTAAGGGCTGCAATTGTTTTAAGCTGGTTAACGCCAGTCGTTCTCAACAAGTGGTGACACAAATTGTGGGATTTTTCAACTCAAGTTTTTTTATGTTTGACTGTCTTGAGTGTTTTCGACTAATGTGAGCTGCAGCACTGAAACGCTGTCTTTATGGCGTCTTCTTCTCCAGAACATAGCTGCGATGGCACATTAGGTCTCCGCTTGATCTCCATCGCCTCTTAGCGTCCTACAAGTTCCGTGTGAATGAAATTGGGCAATAAAAATATATTTTACTGTTGAACGTGGAATCTCATGGAAAGTGACATAATGTCAATTAAATGTGAGGAGAAAATCGCTGGGGAAGGAACCGTCACACTTCTGGTCTTCAAAGTAAGAGCGCTCTGTTCCACGTTTTGTTTAATTGTGTAAACAAAATAAATGTCTTACATTAATAACCCATTATTGTGACCATGGACTAAATCTTCCTTATCACAATTTGAGGATTTTGTAGCAGTGTGTGCATCAATAAATGCAAGGATTTTTGCATTTCATTCATGGACATTTTATTCCAAAGTAAACCCCAAATAGCACACATTATGCTTGTAAAATAGGGATTAATGGGAAAAAAAAATTTAAACGGAATTTGGGAAAACATAAGCTTTCTCTCTCATTCAAGCTTGACGCGCCCCGAAACCTGGCATGCACCTCTCGCCGGCGGAAGTGGATAGCACCGATCAATGAGGTGTAGGTGCATTCACCGACATTGGGTCATTATATTATTCATTTTTTAATCTCAGCCAAAGACCCACAAACCACTCAAAATGGCTCCATGGCGACACACTTTTGGGTCCCGCCCCACCAGTTGAGAACCACTGTTCTAATCTACCCTCATAATATGATGGGTTTTCTGTTTTTAACTGTACAAAACTTTGGGTATTTAGCAGATAAATACTGTAAAATATCTTTTTTTTTGTAGAGGTGCACGATAATTGAATAATCTGACAGATATGAGGAAATTATTACGGCATACCGATACATCGGATAACATTACAAATTGCTCAGGTAACTATTAAACTAATTAATTACTAAACAAACTATTTCATCTCAAATTAATTTTCAAAAGACCCCAATGAGGCGATATTAGCCATACTCTGTGGGTGAACAAATCAAGCGCTCCTTTGTTCTCCTATCTGTGACGTTAATGGCCCGTCGCAACTTCCCCTGAGCTCACTTGTAAACAAATGTTCACTTTCTGAGGAAGACTTTGGTGTGTTGTTGTACCAAATGTCGCACGTCTCAAAAAAGTAGTGATCTTTTACAAACTTTTTCCCCTATTTTGTGTGAGCATGAATACCCCACCTCACGCCCGAAGTCAGCTAGGATAGGCTCCAGCATACCCGCGACCCTAATGAGGATAAGCGGGATAGAAAATGGATGGATGGAATGTTTATCAGAATTGAACTTTTTTTGTTTGCAAGGTCTACACAACTATCATCCTCTTCCTTCGCAGTCTCTTGATGGACAGAACATTTATAATTCATGCTGTACTCTGAGGATCGATTTCAGTAAGCTGGTGAATCTCAACGTCAAGTACAACAATGACAAGAGTCGAGATTACACCCGACCTGACCTACCTACTGGAGATGGAGAGTCGACCAAGGATCATTCTTTGTTGGGTAAATACTGTCTGTTTCTGCTCTATGGCACAGGCAACCTCATTCATTAGTCTGCCCTAACATCTCATCAGTGAAGCGTCCAGGAAGCATCAGACATAGGAGTGTTGTGCATTGAATATTCTATTTGTATGTTTGTTGGTGCAATTCTAGATATGATTTTCTCGCAGGCACCCCATCTGGAGCGCTGGCTTCATACTCGAGTGCGGCAGGCTATTCATCATCTCTCTCTCTCTCGCAGGGTGCAGGTACATATATTTTCCTGCAGAGAGAATTAGATAGGAGATTTGCATGTTCTTCAACGTGTATTATTGGATCTTACACATGGAAAACCTGTCAAGATGAATGACTGGTATGTGGAGTGTATCCACAGTAGTGTTACCAGACGTGCAACAGTACATGTACATTGGTTTTGGTTTTATACCAAGTCACAACCATTAGTCAGCTGACATCAAAGTCCCCTATGGATTTGCCGTTGCTCCTCAAGCTACATGCAAAAGCAATTTTTTTAATCTTCATTATCCAAATTCTGGATGAAATAACTCAGCCGTTAAACACAAATACAAGGAGTGTATGAAAAGGTTTAAGCATTGCGTAAAAGAAGCGCCGGTGCATGGTCAAACCTGTGATTGTTGGAAAGTACAGCCCTTTCTAAGTATTCCTGCCAGGTTTTCAGATTCTAACACTTTTCTTTATTGTGCAGATTTTTGATTAAGCGAACAATCTTGAACGAGCGCTCGTGGACTGTTTGTAGCTGTTCAAAATTGCCCGTGTTCAAGATTGCTTGTGAGTTTCTGTTCAGGTGTCAAAAGACGAGGGACCCACCTTGCATAAACCTTTGAGAATCCCAGGTCTTTGGTCAAAGTTTTGTCTGCTCGCTCAATGGATGTCCCAAGTCTATCTAACCACATGATTTCTTGCATGACCATCTGCGGAGAAAGGTCAAGGTTATCCCTGGTTGTTGCAGTTAGGGGTCTTCCTGACCTTGGGTCATCTTTAACATTGTCTCTGCCACGCTTGAAATCTCTGATCCAAAGTGTTGACTGTGGCATATGAAGGGGCACGTCTTCATGAATTTATGAGGCAGTCATGCCTTTCAAATGCAGCTTCTTTATGACTGCACCATTTTCCGTTTTCTCCATTTTCACTCAATCCTTGGCCCTCGCTTCTTCAAAAATGTTTGAATAGAAAACCTGGCAGGAAACTTCCAAAGGGCTGTACTTTGCAACAATCATAAATTTGACCATGCACTGACGCTTCTTCTACGCAATGCTTAAAACTTTTCATACGCTCCTCATATGTATACAATAAAAGTCCTCATTGAATTTGTAGTAGCTATTTCCATGCAAAGCCTTGTAAAGGAAAACAGAAATTAAACTGCGTCGTGCACTCCCTAAACTCCATTTGGGAAATGTGTTTTTTCTACACACACTCGTTATAGTTGCTAATATTTGTGATGGATTTTCATAAAATGTAACATTTGCTTAAATATGAATATGTTTTGAAAAATAGGCTGTAGTCAAGTTGAAACAGGACGATATTAATGAAAAAAAACGTGATAGTGAAGCTGTGGAATTGCAAGCATGAAGTGGCGATGCACTGCCGGGTATAAATAATTGTTTTAGTGCGGTTGTTTTCTTTTTTTTGGAAAAACATAATAAAATCTTCAAGGCTTTTTGTCAATAGTTTGACATGTTGAAGAGGTGTGTGTGTGCTTGCGTCTGCGTCCAGGGACCATCAGTCCTCTGAGCGCTGCTGCCGCCGCGGCCGCTGCTGCAGGACGTGTTGCTCTGTCGGGGTCCGGAGTGTCAGGAGTCCTGCTGGCATCCAACCTGAATGAAGAGGTACACTAAGCACATACACAACTTTACTGCTAGCCTCGTTTACTGTGATAGCTTGCACTGAAAGTTATGTTTGTGATGTATCATCTCAAACTAATGTGTCATGTTACCGTTCACTTCAGCGTCAGAGAAATATGCTTTTCTTCAACAGTGAACACATACACACACTTAACACATATACCTAAAGCTGTCAAATGTTCTCTACTACTTGTAGCCATTTGATCTACATTTAGTATATGCCTTTCTGTTCTGTTTTCCACATTTCACTGTCTGAAACTATTTTTCTACTATTTCAACCCATCTTGACTACTGAGAGCGTCTTTACAGTGGAGTGGTGATTTTCACTTTTCTGTCTCCATGTGACATCTTTGTGCAGCAACCGGGACCACTGCCCCCTGTCACAGTATTAGTGGGGTCTCTTGCATGTACAGTGGAACCTCTCAGGTCCAATGCAGTCTTTACCTCTAGATGTCCTAGTTTTTCTCATCAAATACTGCCGATAAATCTTAAAACCCTACTTAAGTGCACATTTTAATGTTGGGTTTGAACAGCCAGTGTAACAAATGTTTCACTTAATGGTACAGTGTTTCCCATACATTCATAAATTATACACAGACCCTTTCCAAAAAACAAGAGTATCATGGAAAAGTTTATTTATTTCCAGAATTCCATTCTAAAGGTTAAACTTTCATAAATTATAGATTTAGGACCCGCAATTTAAATGATTTCAAGTATTTGTTTTGTTTATTTTTACATAATTTTGGCTGTTTTTTTTTTAAAACAGGAATTAAAAAAATTAGAACACTGTGAAAAATGCCTATTTACTTCTCAGTTTTTGCTGAAAAAAGAAGCCCATGCCATCACAGTGCTTGGCACAGCCCAGCCAACTTGCCCGATATACACCCCATTGAGAATTGATGGGCTTTTGCCAAGACAAAAATGAGGGGCACCAGCCCCCAAAACAAAGAAGAGCCAACCGCAAGCATCAAGGAAATCTGGGCTTCCATAACTTCAAGCCAACGCCACAGACTGAATGCCACAACGCATTCTGGCAAGGATTTAGACAAAGGGATTCCCAACCAATTGAAGATTGACATTGTTTTTAA
Organism: Oostethus manadensis; assembly: GCA_024372805.1. Taxonomy (NCBI): domain Eukaryota; kingdom Metazoa; phylum Chordata; class Actinopteri; order Syngnathiformes; family Syngnathidae; genus Oostethus; species Oostethus manadensis. The sequence goes on from QODF01000082.1 coordinate 1,357,835, forward strand.
AGTACCATATTTTGATGTAATCCTTTTTTCTTTTTTTTCTACAAAACCTGAAAGCTAAATGGTGATTTTATCACAGTATTCTTTTTTTTTTAATAACTGTTTTTGTGGGTTTTATGATTTGGAATCCCAAATATTGTATAAATACATAAATACTTGACATCGTTTAAACTGTTGGTCATGAATCTATGAAAGTTAACTTTTTGAATGGTATTATGGAAATAAATAAACTTTCCATAATATTCAAATTTTTAGGAAGGATCTGTATATGTAAACGTGTAATGGCACTGTCTGTGTAGCTTGTCGTTACAACTTTGTACAGTAGGTGGCATTGTACCTGCTTCTTAAAAGAAAACTGCACTTTTCAAAAAAAATCTTGCCCGTCATCCACAATCGCTATATGTCTGTCTCTTTTCTGTGCGTTCTAAAGATATAAAAACTGCTAAAAAAAAAAAAAAATGCAGTGATTGCATGTGATGGTGCACGCCTATTCGGCCTAGAAAGGCCACAATTAAAACACCTCCAAAAAGGTTTTATATTCATGCTACACGTGTTAAAACTAAGGCTGTCGATCTATTAAAATATTTAATCCCATTAATCACAGAAATACTTTTTTATCAATGAGTACAGTAAGGATGTAAAGCTCTTTGTGGTTAAGGATTTGTTATGAATCCGGTAACTTTGACAGCCCAAGTTATTTCATGTCAAGATTGACGGAGACTCAGAGATCATAAATGGGTTTTTGATGCTCTAAGTATGAAAATAGTTTCATTCATAAATAAGGAAATTCCATTACCGCGTTCGGGTCGGGAACCAATTAAACAACATGAAGGAGGGCTTTCTGTATATATGTATGATTTCACGTAACAATCCTTGAGGAAAAAAGAAAAGTTCAGTTGTTAAACTTGAGTGGTGTTGGACTTTAGAGGTTCCACTAGAGAGAAGAAGCCTTGTGTTAAGGTTGCGTGTGGTGTGGCCATTCTTCAGTCCATGTAAACATCTACTGGCAGACAAACCTCATCAGCAAAAAGGGACACAAAACAAAAGGCATCTAACATTTGAAATTTGGTGGGGTCACTGTTGGACCTGAGAGATTTGTAATGATGACCCTGAAGGTCAGGAGGAGCATGCCTTGATGCTACTCAGAGGAACTTTACCTCATCTAGATTGAGGGTCCAACTTTTGACTGATTGACTAAATTGTTTGTTTGCTACAATACATTACCAGTCCTTCTAACTGCTTCTCCTGTTGTTTATGGACCTAAAGAACATTTTATAATAATCTATGGGAGTGCGTTTATGACCACGAAACGTAACATGGAACGCCGTAAACTTTGGACCACCCGTTGATTTTATTTCTATATATGATATTTCACTGTAACCCCCTTTTGGTTATCTGTAGCCCACCAACCTTTCATGCATCTTTTTATTTCCTGCTATGTTTTTCTGTGTCCTTTTCCTTCACTGGTGTGTGTGTGCGTGCGTGTGTGTGTGTGTGTGTGCGTACGTGCGTGCTGGGAATCAGGCCAGGGATCATTCAGGCTCGGCTGATGTTCCAATGATGCTGTTTACTGACCTCTGCTTTGGTTTTTGTCCTCTCCTCCTTTTCCCTTCCCCTTGCCTCCTTTCTTTCCTCCCTTGCTCCTCCCCTGTCACCCGCATTTCCTATCCCCCCTTAATACCCCGTTATTTCATTTGTGAATTGATTTCTATTCCCTGTTCCTGTGGTAACCTTTTGGAATCCGGTCTAACCTGACTTTTGCCATTTTTGACTCCTTCCCAAACAATCTTTGCTCCAATCCCTCATCATCATGGAAACCATCATCTCCCCCTCGTCCAATGCTGGGTGGTCTGATCTCTACCTTCGTCTCTCCTCTTCTTCCTCCTCTGCTTCTCTTGCTGTCCTCTACTCTGCGGTCTCTCTCTGTAAAGATGGTCACGCCTCAAAGTCTCTTTACCCTCTTCGGTATGTTCAATCTCTACTATTCAGTCTCTTTATCTCTCTCTGTTTATCCAATTTGCTTCACTTTTTCTTCACTGACTTCCTTGTAACTCTCAATATACTGTAACTCTACTGTCCTCTACCATGTTGCATTCTGATGATGACTTAATATCCATTGCTGTATCAGCATTAGATGATGAGGTTGAATGAGGTGGTCTGCTGGTCATCTCATCTACTTCATGTTGAGAACAAGGACACCTAAATTGCACTGTGCACACCACATTATTCCCATGCTTTATTGTGGCACTAAAACAACACTGTAAACAACACGAATTGGTGACCCTGACCTGATCAAGGTAGAAGGAATACGCATTGTTGCGCTCCAGTAGAACTTTATTTTTCAACCGCCAACAATGCAATGAATGTCAAGACAAGAAACTCCTATTTGGCGTCCACAAACCACTTCCCGACCCAACAGCCAAAGGGCGAGAGGTATGCCTTATGGTGTCAGCTACAATATGAAATACTTCATGAGACATGCATCTATTATTTGACCCACTCCTAAATATGATTTATCCCAAGTAGTCTTTCCCAAACATTTACAGCTCAAAACCCAAATTGGAAAAATGGTACCTCCCTGGCACTCAAACTTGCCAAAATACAATACGCATTTTCATAGCTATGGCATATAATGTACATAAATTAAGTACACAACAGCTATTTGTGTATACAGTACAGTGGATCCTTGTGGTTTAAAAAATTGCATATATACTATGTGTACATATTTATATAATATATATTTATATATGTATATATATATTTGTGTGTATATATGTATGCACTTAATGCTGTCAAATCTTAACTACTGTACATGTAGCCATTTGATTTACATTCGCATACCCACAACACATTTCACTGTCAGACTATTTCTTTGTACTATTTCAAGCTATCCTTGCTCCTGAGCGCATCTTTAATGATAACTTTATAATAACTAAGGTTAATTGGGGACTCTAAATTGTTCAAAGGTAGGAATGTGAGTGTGAATGGTTGTTTGTCTATATGTGCCCTGTGATTGGCTGGTGACCAGTCCAGGGTATTCCCCGCCTCTCCCCCGGAGTCAGCTGGCGTAAGCCCCCGCATAACCGCGCGATTCTCATGAGGATAAGCAACATAAAAAATGGATGGATGATGTAACAATTAAATTCCAATCCAGATACGCAGGTTATGATACGATTCAAAAAGAAAATATTTTAAAAACAGAACATTCCATTCCATTCCATTTTCTTCCGCTTATCCGGGTCCGGGTCGCGGGAGCAGCAGTCTCAGTAGGGAAGTCCAGACTTCCCGGTCTCCGGCGACCTTTTCCAGCTCCACCGGGAGGACACCAAGGCGTTCCCAAGCCAGCTGTGAGACATAGTCCCTCCAGCGTGTCCTAGGTCATCCCCGGGGCCTTCTCCCGGCTGGGCATGCCAGAAACACCTCACCAGGGAGGCATCCGGACAAGATGCCCGAGCCACCTCAAATGGCTCCTCTCAATGTGAAGGAGCAGCGCCTTTACTCTGAGCTCCTCCAGGATGGCCGAGCTACTCACCCTATCTCTTAGGGTGAGTCCAGCCACCCTACGAAAGAAACTCATTTCCGCCGCTTGTATCCGCCATCTCGTTCTTTCGGTCATGACCCATAACTAATGACCATAGGTTAGGGTGGGAACGTAGATCCATCGGTGAAGAGAGAGCTTTGCCTTCCGGCTCAGCTCTCTCTTCACCACGACGGTCCGGTACAGCGACCGCATTACTGCAGATGCTGCACCGATCCGTCTGTCGATCTCACGCTCCAACCTTCCCTCACTCTCTACCCGGAGGGTACGATCCACTTGTTTCTGACTGAGAACCATGGCCTCAGATCTGGAGGTGCTGAGTCTCATCCCAGAAGCTTCACACTCAGCTGCAAACTGATCCAGTAAATGCTGAAGGTCACAGAATGATGAGGCCATAAGGACCACATCGTCTGCAAAAAGCAGAGACGAGATCCTAAGGTCACCAAGCTGGACTCTCTCAACGCCTTGACTGCGCCTAGAAGTTCGGTGACAAAGGGTGGGCTTGGCGGAGGCCAACGTTCGAACCAGGTTCCTGCTTCGATTAAACAAGGACCAAATGGCACGTAGTAAAGGGCCACCAATCCTGTACTTCCGTAGCACCCTCCACAGGACACCACGAGGAACACGGTTGAATGCCTTTTCCAAGTCTACTACGCAACTACGACTGGCTGCCTCAACAATGGAGGCACGGAATACGGCCCATTCGGACTCAATCTCCTAGTCCCCCTTTGAGATGCAGGCGAAGTTCTGCCGGAGATGATGTTCCCAGCACACCCTCACTACGCGTTTGGGTCTACCAGGTTTGTCCTTCCCCGCTATCTAATCCAACTCATCACAGTTGGGGTGGTCAGTTGACAGCTCAGCCCCTCTCTTCATCCGCGTGTCCAGAACATGCAGACGCAGGTCTGATGATACGACATCAAAGTCGATCATAGACCTGCGTCCTAGGGCATCCAGGTGCCAAGTGCACTTATGGACATCCTTATGTTCAAACATGGTGTTCGTTATGGGCAAACAGTGATTCACACTGAAGTCCAGCAACAACACACCACACGGGTTCAGATCAGGGAGGCTGTTCCTCCATACCACGCCCCTCCAAGTCACACTGTCATTGCCCACATGGGCGTTCAAGTCTCCCAGTAGCACTATGGAGTCACCAGCTGGAGTGCTCTCCGGAACCCCACTGATAGACTCCAAGAAGGCTGGGTACTCTGAACTGCAGTTCGACGCGTACGCACAAACCACAGTCAGGACCCTTTCCCCAGCCCGAAGGCGTAGGGAAATAACCCTCTCGTTCACCGAGGAATACTCAAGCACAGGGGCACCAAGCCGGGTGCTATTCATAAGCCCATAACAGCTCGTCGCCTCTCCCCTGCAGCAACTCCAGAACAAGGTCCAGCCCCTCTCAAGGAAATTGTTTCCAGAGCCCAAACTGTGGGTTGAGGTGAGTCCGACCTTATCTAGTCGGAATGTCACCCCCTCGTCCACAAGCTCGGGCTCCTTCCCCACCAGAAAAGTGACATTCCATGTCCCAAGAACCAGATTTGGCCACTGAAGACCAGGTCGCCCGGACACCCGCCCTCGACCATTGCCCAAATTGCATTGCACCGGACCTTTATGCTTGCCCTGCGGGGGGAGTTCCCGTGTTCCTGAGTCGGGCTAAGCCCGGTCAGGCCTTACGGGTGAAGACCTGGCCACCAGGTGCTCGCCTGCAAGCCCCTCCCCCAAGCCTGGTTCCAGGGTGAGGTCCCAGTGTCCCACGTCCGGGCGAGGTGGGGTCACTCCTTTTGGTATTCTTCATTAGGGTCTTCTGAATCACTATTAGTCTGGCCCGTCACCTAGAACCTGTTTGCCTTGGGAGACCCTACCAGGGGCATGAAGCCCCCGACAACATAGCTCCCAGGATCACTCTGGCACTCAAACCCCTCCACCACGATAAGGTGGTGATTCACGAAGGGGGAAAAAACAGCACAATTAGATTCCAATCCAGATACGCAGGTAACGATACGATTCAAAAACAATGTATTTTAAAAACAGAACAATTTGCTTCTACGGTCACGTGTTGCTGTAGACATGACTTGATCCTGTTTATCCTTCACAACCCTAATAAGTAATATCTTCAACAAAGTAAGAACTTTCAACATTTTGCTAGGATTAGTGAAATCTTTAACCCTACAAGGCATGCTTGTACTGGGGAACAGGCTATAACTGCTATTGCATGGTATATTGGTGTGTGTTTTTTGTTTGTGTGGTTCCATTCTGTCTTCTACATGAGCTACTTGTGTTGAAGTAAGCGTTGGGGTTGGTGGACATCTTCATAGGCATTGGAGTTACTTGCGATGTTTTACCAAAAGCAGGGATCCACTGTGAATATAGTCCTAAATCCATCCCAAAGCCATTTGCTGAGAAACTCCGGGCAAGCACATTGCTTTTTCCCTGTGATGCCAACACCGCACAGACGATTTGTGTGTTTGTTCTCACCACCAGAATGGATGCGTTGATCACAACGGCCCACTAAAAAGCCTCTTTAAGTCTCAGTATCTTTTCACACTTTGAAGATTGTGTATAAATGGACATACTGTATGCAGTATTTATGATTCATTCCAAGCACAGTTGGATCGTCTTCCACCCTGACTGTACCTTAAAGACTGCCAACCAGTCGCTACTTTTTCTTTTTTGTTCTCTCTCGAATGACTTGTGTATTTCTGCGTTCACTCACCAAATTCTTATGCAGCTTTTTCTGCCTTAGACCAAACTACATCTGTGCTCTAAAAATAGCCTTTTCATTTTTGCTCATGTTATGTTTTGTTTAAAAATCATGTCCTTGTTGACAGTGGTAATGTAAAAGTATTGTTATCCACTCAAATGGGAAGATCCTGTCCTTTCTTAGCCTTTGTCTCTCTAGCACTAACTGAATTCCTTCCATCCTTCACACCTCTCCTTTTATCTTGGTCGGCTCCTCCTCTCCTGCTCTGTCTTTTCTGTCCTCATCCTCTCCTCCACCTTCTGCTCTCTCTCTCTCTCTGTCTCGGTCCGCCTCTCTGTCTCTTCTGTCTCTCTCTCTCTCTCTCTCTCTCTCTCTCTCTCTCTCTCTCTGTTCCTGTCCCACCCTGTAGGTGTCTATGGTGACGTGCAGCGCGTGAAGATCCTGTACAACAAAAAGGACAGTGCCCTAATCCAGTTGTCGGACGGTAACCAGGCTCAGCTGGGTGAGTTTTTAGGATGCTCTGCGCTGATTTCTGTTGATATACATAAATCACTGATTTATCCTGCTTGGTTGGTCCCACATTCAATCCACACCCAATCCAGTAGGATTCCTCATTTATAAATTTTTTTGTAGTCAGAGCATAGAGGTCCTGTCTACCACCGTCTAAATATGCTTTTAACATAACTACAGCCCTCTAGACATTCAACAACACGCCTGTAGTCGTATTTACACGCTCAATATCCAATATAGTAGACATGATAATAGAAAAATAAGACAAGAATAAAAGTCATGCTCATGTGCGTTGGGATAAATGTGTGTCAAGCTGTGAACCCGTGGAGGTTTTACAGGCTAGTGTGGATTTTGGTGGCAAAACAGGACCAGATGCGTCCCTTGTCCGCTCAGTACGGGTGTTGCCAGTCATACGTGACACGTGACAGCACACATGCGCGTTCATGTCACATTTTTGTCGTCATGACATGAATTGTTATATCACCGCCGTACGGGGATTCGTTTTCGGGATCAACGTTGAAAGGAGTGTATTTCATGGAAGTACTCATCTGTGGCTGAGGAATGGGCTGCACCTTATTTGTGGTAATGAGATGGTACATGCGAAATGATGCTTACCCACATCTAATGGTGCTATGTATCTCTGCAGCCATGAGCCATCTGAATGGTCAGAAGGTGTTTGGCAAAGTGATGAGAGTGACACTGTCCAAACACCAAACTGTGGCTCTGCCCAGAGAAGGACTGGATGACCAACTCCTAACTAAAGGTTGGAGCACAAATGTCTCCTAAAGAGGAAAGACATCATCCTAACGTTTGTTTTCCCTTAGATTTTTCTGGCTCTCCACTGCATCGCTTTAAGAAACCAGGATCCAAAAACTTCCAGAATATCTTTCCTCCTTCTGCAACACTCCATCTCTCCAATATCCGGTACAGCTCATGTGTATCTTGACTGTGTGTACATGGTATTATGATTATCCAAGGGAATTGGTACACGTGCACAATGAAGTGAGATACAATACAAGAAGATGAGAATGTTATATTTATTCTTTGTCGTGTCAACCTCCTGAGGAACTGTGACTGTCCCTACCAAAATTCAAGTTATAGAACATTTTCTCAAGCTAAGGTCTGGTCCAGTCCGGTTTCCCCCTCTTTCCTTCTAACTTTTACTCATCTCACTGTCCTCTTTACTCATACTGGTTTCTGTTATGGCGAGGCTTAACTGGCATCCCGATTGCTCAGAGAATTTCCTGATCAACTTGCTGATCAAACTTTTTACAGCAGTGTACCCCTTCAGGCACTTGACTTGAAGGCCAGAACCCCCCTGCACACTTGAAAAACGTGAAGCGTTTTATCTTCATGGAGTTGACATATTCAACATGATTCATGGATGCATTCATTTGATAGAAAGTCATTGTGGTTGAAAATGTGTGGTTGGCTTGAGCACTGCTAACGGTCTAGTCATACTCTAATAATATAAGTACGTATCTTTTATTTCAGCCGGATGAAGAAAGGATGTTTAGTGCAATAAAGAAATACTCAGCGAGATAACAAATGACACTCATATTCAAGTCATAAAAATGTTTCAAAGCAGGATATAGCCAGGGATGATTGTATTTTCCACAACGGTTGGTTTATCTGCAAATGTTGCAGGTGTGGCTAGTATGCACTAGTGTGTCGTGGCTTTTTAGACTTGCCTAATTTGCAAACCAACACCACATATGGATTGCAGTCCTGTGGGAAACTGGAATGTGTTCCTTCTATTTTTTATTGATTATATTTTGTAATCGGTCTACTTCTTGTGTGTATGTGTGTGTCCAGGGAGGGAATCGGAGAAGAGGACCTGCGTCTCCTGTTCTCTAACAGCGGGGGTGCAGTGAAGGCCTTTAAGTTCTTTCAGTAAGAAGAACATGGAAATCTTTGGTGCATCTATCTTCTTCATAGAATAATAATAATAATGATAATGATGGTGCTTTGGTTCCCCCTCCAGGGATCGTAAGATGGCCTTGATCCAGATGTCGTCAGTAGAGGAAGCCATCCAGGTGCTCATAGATCTTCATAACTATGACATGGGTGGGAATCACCATCTCAAGGTTTCCTTCTCCAAATCCACCATCTAAAGGTGACACCCAGCGTGGCCGCTACACAAAGCCATGCTTTTGCTGGGTGGGGGGACATTTACCACACTAACATCATTCTTATTAGCAAAGAGTCCAATTCCAGGTTAGGAACGGGTAGGAGGCACTTTGCTGAAGTTCTAAGGTGTGACCCACAAAACAGCAGCTTTTCTGCTTCCTCCTGGCTGTTGCAGTTGTGACTGGTGTCACTGGGGGGCGCTGAGTGTGTGCTTAGTGCTGTCTTGAGTGGAATGGACGCCTTCTGTCCTTTTGATTTATTTACTCTTAGTGTGTTATCTTCATTTGTATTATGTTGCTAAGCCCCCCCAGCCCCACCACATAGCTGTATGATTTGAAAACATCAGGCTTGAATTTCCACAAGAACAAAGATTTGTTTTCCGTTTTTATTATCGCCGCACCAAATGAAAACACGAGCTGATGTTAAAAAATAAAAATGTTCCTATAACATCAACAACTCACAAAGAAGAATTGTTTGGATTTCAGGTGAAAAATCAGGATGAACCTAAAATGCATGGAGAACGTTCACGTTTGGCACACGACTTTGCAAGTTAGCACATTTTTGGTCCAAAAATGAATGTTTTCCTCCCAAAATAGGCGGTTTTACTGCAGAAACCATTCAGCCTAAGCGGGTATTGATGTGTGATAATACAGGTGAAATGTACAGCATCCATATACTACTCTCAGAAAAGCCCACAACGTTTGTCTTTACGCTTCACACATTGTTTTGCAAAGTGTTGCCCTTTCCCACTTTGTGCGGTGGTCTTGGAACGCACCATAGTTGTGTGTGGCAATTAGAACAGGAAAGCGGTGAGGATGACGGACACGCCTTCACTAGCCTGCTAGCCTGACGACCAAGCTAAAGGCCACACTGTGACATCTTATATTTTCATTCATTACTGGGAGTGTGTATGTTGCAACAGAAACTCTTTTAACGAGTGTGTGATGTGTATTTTGGCCCTGAAACGTGGGAAGTGTTGCAAGTGAACAATGGCAAATGAATGTTTTTATGGGCGTATCAATGGGGCGTTTTTCACCACTCACTGGTCTAGTCACTCTACTGGTCTGGTCTTGGATGTAACACACACACTAATGTGATTTAGGTTCGTCCTGAAATTTCTCTTGCAAGCTGGATACGTGAGTATTGAACTAAACATTGTGTTGCTACTTGCATGTAAACAAAAGTAGAAGAATGTCAGAGACTAGAGGTTTTTCAGTGGGAAAAAGTTAGGACGAAGAGGAAAGGTACAAAGCCACGTGTGATATTTAGTTCTAACATGAAAGCTGCTTTGAGGCATGTTTGGACCAACGTACACGTGCCTTTAGCTTCCAGCCCACTTGATTCTTCATCAGTTAATCACATTGAACGGGTTGTAGATGCATAGAAACACCTCCACCTTCTCCTCTCTCATAGTCCCGATTCAAATAAGACCATCTTGTTGTTGCCCTGTTTAGTGCTGATGTGTTGGAAGTTTTGTTTTAGGAGATTGTTTTCTACTTTGTGATAACACTTCACATTAACACAGTTTTAAAGCGACATTTGTGGCTTGTATTTCAACTTTCCTGTTTCTCAGCTGTCAATAAAAGTATCTGCTCTTTCTCTTCACCTGACTTCCTGCTCTGTAAAACAAGTACAAATATTCCTTTGCTGTTGCTGAAGAACAAGAATCTCCACATCTTGGACTTTGGAGAAAAAAGCATCTTAAAATTGCTGGAGTGTACATTTTTTACTGTTTGGATCTTAAGGAGGTTTTAAGAAGTACAAAAAGGCAATAAGCAATGTATTGCAGAGAAGCACTGAAGTGAATGGACTGCTCATCAGAATGTAAAATTTAGTTGGCCAAAATGTAAATGAAATGTGATTGGCTGAATTCTGGAAAGCTCGGGCTAATTGTAAGCAGCCGCTAAGCAATGGCATGACATCAGCACCCTTCCTAGCAGAAAGTAAGGTGGTTCCAAAGTTATACAGCTCACATGTTTCCAAACAAGTGTTGAAAAGGCAGCGTTTATAAAAATAGAACATGTATCAAGTTGAGTTCAAGGTGTACAAACCTCCTTGTTTTGGCCTCGCTCTCCTCCTGGCAATGTTTTCTCTCTAACAATGTCCAATTTTGTTGCATTTGATGTTACCATGCTGGGATGACATCTTTTGAACGGTACTGGAGTACTGCATGGTGTACTCTAAAAAATTCTGGGTTAGGAAATGTTTAACCCCACGATGGATTGTTTGGCTGGGATTTGTCCCATGACAATATTCTATTATTATCAAAGATTTCCCAGCACTTCCCAGGGTTATTGTTCTGATGACGCGCCCCACCACTAGTTGGATCTACTGCTAGACTAGATTTGTAGGAAGGAAGGGGATTATTGGACATTTGATGGGGTAAATGGAAGTCATTGATAAGCCTAGCAGCTGCTATTACATATCTTCACCGCAAGAGGGTGCTACCGAGGAGCCACACAGGGTCATCTTTAATTGGCTGTGCAGTTGTGCTCATTTCTGAAGGTTCCCAGTAGCCACCGTGGTTGGGAGAACTTTGAGAGGCGGTGGCCGACAGTTGTATTTTGATCGAATGACCATTTAGAAAACTATATTTGTAGTTGCAATGAAGGTATGTGTTGTCTCATACGAGGTGATGCTTTTTCCTACAGCATTTTGCAACATCCGTTTTCGATGCCGCTTGTCCTCATTAGCATATGCAAATTAGAGCACCGCGTCATCGGCGACTTGTAGGACGGCCAGGAGAAGTTGGCAACAGCGGAGTGCAGGCAGAAAGGTGAAGAAGCGACAACGGCGGTGAGTATTTTTCTACTTCTCAGGTGACGAGAGTGAATTAGCAGCTTTTCCTGCCAGGCCTTGCTCGATTGGTGTATTGCTATTTTTTGCACTCTGTAGACCTTGTACTGTAACCTGCAACATTGTAAATACCATCATTATTACGTTATGTATGTAATCACTATGATATACATGCCATGTAAATATGTAGAGTATTCTCCTGTTCCCCACTATGTACACTTATTATTCTTACTCCTATTATTGTGATTATTATTCTTATGATTATTTTGGTTATTATTGTAAGAGAGAGTGATATTGGCCGAGTCCAATTTCTAGTGTGGCAACACATTTGGCGAATAAAGCTGATGGGATTCAGATGAACATGTTTACTGTCAGTAATCCGACTACGTAGCTCTCAAACCAGCATGGATCCCATTGCAGGCCAACACCACCTCAAATCCGCAGCCATACCGAACTGGTACCACCAAGGTGATCAGTGCACGTGAAGAGCGTATTTCACGCAAAATAAGAAAAAGTCATTGTGAGAAGTTTCCATTCCATTTTCTTCCGCTTATCCGGGTCAAGGTCGCTTGGGCAGCAGTCTCAGTAGGGAAGTCCAGACTTCCCGGTTTCCGGCGACCTCTTCCAGCTCCGCCGGGAGGACACCAAGGCGTTTCCAGGCCAGCTGTGATACATAGTCCCTCCGGCGTGTCCTAGGTCTTCCCCGGGGCCTTCTCCCGGCTGGGCATGCCTAAAACACCTCACCAGGGAGGCATCCGGACAAGCCACCTCAAATGAGCCACCTCAAATGGCTCCTCTCGATGTGAAGGAGCAGCGGCTTTACTCTGAGCTCCTCCAGGATGGCCGAGCTACTCACCCTATCTCTTAGGGTGAGTCCAGCCACCCTACGAAGGAAACTCATTTCCGCCGCTTGTATCCATGATGTCGTTCTTTCGGTCATGACCCATAACTCATGACCATAGGTGAGGGTGGGAACGTAGATCAATGTGTAAACAGAGAGCTTTGCCTTCAAGCTCAGCTCTCTCTTGACCACGGCGGTCCAGTACAGTGATCGCATTACTGCTGACGCCGCACCGTCTATCGACCTCACGCTCCAACTGTCCCTCACTCGTGAAAATGACCCCTCCACCTCCACCTGAGGCAAGACCTTTCTCCCAACTTGGAGGGTACAGTCCACCAGTTTCCGACAGAGAACCATGGCCTCAGATTTGGAGGTGCTGAGTTTCTTTACAGAATTTTCACACTCGGCCGCCAAACTGCCCCAGTAAACATTGAAGGTCACTACCTGATGAGGCCATAAGGACCACATCGTCTGCAAATTGCAGAGACGAGATCCTAAGGTAACCAAGCTAAACGTCCCTAAACGCCTTGACTACGCTTAGAAATTCTGTCCATGAAGATTATGAACAGAATCGGTGACAAAGGGCAGCCTTTGTGGAGGCCAACGTTCACCGGAAACAAGCTCGACTTACTGCTGGCAATGCCAACCAGGCTCTTGCTTTGATTGTACAAGGACCGAATGGCACGGAGTAGCGGACCACGAAACCCGTACTCCCGGAGCACCCCTCACAGGACACCACGAGGGACACGGTTGAATGCCTTTTCCAAGACTATAAAGCACATGTAGACCGGTTGGGGAAACTCCTACATACCTTCCTGTACCCTTGCAAGGATGTAGAGCTGTTCCAGTGTTCCGCGACCGGGATGAAAACCACATTGGGACAACAGATGAAAAATAGCCTTTTGGCTAAGTCTGGTGCATTTGCAGTCAAGCTATTTATGTACACTGTCCCTGTCAAAATAAACAAATAAATAAATAGCATCTCCTGTAACCGAGGTTCGACTAACGGCCGTACCCTTCTCTACAGCACCCTGGAGTAGACTTTCCCATGGAGGCTTAGGAGTGTGATCCCCCTGTAGTTGAAACACACCCTCCGGTCACCCTTTTTAAAAATGGGGACAACCACCCCGGTCTGCCAGTCAAGAGGTACGGTTCCCGACTTCAGTGCAATGTTGTAGAGGCGTGTCAACCAAGACAGTCCCCCGACATCCAAAACCTTGAGGAATTCAGGGCAAAACTCGTCTACCCCCGGAGCCTTGCCATTGGGGAGTGTTTTAACTACCCCAATTACCTCAGGCACGGTGATAGAACTTTCCACGTACGTATCCACAGACTCTGCTTTCACTACGGAAGATATGTCAGGGGGATTGAGAAGGGCCTCGAAGTATTTCTTTCACCGACCAACTATATCCTCAGTCGAGGTCAGCAAGCCCCCGTCCGCACTGTAAACAGTTTGAACTGGGGGCTGCTTCCCCTTTCTGAGGTGTCGGACGGTTTGCCAGAAACTCTTCGAAGCCGACCGAAAGTCGTGCTCCATAACCTCACCGAACTCCTCCCACACCCAAGTTTTTGCCTCAACCACCGCTGAAGCCGCGTGCCGCTTGGCCTGCCGGTACCTGTCAGCTGCTTCAGGAGTCCCGCAAGCCATCCACGTTGATAGGACACCTTCTTCAGCTTGACAGCAGCCCTAACCCCCGGTGTCCACCATCCGGTTTGGGGCTTGCCGCCACGACTGGCACCGACCACCTTGCAGCCGCGACTGGCACCGACTGCCTTCCGGCCGCAACTATGAATGGCTGCCTCAGCAATGGAGCCACGGAGTACGGCCCATTCGTACTTAATATCCCGGTCCTCACTCGAGATGCAGGCAAAGCTCTGCCGGAGATGAGAGTTGAAGACTCGACGAACAGGAGACTCTGCCAGACGTTCCCAGCACACCTTCACTACGAGTTTGGGTCTACCAGGTCTGTCCGGCATCCTTCCTTGCCATCTAATCCAACTCCTCACCAGGTGGTGGTCAGTTGACAGCGCAGCCCCTCTCTTCACTTTGACTTGGTTTGGCTTCCAATAAACATTTAGGAAAAGTTAGTCCTGCACGAAAAAAGATTATTCCGTCACATCCATGCCACAGCTTCCAGTACATTCATTATCTGGGACAGGAAAATACCAGGTCTACTGATGATGCTGAGAACATGCAGTACCTCATGTTGGCGTGTTCCTTTTTCTTAAAGTATTTCATTTTTATTATCAATTAGATGTCAGAGGGAAAATATAGCATCGTTTTCCAGGAAGGCTTCGTGCAAGCTTTCAATAATACGCTTGTTCTGGTAAGTTGATGTTGGTAGCATGATTAGGAATTGACCACTTTCTTCTCCAGATCTGATTATTTGAATTCTCCATTTAACACTCAACACAATTCACTAAGCCAAATAACTTGCTTTGCAGAACACCCAAGCCATCCTCCCAAGTTTGAGCTAGGTTCTAGTGGAATGTCTCCGTCCATGAAATGTTCAGCCTTCATGGTGATGTTGGGTGCTCTCCTGCTGGTGGCGCTGCTGCAGTTCCTCTACTTGTCCAAGTTTCCAGGCAAACAGCAGTGGTACCGCTACTCAGAGCTCTTTGGAGTGTCCGGTCCCAGAAACATCAGACACCCAGGGAAGAACGCCGTCAAGGACCGTCTGAGGTATTCTCTGTCTACCGGGGGTATCTTTGACAACAGTGGAAAGTACCGAGTGTACAAGAACCTTATTAAAAGCGATCAGAATCCGGCCTCCAACATCCTGACTTTGGCCACCCACACGAGCATCAACAACCTTCACTACCTTAAAGCGCTTGTGGAGAGGTGGCAGAACCCACTCTCAGTGGCCATCTTTGCTCACGGCCAGGATGTCGGGTTAGTCACAGCAGCGGTGTATGCGCTCAGCTTCTGGTGCCCTCAAATCCAAGCCCTGGTGGACTTCCACCTCGTCTGCCTCTCAGGAGAGATGGCCACCTTCCCCGAGCAGGACCACGAGTCATTGGCGAGCCTGGACAACTGTGCCGCCGCCTTCGCCAAACTGGAGTCTTACAGGGATAAATACAAGAACTACGTAATTAGCAACGCTTCCTATCCCAACAACCTTCTTCGTAACCTGGCCCAAGAGACCGCCCAGTCCCCTTACATCCTGGTGATGGACATTGACTTGATGCCCAGTGCTGAACTGCACCGAGATTTCCTGGCCATGATCTTGAGGCACAAGCCCGACCCGGATCAGGTTTTCATCTTGCCCGCCTTTGAAATCCGCAACACCACAAAGATGCCCGCCACCAAGGCCGAGCTGGTGAAGCTCTACCAGGTGAACGAGGTGCGGCCTTTTCACAATGACCAGTGTCTTCCTTGCCAGGGCCCCACCAACTACCCGCGATGGATCAACGGCCGCGTCCGAGGCAGTGACGCCCTGGAGGTGGCCTACACGGCCACTTGGATTTTTCCCTGGGAGCCGTACTACATTGGCCCTCGTGGCGTGCCGCGCTACAACGAAGATTTTCTTCAGTTTGGCTACGACCGAATCAGCCAGGTCGGTTCCTCTTTACTTTGTTCCACATTTTGCCTTCTTGTGTCTACGTTGGATCTTTGCACACGCTCATGGTTGGTCTTTGGCAGGCCTGTGAGCTCCATGTGGCCGGCTACCACTTATCCGTGCTGAGCTCGGCTTTCCTGGTCCACCACGGCTTCAAGATCAAGGGCAAGTTCCACGCTACGATGATGGAGGAGAACGAACACAACCGACTTCTTTTTAACAGCTTCAAAGAGGCTCTGCAGAGCCAGTATCCATTTTCTAACAGGACATGTTGAAAAGACTCGTCTGCAGTCAGTGACGGCCGTAGGCGCCTTGACGTTGACTTGGGTGCTGTTGGCGGTGCATGATGTGCTGCAACATTGGCCCCGCCCCCTTAGCAGAGAGTCACATGAGTGACACAGGACAAAATACAATATTTTTCTCCTCATTCTAGCGTGACTAAAATAGCTTCATTCTCTTTGTCTTCCGTCCTTGTTAGCAACCATGCAGCTTCTGTACATTATGGTACACTGATGAGACACGAGTCAGTCTTTTATGTACTATTATAATATACTTTGTTTGTTTCAATTCTATTGGGAAGTGGACTATGAAGCTTTGGTGTAAACATGCGGTATGTGAACAGTGTGACACTTATAAGCGTTTGATTTGAACATGCATATAAATGACATTGCAATACTTCACATAATACAACTGACACTTCCACATGTCAAAAGGCGTTGGAAAGCTTTTTTAATCCTACCCCCATCACTTTCACCCAATTTCAGTACATTTGTACACTTCCTGCATCTAGTAGGTTTTGGGTGAGTACAGACAATGTGCTCCAAGGAATGAAGAGTTATTAGGTGTGGTAGTAATTACACTTAACTCAAAATAGAGAGAGCATAGTTGCTCTGGGTGAGTACAGGCAAATTACTCACCAAAGAATGAAGAATTATTAGGCGTGGTAGTGATTTATTTTAAACATCAACTGCTTGTACTGTTCTGTGGAAAAAAATATTCCTCAAGAAAAGAAAGTTCCTGAAATAAAGACACAAAAGAGGTCAGAGATCATACAGAAGCCAGCATGGCAGTCTGCAGATGTCTTTCTTACTGCAACTCGTATACGTCATTGAACATAAATGAATACTTTGTGAAAGAAATGAGCCATTATTGGTGCCAGTTGGTCTGTGAGAAAGGCTACCAACTGTCAACGATGTTTCAGGACCCCCTACAGGTACAGTACCTACTGGGGAGGTAGCATGAGAGAGAGCCGGATCAAACAATGGTATTCATGATTGATCCTTCGCCTGGCCTTCATTTACATGAAGCATCCTGTATGGAAATGTAATTTATAACTTGTAGTTCAGGGGTCTCAAACTCAATTTAGCTTGGGGCCACATGAGTCCGAGTGTGGTTAGGGCTGGGCTGCAGCCTCAGCGCACAATTTAAATTCCTATTATTCTTTATTTCAATCTTCTCAAATGTTTATTTTTTTAACAGAATAAGATAGACAATGACACTGGTGTGAACAACTTGTGTGCAAAACTATTAATACAATTCTCAATCAACAAATAAACACAAAAGAAAAGGAACAAGGAGCCTTGGTGTAAACAAGTTTATAACTTCCCTCTGGTACATCCCTTCTTTGGTACTAAATTTATATGGAACATACTGCTTCCCATTGTCCTTGGCGGGATTGTCTTACAAACATCCGTTTATGACACCCTGAGTTAGATGGTCATGTTGATTATTGACATCCTGCGATTCCAGTGCTGGCATGAACAATTGACAACTTTAATATTACTCTTCCCATAAATAATCACTTACCTTCTCTTCACTTCCTCGTGAGGGCCGCATTTACGGTATTTTTTCGTATAAAGATGGGGGCCACAAAACATTGTCTGGTGGGCCATTTGCGTTCGTATATTTGAGACCCGTGCTCTAGCCTGTCCTGGGACTTCACCGAGACCTCCTACCAGTCGAACGTACCCTGAACACCTCCCCAGCGAGGCGTCCTGACCAGATGCCCGAGCCACCTCATCTGGCTCCTCTCAATGAGGAAGAGGAGCGGTTCTACTCTCCCTGATGACAATGCTTCTCACCCTATCTCTAAGGGGAGAGCCCAGCCAGCCTGCGGTGAAAACTCAATTCAGCCGCTTGTACCCGCCATTTTGTTCTATGGGTCACTACCCAAAGCTCATGACCAACCCTCACTGGAAAGGACCTTTTGAAACTCTGGGCGGATCTCGTCTACCACCGGGGCCCTGCCACCGAAGAGCTTTTTGACCACCTCAGTAAGGAGATAGGAGAACCTGCCACGGAGTCCCCAGGCACTGCATCCTCAGGGGAAGACGTGTTGGTGAGATTGAGGAGGTCTTCAAAGTATTCCTTCCGCTAGTCCACAACATCTCACGTCGAGGGCAGCAGGACACATCCACAGTGTTGACTGTGCACTGCTTCCCCCACCTGAGACGGCGGATGGTGGTACAGAATGTCTTTGAAACCATCCGGAAGTCATTTTCCATGGCCCCTGCGAACTCCTCCCATGTCCCAGTTTTTGCCTCAGGGACTGCCAGAGCCACAGACCNACGCAAGAGGAGGAAAAGTCCCTGTTGTTCCTCACCAGCAGCGCCAGTTCGTCCATCTTGTTGCTGAGGGAGCGTACGTCGGACAGGAAAATCCCCGGTAAGGCCGTACGCGTTGCCGGAGGCGTACGAGTACTCCTGCTCGCTTTCCTCGTCTTCGGCGTCTCACTCTTTTAGCCAAAACAAGAGCTAGATCTACTGCAGATACTAAAAAAGCTGGCAGTAGATCAGCAGGAGTGGTACTTTTTATGTTTAACAGCTCTTCACGGGTGTAGGAGCACGCTGACACACCATTTACGAACACAAACAAACAAAACATAGAGCACGTAGTCACCAGGGCGACCATCCGCGGCGCCATCTTGGATCAATTAGATGTCAGAGGGAAAATATAGCATAAGGCTTCGTGCAAGCTTTCAATAATACGCTTGTTCTGCTAAGTTGATGTTGGTAGCATGATTAGGAATTGACCACTTTCTTCTCCAGATCTGATTATTTGAATTCTCCATTTAACACTCAACACAATTCACTAAGCCAAATAACTTGCTTTGCAGAACGCCCAAGCCATCCTCCCAAGTTTGAGCTAGGTTCTAGTGGAATGTCTCCGTCCATGAAATGTTCAGGCTTCAAGGTGATGCTGGGTGCTCTCCTGCTGGTGGCGCTGCTGCAGTTCCTCTACTTGTCCAAGTTTCCAGGCAAACAGCAGTGGTACCGCTACTCAGAGCTCGTTGGAGTGTCCGGTCCCAGAAACATCAGACACCCAGGGAAGAACTCCGTCAAGGACCGTCTGAGGTATTCTCTGTCTACCGGGGGTATCTTTGACAACAGTGGAAAGTACCGAGTGTACAAGAACCTTATTAAAAGCGATCAGAATCCGGCCTCCAACATCCTGACTTTGGCCACCCACACGAGCATCAACAACCTTCACTACCTTAAAGCGCTTGTGGAGAGGTGGCAGAACCCACTCTCAGTGGCCATCTTTGCTCACGGCCAGGATGTCAGGTTAGTCACAGCAGCGGTGTATGCGCTCAGCTTCTGGTGCCCTCAAATCCAAGCCCTGGTGGACTTCCACCTCGTCTGCCTCTCAGGAGAGATGGCCAACTTCCCCGAACAAGACCAAGAGACATTGGCGAGCCTGAACAACTGAGCCGCCGCCTTCGCCAAACTGGAGTCTTACAGGGATAAATACAAGAACTACGTAATTAGCAAAGATTCCTATCCCAACAACCTTCTTCGGAACCTGGCCCAAGAGACCGCCCAGTCCCCTTACATCCTGGTGATGGACATTGACTTGATGCCCAGTGCTGAACTGCACCGAGATTTCCTGGCCATGATCTTGAGGCACAAGCCCGACCCGGACCAGGTTTTCATCTTGCCCGCCTTTGAAATCCACAACACCACAAAGATGCCCGCCACCAAGGCCGAGCTGGTGAAGCTCTACCAGGTGAACGAGGTGCGGCCTTTTCACAATGACCAGTGTCTTCCTTGCCAGGGCCCCAGCAACTACCCGCGATGGATCAACGGCCGCGTCCGAGGCAGTGACGCCCTGGAGGTGGCCTACACGGCCACTTGGATTTTTCCCTGGGAGCCGTTCTACATTGGTCCTCGTGGCGTGCCGCGCTACAACGAAGATTTTCTTCAGTTTGGCTACGACCGAATCAGCCAGGTCGGTTCCTCTTTACTTTGTTCCACATTTTGACTTCTTGTGTCTACTTTGGATCTTTGCACACGCTCATGGTTGGTCTTTGGCAGGCCTGTGAGCTCCATGTGGCCGGCTACCACTTCTCCGTGCTGAGCTCGGCTTTCCTGGTCCACCACGGCTTCAAGATCAAGGGCAAGTTCCACGCTACGATGATGGAGGAGAGCAAACGCAACCGACTTTTTTTTAACAACTTCAAAGAGGCTCTGAAGAGCCAGTATCCATTTTCTAACAGGACATGTTGAAAAGACTCGTCTGCAGTCAGTGACGGCCGTAGGCGCCTTGACGTTGACCTGGGTGCTGTTGGCGGTGCATGATGTGCTGCAACATTGGCCCCGCCCCCTTAGCAGAGAGTCACATGAGTGACACAGGACAAAATACAATATTTTTCTCCTCATTCTAGCGTGACTAAAATAGCTTCATTCTCTTTGTCTTCCGTCCTTGTTAGCAACCATGCAGCTTCTGTACATTATGGTACACTGATGAAACACGAGTCAGTCTTTTATGTACTATTATAATATACTTTGTTTGTTTCAATTCTATTGGGAAGTGGAATATGAAGCTTTGGTGTAAACATGCGGTATGTGAACAGTGTGACACTTATAAGCGTTTGATTTGAACATGCATATAAATGACATTGCAATACTTCACATAATACAACTGACACTTCCACATGTCAAAAGGCGTTGGAAAGCTTTTTTAATCCTACCCCCATCACTTTCACCCAATTTCAGTACATTTGTACACTTCCTGCATCTAGTAGGTTTTGGGTGAGTACAGACAATGTGCTCCAAGGAATGAAGAGTTATTAGGTGTGGTAGTAATTACACTTAACTCAAAATAGAGAGAGCATAGTTGCTCTGGGTGAGTACAGGCAAATTACTCACCAAAGAATGAAGAATTATTAGGCGTGGTAGTGATTTATTTTAAACATCAACTGCTTGTACTGTTCTGTGGAAAAAAATATTCCTCAAGAAAAGAAAGTTCCTGAAATAAAGACACAAAAGAGGTCAGAGATCATACAGAAGCCAGCATGGCAGTCTGCAGATGTCTTTCTGACTGCAACTCGTATACGTCATTGAACACAAATGAATACTTTGTGAAAGAAATGAGCCATTATTGGTGCCAGTTGGTCTGTGAGAAAGGCTACCAACTGTCAACGATGTTTCAGGACCCCCTACAGGTACAGTACCTACTGGGGAGGTAGCATGAGAGAGAGCCGGATCAAACAATGGTATTCATGCCTGGCCTTCATTTACATGAAGCATCCTGTATGGAAATGTAATTTATAACTTGTATATTGTCCTAGCTTCACCTATGGCTTCCTGTTTGCTAGGTAGCTTCTAACCCAATTCAAAACTAACCCTCTGTTTCCGGTCCTTTAGGATGCTGTGATTAATTGTATCCAAAGCCTTCGTCAAATCCATGAATAGCGCAGCTTGTGATCCATAGCGTTGGTCATTTCAATCAGTGGCATAAAAGTCGAAATGTTAGCTCTGTATCCGTATTTGCTGTCATTCTTATTAACACATTTTAAGTATGTATTGTCAATTCACAGTCAATTGCATGAGTGTTACATTATGTGTTGTCATATTTATTCTGTATGTATTTACAGATTAAATGGAGCTTGTCTGACCCTAATGTGGTCATAATTCACTGAGAGGACGTGTTTCTGGCTGTTGGACAATGTAGACGCTTGCTAATGAAGCCCTAACCCTCTACTGCCTTTTTGTCAAATTTCTTTTGCCTTCTGTTTTATTTACTGACATTGAATGAAAAAAAATATTCTGACCTCATATTGACTGTTTATTTTTTATGTCATCGGTGTAAAACTATACATCAACCTGATTTGAACTTACTTTATTGCCCTGCACTTTGAAATGCAGTGGAAATGGAAAACACGCAGGCCCACCACAAGCTTTCAGTCCCAGAAACTGTAGTTACCCGGAAGTCAAAGTTCCTGAAGTCAGCAAGCTTACTAAGAGGGGAGATCATCACTTGTGAGTTGATGCTTCGGGCACATCTCCTCTAGGACTTGGAGCATTTTTCTGTGTTGATGTCCAGGAAGCACCTATAAACAATCAGGCAAAACAACAGCGTTAAGTTTTGGTCCATTTGGACCTGAGAGAATGTCTTCCTTGAAAGAGCAAAGCGATGGAGTGAGGGATACATTTGACACTTCCCAGCAATTGAAGTAGTAGTTGATGTTGGTTGGAAGCTCAAACAAATGTGAACTTTTCCAATCCCTTTGGATGAGCTGCAGGGTGCATGGCTAGAATACAAAGCTTGGGTGTGGACCCATGACTCCTTGTCTCAGTCCAAAGCAGACGGTTTCATGACGTCACCTGAAAGAAGCATTCCTTTCTAATGAAAGGCAGTGTATGTTTTTTTTCTAGCAGCTAGAATTATCAACATGAAACCCAAACATCATGAGTACTTTGATGTCTTACCAGGCAAGGTATGCTTGGTCTTCACGTCAGCAGTTGTAGAACACGGCGGTGAAGTACAAACACATCAACATGATGAAGTCCTTTGGAATGCCAGAATATAATGCATTAGTGGCCAAACCTTCCTGTCAAAGCCTGATCCCGTCAGATCTCAGAAGCTAAGCAGGGCAGGGCCTGGTCAGTACTCGGATAGGAGACCTCAAAGGAACACCAGGTGCCACAGTGGGAGGAAAAAAACTTTCTTTGTGCCCTTAGGCAAGGCACTTCACCCACATTGCCTTGTATGAAAGTGGTGTGTGTGTGAGTATCTGTGGTGGTCGGAGGGTTTGATGGCGCACACTGGCAGCCTCGCTTCCCGTCGGTCTGCCCCAGGGCAGCTGTGGCTACATAGTGCCCTACCATCACCAAGTGTGGTGTGAAAGAATAATGATGACCTCAATGTAAGCGCTTTGAGAGTCTTTGATAAAGCGCATAACAAGTGTAATTCATTATTATTATTATTATTAGTCATCACAACTTTTTTCCTCTTTTGAATAACTTACATCACATGTGTGCCAAACTCACACTGCAGGCTGTTTCTCGGCAGGTGATTTTAATTGAGCTCCGTCCCTCAAATGGAAGGTGGTGTTGATCATTCACCTGCTTTAGTGACCAGCCGCAAAGAAAAGCCGTCTCGGCCCTCCATGGCAAGAATTTGACACCCTTGATGCATCATTATGTGGGTCAAAATCTCAAATGTAAAGTAATAGAAAACATGACACTAACAATAAAGGATGTGTTGGAATGTATATGTATAGAAATTCACAACAGAAATAGGAAAAGTTGTTTATATCGGGCACCAGGCTCAAATGTAGAAATATTTACAGACTGGGTGGAAAAAATGTTTTTGGTAGTAAGTAATAAAAAACTATTCATCTGTGGGGAAAACAACATTGATCTGATAAATCCAAATAAACACAAAACAAGCGATGAATTTATCAATCGGATGTACAGTATGTGTTTACACCCAACCATAACAAGACCCAGCAGAAACACAACAGCGCTACCCTTATAGATAACCTTTTTACAAATAGTATTGAGACAATAAGTACCAGTGGCTCATTGATATTTGATATAACTGATCATCCGGCCAACACCCCGGAAATCTATACTGAAACCAACTGAGGAAGCATTAAGCTCACTTGAATGGGATTTACCACAACAAGATTGGAATATTATATACTGTATATATAGAGAGACAAGGGTGACATCTTTTGTTTTTTATGTGATAAAAACAAGTCAGTAAAAATAAGACTTCCATACAATCTCCATGGATAACAAAGGGCATAGAAAATGCTTGCAAAAAGAAAAATACTCCAGATAAACAATTCATTATTTAAGAATCGGAATATAGATATAAAATGTATAAAATAAATTGGCTAATATAGTAAGAGCAGGCAAGAAATCATACTATACCAATTTATTAATAAAAACGATTAAAGGGTTCTGGAGAATGGCGGCTCGAGGAGCCTGTGGAAGGGACTAAGAACAATCACGGACTGTAAAACCCCATCTTCCAGAACGGGGAATGCGGACGCTTCTCTGGCAAACGAGCTAAACCTCTTCTATGCTCGCTTCGAACCTGCAGCTAATCACGCCAGCGGCACAAACAGCATGCTTGCTGAGAGAGCGGAGAAGTTAACACCTTCACCATCTCGGAGCAAGACGTGAGGAGGCCATTGAGGAGAAGGAACACCAGGAAGGCAGCAGGACCAGATGGCATCACAGGTCGAGTTCTGAAAGCCTGCGCCGACCAGCTAGATCACAAGCTGTACGGATGGGAAAACACACCTCATCCTCCATCACTCTCAGCACTGGAGCCCCCCAGGGTTGTGTTCTGAGCCCTCTGCTGTACACATATGACTGTATGGCCACTTCCAACTCCACCACCATCATTAAGTTTGCTGATGACACTGTCACGGTGGGCCTGATCTCCAACAACCATGAGAAACCTGGAGAGATGGTGCCGGGGGAACAATCTCCTCCTGAATGTCAGCAAGACTAAGGAGCTAATAGTGGACTTGAGTACATTGCAGGAGCGAACATACAACCCTGCCTCCATCAACGGGACTCCGGTGGAGAGAGTAGACAGATTCCGGTACCTCGGTGTGCACATAACGCAGGACTTGTCTTGGTCCTGTCACACCAACTCCCTGATGAAGAAGGCCGGCAGCGTCTATACCACCTGAGACGCTTCAGCGACTTTAAACTACCCTCTCAGGTGCTAAAGACTTTTTACACCGGCACCATCGAGAGCGTCCTGACTGGCAGCATCACTTCCTGGTTCGGGAACAGCACCACGCAGGACCGGCGAGCCCTACAGAGGGTGGTGCGTTCAGCTGAGCGTACCATCCACACCGAGCTCCCAGACCTGCAAGACATCTATAACGAGAGGTGCAGGACCAGAGCCAGGAAGATTGTGAAGGACCTCAGCCATCCTAACAATGGACTCTTTGAAGGCAAACACAGGGGGAAGGAGGAGGAGCTTCTTCCCGCACGCCATTCAGACTCTAAACAGGGATACACATAAACACGGACTTTCTATCCATCACTTCCCCTCACACTCTGCTCAGTTTGCACAACCGTGGACTTCATCTGTCACTCACACATATCACTTGCCGTTCTTACACGTCAAATCTTATCTCCTGGACTTTTGTACTTATTTTATTTGTATTATATTGTTTTTTTGTACTTTATTTTATTTCATACCTATTTTCTTTTCCTATTTTATCTGTCTTTATCCCTTAAATGGTTACAGGTTGGACAGTCGTACAATACATTTCACTGCACGTCCTGCCCTGTATGTGTATGTATGTGACAAATAAAATCGGAATACTTCATACTGTACTGTTTTGATATAGATATGTTAGTTAAAAGAGTAATAAGAAGTATCTCCAAACCAACTTACCCTTCCAGACTGGGACATTTCCTAATAAAATGAAATTTGCAAAAATGGGAACTATGGACCCGTCTTGCTGCTCCCTCAGTTTCCAAAATGTTAGAAAAGCTTTTTAATACGAGATTGGATTCCTTTGTACATAAATATAATATAATCGATGATAGTACGGTTTCAGGTCAGGAAGCTCGGCAGCAATGGCAGAGATCACATGTCACGATTCGGCTTGCGTCTTGGCTTCGGCATTGTAGCGACCCCGAGGATGCTGAGAGCAGGACACCGAGGCGGGTCAGGTAAAAGTCTTTTAATCATATTTGCTTCTGTGCAGCGACAGGAACAAAAAAAGCACAAACAAAGCAACTGGCGACAAACGATAATGCGCCAACACTGAACTAAATAGACTGTGAGGAACAAGAAGCAGGAGCGTAATTACTGAAAATGCAGTTTACACAGTAAGAACTACACAGTTGGGATATTTATTGATTTAAAAAAAGCCCCAATCATTCAATATTACTCAAAACACGTGTAAGATACGCTATTAGGGGCGTGGCTTTGAACTGGACGCATAGCTACTTATTAGGGAGACAACAGTACTTGGGCATTGCTTGTGGGGTCCCTCAGGGATCTGTATTGGGGCTCAAGCTGTTCAATCTATATATGAATGACATATTCAATGTGTCAAATGTATTAAAATTATTATTTGCATATGATATAAATGTTTTCTACTCTAGTGATAATTATAGCAAACCTATAGATAATGTAAACAAGGAGCTAATCAAATTAAACGAATGGATGGATATTCAAACTTATCCCTAAATTTCAATAAAACGAATGTTATGTTGTTTGGGAATGACATAGAAAAATCTGGTATGGTACAATGAGATGGTATCGTAAAAGATAAAGTGAAAGAATGTAACAATTGATAGTAAACTAAGCTGGAAAGCACACATCAGACACATTCAAAGTAAAGTTCCTGAAAGGGTGTCATTCTGCAATAAAGCGAAATATTTGCTAGAATAGAATGCATATCATGTATTTGTTGTACTGCTCATTAGCTTTGCCATATTTGAATATATTTGAACATATTTGTATAGAAGTTTGGGGCAATAATTACAAAAGTTCACTACATCCCCTCATTCTACTCCGAAACATACACAGGGTGGCTTTTTGGGCTCTAATCTTGTGGGCTGCAGCGCTAATTTCATCTGGCGTAACACAGTTTGGTCATTTGGTAGACCAAGGCGCACCGCGATGAGTGTGCTGCGCAGCAGGGGGAGGTGCCGTCTGGTTCAGCCTGGCGTAGGGACAATTGTTGAACTGTGTGAAACCCAGTCACATCTTCTCTACTTGCACAGGTAGGAGGGACGGAGGGGTACTTACGAAAGTAGAGCCCTGTATTTTGTTTTTGAAATCTAAATTGTTACAGATTTTTGACTTTGATTTGTGTTATACTGCACAGCTACTATATAAAGCCAATAAACATATCCTTTCTGCTAATATCCAAAAGAGAAGGGGTTATAACCTGAGGGGATGTGATAACTTTAAAATGCAAGCGGTGAGAACCACCAGGAAAAGTGCGTGTGCGTGTGCGTGTATGGCGTTAGACTTTGGAACAAATCGGGGTTACAGCTCATGCAATGTCCAAATATTCATCTATTTAAAGAAAGATACAAAGAAATGGTTCTCTATCAGTACATGAACGAGGGAACATGTATTTGAATATTATCTGGTGTTTCCTCATATTATGTACTAATATGCATGGGCAATTTTTTAACACGGCTCATGATATTCATACTATTTTGTAATATGATTTATTATTGTATTTTGTATTGCAGTGTATTATATGAATTAAGAAAAGAATAAGAAAATCCTACCACTGGAATTAATGATACAGCTCAGCTCACACATGTATAGTACATTTGTTGCTTATACATCAGCTTCTCCTATTTTATTATTTACTTGTTTGATTATGGCCACTATCGTTATTATTAACATGATTATATTCATATATAACAGCCCAAATTCTGATTTCAAGATTATAGACCAGATTGATCAGATTGACTGCATCGCATCGTGCGCTCTGCCGAGAAAGTGATCGGCTGCAGCCTTCCATCTCTCCAGGACCGGTACTTCTCCAGAACTCGGGGGCGAGCGGGCCGGATACTTGCCGACCCTTCCCACCCTGGACATGGACTATTTGAGCCACTCCCCTCTGGCAGAAGGTTACGGTCCATTCGGATCAGAACCTCTCGCCACAAGAACAGTTTCTTTCCTGCTGCTGTTGAACTCATGAACACTTTATAACATTTGCACATTTGCACTATGCTCACTTTATAAACAGTATTATTGGCACCTTATAATACCTGCACTAAAAACACTCTCATGCCTTTACTTATCAGTGATTTCACCTTTTTACTCAGGGTTCTATGTTTAGTTAGTTCTATGTTTATTTCATGCTCTATGTTTACTTAGAATTCTACGTCGCACTGAGTCGCCAAAGGAAGTTCCTAGTTTGTGAATTGTTCACTTACAATGGCAATAGAGTTTTTCTGATTCTGATTCTGATGATTAAAAAGTGGCAAAAGTGATGACGGTGATAATTTAATGCATGAAAGATATGCATACTAACGGAACGATGTTTTTGTCTTCTTTTGTCATAATAAAATCAATAGATTAGGGCAGACAAGTGGAGGTTTTACTGCAGGAGACCATCCACCTTCTTTCAGCAGACCTCCAATATCTTGTCTCTTTTAATGCACAGCATAGGACACTCATATAACAAAATCCTCTCATTAGGGCAGACAAGTGGAGNGGAGAACCTGCCACGGAGTCCCCAGGCACTGCATCCTCAGGGGAAGACGTGTTGGTGAGATTGAGGAGGTCTTCAAAGTATTCCTTCCGCTAGTCCACAACATCTCACGTCGAGGGCAGCAGGACACATCCACAGTGTTGACTGTGCACTGCTTCCCCCACCTGAGACGGCGGATGGTGGTACAGAATGTCTTTGAAACCATCCGGAAGTCATTTTCCATGGCCCCTGCGAACTCCTCCCATGTCCCAGTTTTTGCCTCAGGGACTGCCAGAGCCACAGACTGCTTGGCCTGCCGGTACCTGTCAGCTGCCTCCGGAGTACCATTGGCCGAAAAAGCTCGCTAGAACTCTCTCTGCAGCCTTATCCCTCACCACTGGGTGGGTTCTGGGATTACCGCCATTACAAGCACCGACCACCTTACGGCCACAGCTCCGATCAGCTGCCTCGACAATGGAGGCACGGAACCTGGCCTGCTCGGACTCAATGTCCATTTGAGTCCATTTCACACGCATTTGGGTCTGCCAGGTTTGACCGGCATCCTCTTCCGCCATCGGAACCGACTCATCTCCAGGTGGTGATCGTTAACAGCTCCGCCCCTCTCTTCACCAGAGTGTCCAAAACATGTGGCTGCAATTCCAAAACACGTTGTTGTTAACACCCGAGGGACGAGAGGGAGATCTTGTCTTTGGCAGCAACCACATCTTCAATCAATGCAGAAGTGAACTTCAGTGTTCATGTATGCTTGGATTACAAGTTACAACTGGAAAACTAGAAAGCCAGTTTTCACAGTCAACTGCTGACGACATAAACGGGCGACGTGCCTTCCGGTTCCGGTTGCCAATCCTAAGATCGCTAATAGGATGCTAACAAGGAAGTACTTTTTGTGATAAAACACAGCTGGACTCGTGCACTGTATTAATAACACGGCAAGATGTACGCCCTAGGGTCCCAAAGTGGGGTACGCCAATTGTGATGGGGGTACAAGAATAAACATTGAAAACAATTGGCGTCGAACGCTCTCAATTACGAGTGCGCCCGAACGCCTCACGACGCAAGGAGAAAATAGCAGGAAGGAGACGGCACGTGATGTTGCTCATTGGCGTGTGTGTATCCCATGAGCAAAAAAGTACGTTGGATGATCAGTTTCCACGCTGAAAACGTCACTGATGTTGGTGTTCACACAAGCCAGTCAGCGAGGCTGGCAGGGACTACAGAGTACAGAGACCACAACAAATCATAGCAATGTCAGCGAGAAGGCTGAGCTGGAAGACCTTCCCATCTCACTACGCTATCCAGTGTAGGAACACTTTGGCTTCCCTCTTCAAATTTCGGGAGAACAAAGACAAGTGGATAAATCCAAAGCGCTGTGTCGACATTGTTCGACGGAGATAGGGTTTGCTGCAGAAAACAGGTCTAACATGTTAGACCTGTTTTCTGATGTTAGCAGAAAACAGGTCTAACATGTTAGCGCCTTTAGAACGCTTACAGCGCTCTGGCGTGAATGTTACCAGAAAGGAACGCAGCTTAGCTTCAGCTCACCACCTCCGTTGCTTCTGCGCTAAATGTGGATAAAACTTGAACTTTACATTTGTCATATTCAGGCGTGTGTTCAGTTTTACAATTTTCTAAAAATTTTGTATTTTTTTAATGCAACAGTTTATTATTTTTCCGTCCTTCTCCAAGTTGTCACAATGCTGCTTGGCCTCGTCTTTCTCTTTCTGCAAATTGTAGATCTCCTAAAAATGGTAGACATGTTTTATGAAAGAAATTGCATGAATCTAATTACTCTGGTTTATGTCTAAACAAAATAGGTGGGATGCATCTCAGACCGTTTGAGCCTGCTCCAGTTTGTTCCACAGGGAGCCCATGGAATTCTGCATGGTCTCGTACTCTTCCCTCTGACGTCTGAGGACGGG
>QODF01000082.1:1400674-1423932 GCA_024372805.1 Oostethus manadensis
GAGAAGCACTGT
Source organism: Oostethus manadensis (assembly GCA_024372805.1). Lineage (NCBI taxonomy): Eukaryota > Metazoa > Chordata > Actinopteri > Syngnathiformes > Syngnathidae > Oostethus > Oostethus manadensis. The sequence continues at coordinate 1,400,687 of QODF01000082.1, forward strand.
CATCCGGGAGAGACTCGGAGTAGAACCGCTGCTCCTCCGCATTGAGAGGAGCCAGATAAGGTGGCTCGGGCATCTGGTTAGGACGCCTTCCTGGGGAGGTGTTCAGGGCACGTCCAACCAGTAGGAGGCCTCGGGGACGACCCAGGACATGCTGGAGAGACTATGTCTCTCAGCCGGCCTGGGAACGCCTCGGCATCCGCCGGACGAAGTGGCCGGGGAGAAGGACGTCTGGGCTTCCCTGCTTAGGCTGCTGCCCCCGCGACCCGACCTCGGATAAGCAGAAGAAAATGGATGGATGGAAGAATGCCGGGTCACACTGTAGCGGGATACTCCACAATAGGAAAGACGACACGGCTACGCTGCATGGAATCACAGGTGTGCCAAGTCGGAAAGGGAATACATGTGGCTCTATTAGAACAACCCTGAAAATAAGACGTAAGAAGAAGGATGTTAGCTCCTCCTCTGTGGAGCTTGGAAATGAACTCTTTGTGTAAAGTACGTGGCGGTTCCTTCCTTCTTCTGGTCACCCGTGCCAAGAGTTACATTCAAAGGTTACTAGAGTCCCTGCAAGCAGGAGTCGTGTGATCAGGTATGGACTAGTCATCCTGGCAGAATACTGTGGGCGGGTCCTTCTGCTGGGCGGGTCCTTCTGAATGATAGATAGATTCTTTATGAATGTCATGAATGAATGAATGGTGCCAGGCTGCTTGATATAAATACAGTAAGCATTTCTACATACAATCATACAGCAAACCAATCATTTATTTGTCAGGCTGATCTCATTTCATCGCTCTAAGTTGCTCTCCGCATCAAAATCAATACAGATATGAAAACCGATAGAGATATGAATCCACCCGGTTTGCCTGCTTGGGGAAAATCCATTTCCGAGGCAGGAGATACCAGATCCTCGCTGTGTGTGTCATTGAGAAGCTGGTGACACACGATGACAAATTCTGGGCTACATCAACCTCCATGAGCATCAGCCAATCATGTGACTTCATGACTGAAAACTCATCCTGACATCACATATTCTCATCTTATTGATGTAGAACTCTTTCTTCTTGTATGTGTGTATTATTTTTAATAAATCGTCAATATTGAAATATACAATATATTATTTATGGTGTCTGAGATCAGGGATAAGATGAAATAGATCCTGGACCTTAGCTGGCTAAATTCACAGAATAAATCTCCATGCTAACTTGGTCAGAACTATCCCACTTTCCACTATCCCACTTTTGTACAATCAGATCCTGGATTCATTGAGCCAGGATAATTGAGATATAATCCCTTATCCTAATTTTGTGCAACGGGTCCAGGAATGGTTCTGCCCCAATGACAAAAGCAACGACCACCCCGTAAAGGACTTGCATAAATGATGACTTTGAGGATAAATGAACGTTACTGATATCTCACTGACATCTTCCTTCACTTCTACTTCCTGCAATTCCAATTCAACTTCCTGTGGGGCGGAGTCAATTCCAAGTCATGGTCAGACGGGATCGGATTGGGAATGTGGCACAGGCCTGGCCTAGAAATATTATCTTTTTCTAGCATGTCCTCCACTCGGAGGAGGAAGTCGGGTCAGACAAATGTCACCCTGGTTTGTTTGTGCGCATGCGTGGGCCATACTGGGCTCCAGTTTCATCCATTGGTCTTCCATGGTAACAGAGGGCGAGAGAGAGAGCGATGGCTTCCTACTTTGCCAACTTGTCTCTCTCCCTCCCATGCTTTCATCATATTGTCATCATGACGTCATTCTCTGGGAACCATCAATCATGGCGGCCATGAGGACGGCAGATGGTTCCGCATCGCCATGACAACCACACAAACAGTCCTCTCTCTCTTTATCCGGGGTTCTGTCTTCAGATAGAAATTAGAAATCCTACGTGGCAGAAATTCACTGGTCACGGACGCAAGGAGAACACAGCAGGAAGGAGACGGCTCGTGATGTTGCTCATTGGCGTGCGTGCATCCCATGAGCAAATAAGTACGTTGGATGATCAGTTTCCACGCTGGAGGCGTCACTGATGTTGGTGTTCACACAAGCCAGTCAGCGAGGCCGGCAGGGAAAGACTACAGAGGCCACAACAAGTCATCGGCCCGCCCGCCTTCCATTACCTCCCCCAGAACCCCAGCCTGGCTTCCATCTCTTTGACCTGTTGCCCTCAGGCAGGCGCTACAGGTCCGTGCCGGCCCGAACAGACTGAGCTGTCCCCTTGCCGGTCCCTGAACGCACCACAGCTTTGTGCCGACTCCGATACCACGTTCGATCAGTCATTTGCTTTGCACTTGATAGATTTCATGTTTTCCTGAACCTGTCAAGCGTTTTTAGGGCTCAGCCTGAACTGAGCATTTAGCTTCTGTTGCTATTAAGAGAGAGAAGGGGAAGGTTCTAGAGCTGAATCCAACTAACAAGCCCCTTTTGTCGCAAATGTTGATCCGAAAGTGGACAAAGCCAAGGTGAAGCTAGCAAGAGGAGGAGGCTCGGAAGGAAGCCTTAGAAAGGTCCGAGCGGGAAAGACGGCAGGCGGAGGCGGAGCTTTGGTTTCCTAGGCGAATATCATCATTCACTTTTATTAAAAGCATCATCGCTACAATTCATCATACATGATGTCTCCAAAAACAAAACAAAAAGACACACCCAAAAAGGAAAACATTTACATGATAAGTCTGTAAACTTCAAGGCTAGATAAGAGTTTTGAGGTAATGCTCTTCAGCTTGCTGGCTAAAAGTAACAAAAAGTCCTTTGCTTTCAAGAAAAGTATCTAAGTCATAAAAGGTACCTGATTATTTCTTCCAACACCAGTGCATCAACAGGAACAGGGTGACTGCAGGACTTCTCACTTACACTTTCTAGCAATACGACACTTGGTGGTGGTTTATTCATACAGTCTGTGTGCGCGCGTGTGTGTGTGTGTGTGTGTGTGTGCGTGCGTGCGTGTGCGCGTCATGTGGGACATTCAAAAGCTGCCTCGGTTATTGCTGTGTCAGCATGACGGAAAGTGAAATGAAGGAACCTTCAGTACGTGTTGCTGTGTGGGGTCAGTGTGTGTGACTAACGGGAGCAGCAGGGGAAACCGGCGGGACGGGACGATCCAAGCCCCCGAATCAAGCTGAGGGGGTGAAGACCCGGCAAGTGTGTGCTACAAACATCATCCCTTCCAGGATTGAAGACTGGCAGCGGGAAAACAAACTGGTCTCAAACAGTGTGTGACTGGCTTAACAGTATTAGGGCAGCATGGGGGGTGCATGTAGGGCTTCACTGGGTGTAGTGGTGTGGGTGAGAGCAGTGGGAGAACCCCAACACCCCCCAGCAGCTCCACCACTACAGCCTTTAAGACGTAAAAACAACAAGCAGGATGGACACGCTGAGCTCAGCAGCAATAATCATCAACATGATATCGCTACTGGAAGTTGAGTGGTGATGCAAACTGGCCGACAGTCTGGTTTTTCCTGACTACGCTAAAAGATTTAACTTACCCCCCCACGTGCCTCGCTGACACAGGAAACGCCCCCCACCCCCACAAAAAAGGACTCAGTAAAGCCGGGAAAGAAAAAGGCGAGTTGAGATGATGGAGGTGTGTAAAGGTGGTGGGGGTGACAGGGGGCGGGGCTTCATTGGTGACGCTCTAGTCCTTCTGCGGAGATGCCCCCTCCCCTTCCTGATCCCCCACCATGGATTCCTCAGCTTCACTTCTGGGCTCCCTGGCAGCCATGTTTTCCTCCAGCAAGTCACTGCCCCCCCCTCGCACCTCCTCTTTCTCCTCCTCTGCCGCCTCCTCCTTGTCGTCCTTCGAAGGGTCGGTGGCGGCAGCGGCGCCCCCCAGCACGCCCATGGCGCTCTGAAGGTCGGCCAAGGTGGAGGCGGTGGGGAAGCCGGGCAGACTGAGACCCCCCAGGCCTGGAGGAAGGAACATGGAGGGGTAGAGGAGGCCGGGGGCCATGGTGGACAGGAGGAAAGGGTTGAAGGCCAGAGAGTTGGCCGACATGCCGGCGGCGGCCAGCAGAGCGGCGGCTTCGCTGTTGATGGAGGCGTCAACCGGAGAATCGGCAGCCGGCACATGGGGGGCGGCGCTTTGGGATTTCTCTTCGCCTTCCTCATCATCGTTCTGCTTTTTCTTCTTCTTTGCCACATGGCTGCCTTCACTTCCATCATCTGCCATCTCCTCCTCGCCTCCATCTTTCTCCTCTCGCTTCGCCGCCTCTTCGCCTTCTTCCGCCTCTCCCTCGGCGGTACCGTTGGCGTTCCCTGATGCCGAGCCCACCGTGGCGTTGGAAGCAGCGCCGGCCAAGTTGCTACCAAAGAGGCCGCCCAGGCCAAACATGTTGGGGATGGCGGCAGCCATGTTGGGTAGAGCTCCCATGCCGGGCAGCATGAGGGGCAGCATGGATGCGGCGGCCTGCTTGGGGTCGGAAGGCGACGGGAAAGCCATGAGACCGGCAGCCAGCTGGAGAGACTGGAGGCTCTGCAAGGACGACAGGTCCATTCCTCCAAACAGGCTGTTGAGCAGCAGAGGGTTGATGCCTCCTGCAACACGCACGGCCGTCATCGTCACCATCGAGGGAACAGCAAGCCTCCTAGAAACTTCTTACCTGCAGAAGAAGCAGTAGTGGCCAGCGAGGCCTGGGCAGCCTGGGCCGCCGCCACCTGGGCCGCCGCCGCCGCCTTCGCTATCTCGGATTTGGGTCGCCGTCCGCGACGACGCACACCCTCCTCTCTGACAACCGGACCCGTCAGCAGTCGGTCAAACATGGCTTCTGGGAGAAAACCCTGCACACATTTTTATTGACATTAGACACGTTCATTAGCTTACTATACTGTATGTACTGTATACTCTACTCCACTACCTTCTACATCTACCTACTATACTCTACATTAGCTTACTACACTCTATATACTCTACTCCACTACTTTCTACATACTACTTACTTGTATACATCTGCTGACTATACTTCTACGCTATATACGCCACTGCTTTACCTGTACTTCTACATACTACTTGTGTACATCATTAGCTTAGTATACTTCTGCATGCAGTACAATAAATATATAATACATGAATACAATAAAACACGTACGTACCTGTCTGCAAGTCCCAGTTAAAGTAAAAAAAAAACATTGGCTACTAACCGACTGTTTGACAATATCCGTCCAGTCAGGCGCAATGGAAAACTCCGGGTTTTCCAGTAACCATCTGGGAAGTTCCTTCATTGGTGGAGCCATGGCCCCTCCCATCTAGAGAAGGAAAATACGGATTTAGAAAGAGAAAGATGAGGTGAGAGGGAAAGATGAGACCTTGCGTCCGTTACGGCGGTTGACCACGGGCACTCTCTCGTCTCCCGTCAGGGTGTTGATGTCGATCTTGTTGGGGTTTCGACAGCGATGACGTTTCTGCTTGGGTTTGGAGAACTGAGACAGCAGCAACTCTTCGTTCTTCTACACAAGCAAAGACAAGCAATTGATTCAAAGACATACCCAAGACTAAATGAAGGAAAAGAAGAACAGGACATACTGGTGTAAATCCAGCCATGTCCATGGCGTACGAGGGGTGCTGCCTCAGCCATTCCCCCAGGTCTTTGTTTGAAACTGTGGCCTCTTCCTCCTCCAGGCTGCCCGATGTAAGAGATCTTCCGCTGGGACTCTGCTCCGAGACAGCCAGGGGTCTATGGGCACGAGCGCCGTCCTGAAGCACATCCACCCCTGAAACTTTGGCTCCACCGCCATCATCCTGGGCATGAACAACACTTTGCTATGTACTCTATCATTTATGTATGATGTAGCTACAACTTGAGTCACCAATTTTTACCGTATACACAGTATATCATTTATATACAGTATGCATGACATACATGTGATGTATGTAAACATACATACATGAAATTTAACTGTCATACATAGTTCCAGCTTGAGAGAGAAGAATGTGTGTGTATATCATGCATGTACAGTACGTATGATGTAGTTACAACCTGAGAGCGCAGAATATACTGTAAGTGTGTATATCATGCATGTACAGTACGTATGATGTAGTTACAACCTGAGAGCGCAGAATATACAGTAAGTGTGTATATCATGCATGTACAGTACGTATGATGTAGTTACAACCTGAGAGCGCAGAATATACAGTAAGTGTGTATATCATGCATGTACAGTACGTATGATGTAGTTACAACCTGAGAGCGCAGAATATACTGTAAGTGTGTATATCATGCATGTACAGTACGTATGATGTAGTTACAACCTGAGAGCGCAGAATATACTGTAAGTGTGTATATCATGCATGTACAGTACGTATGATGTAGTTACAACCTGAGAGCGCAGAATATACTGTAAGTGTGTATATCATGCATGTACAGTACGTATGATGTAGTTACAACCTGAGAGCGCAGAATATACTGTAAGTGTGTATATCATGCATGTACAGTACGTATGATGTAGTTACAACCTGAGAGCGCAGAATATACAGTAAGTGTGTATATCATGCATGTACAGTACGTATGATGTAGTTACAACCTGAGAGCGCAGAATATACTGTAAGTGTGTATATCATGCATGTACAGTACGTATGATGTAGTTACAACCTGAGAGCGCAGAATATACAGTAAGTGTGTATATCATGCATGTACAGTACGTATGATGTAGTTACAACCTGAGAGCGCAGAATATACTGTAAGTGTGTATATCATGCATGTACAGTACGTATGATGTAGTTACAACCTGAGAGCGCAGAATATACTGTAAGTGTGTATATCATGCATGTACAGTACGTATGATGTAGTTACAACCTGAGAGCGCAGAATATACTGTAAGTGTGTATATCATGCATGTACAGTACGTATGATGTAGTTACAACCTGAGAGCGCAGAATATACTGTAAGTGTGTATATCATGCATGTACAGTACGTATGATGTAGTTACAACCTGAGAGTGAATGTATGATTAGGAGTAGTTACCCCTCTTCCAGCTCTTTTGTTGCCCATAAAGAGCAGCTCCAGGCCCTCGACATTTTTCCTGCGCCCCCGCCGCCTCCTCATTATTGGTAGGTCAGTGTCCAGTGAACCATTGGCTCTGTGTGCGGAGGGCGGGGCTTGCTGCAGCAGTTCCATTTGGGCCTTGAAAGAGGGGTTGGTAACCAGAGCACCGGGGAAGCCAGCCAATGATGGAGAAGCCTTGTGCTGCACACCCTGAGCAGAAAACCAAGCACTTTGACTTCATGACGTCTTCCTCGTAAGCCGCCTTCTAACCAAAGCATACCTTGGTGAGATCTATGGCCTGGCTCTGGGACTCCATGGTGGCATGGCTCTCTCTCAGCTGGGCAACCATCTCCATCAGGTTGCGCCTCTTGGCTGCTCTTTCTGCCTCAATCTCGATCTTCCTTCTTCTCCTCCTCCTCTGCCGAGGCACCGTGAGGCCCAGAGCATTGTCCTGCACAACAGCGTCAAAAAATACTAAGTACAATGTCAGGGTGCATCATAGCATCTTTAAGGTACGACTAACCAAATCCATTTCTTTCCGTGAGAATCTAATCTGTATCTCTAATCACCTGTTCCGGAAAACAAATATCCTTTTATAATTTCCACCCATTTTCTTCCGCTTATCCGAGGTCGGGCCACTGTCCCCGGCCACTTAGTCCAGCACTTCCCAGCGGATGCCGAGGCGTTCCCAGGCCAGCCGAGAGACATAGTCTCTCCCAACATGTTCTGGGTCTTCCCCGAGACCTCTTACCGGTTGGATGTGCCCTGAACACCTCCCCAGGAAGGCGTTCAGGAGGCATCCTAACCAGATGCCCGAGCCACCTCATCTGACTCCTCTCAATGCGGAGAAGCAGCGGTTCTACTCCGGGTTTCTCCCGGATGACAGTGCTTCTCACCCAATCTAGAAGGGAGAGCCCAGCCACCCTGCGGAGAAAACTCATTTCAGCCGCTTATACTCGCGATATTCTCCTTTCGGTCACTACCCAAAGCTCATGACCCATAGGTGAGGGTAGGAACGTAGATCGACCGGTAAATCGAAAACTTTGCCTTTTGGCTCAGCTCTCTCTTCATCACGACAGATTAGTTGAATGTCACGGCTCGATAAAGCCAACAGGACCACATCTGCAAAAAGCAGAGACCAAATCCTGCGGCCACCAAACCGAAACCCCTAAACTCCCTGGCTGCGCCTAGAAATTCTGTCCATGAAAGTAGTGAACAGAATCTGTGACAAATGGCAGCCCTGGCGGAGTCCAACCCTCACTGGAAACGGGTCCGACTTATTGCCGGCAATGCAAACCAAACTGAACAAACGAACCGCCTGGATTAGGTGGTCCGATACCCCATTTTCCCGGAGCACTCCCCACAGTATTTCCCGAAGAACATGGTTGAATGCCTTCTCCAAGTCTACAAAACATATGTAGACTGGTTGGGCAAACTCCCATGCACCCTCAAGGACCCTGCCGAGAGTATAAAGTTGGTCCACAGTTCCACGACCAAGACGAAAACCACACTGCTCCTCCTGAATCCGAAATTCGACTATCTGGCGCATCCTCCTCTCCAGAACCCCTGAATAGACCTTACCAGGAAAACTGAGGAGTGTGATCCCACGATAGTTTGAACACACTCTACGGTCCCCCTTCTTGAAAAGCGGGACCACCACCCCTGGTCTGCTAGTCCAGGGGCACCGACCTCGACGCCCACGCGATGCTGCAGAGTCGTGTCAACCAAGACACGCCCACAGCATCCAGGGCCTTAAGGAACTCCGGGCAGATCTCATCCACCCCCGGGGCCTTGCCTTGCTTTTTGACCACCTCGGTGACCTCTGCCTCAGAGATAGGCAAACCCGCCTCAGAGTCCCCAGGCACTGCTTCCATGTTGGAAGACGTGTCGGTGGGATTGAGGAGGTCTTCAAAGTATTCCCTCCACCGGTCCACAACATCTCGAGTCGAGTTCAGCAGCACACCGTCCCCTCCATACACGGTGTTGACAGTGCACTGCTTCCCCTTCCTGAGACGGCGGGTGGTGGTCCAAAATCTCTTTGAAGCTATCCAGAAGTAGTTTTCCATGGCCTCTCCGAACTCCTCCCATGTCCGGGTTTTTGCTTTAGCGACCGCCAGAGCTGCAGACCGCTTGGCCTTCCGGTACCTGTCAGCTGCCTCCAGAGTCCCATGGGCCAAGATGGCCTGATAGGACTCTTTCTTCAGCTTGACAGCATCCCTCACCACTGGTGTCCACCAACGGGTTCTGGGATTACCGCCACGACAGGCACCGACCACCTTACAGTACACAGCTCCGATCAGCCGCATCGACAATGGAAGCACGAAACATCGCCCACTCGGATTCAATGTCTGCTGCCTCCCTCGGAACATGGTCAAAGCTCTCCTCTCCCGGAGGTGGGAGTTGAAAGTCCTTTTGACAGGAGCCTCTGCCAGACGTTCCCAGCAGACCCTCACAATGCGTTTTGGTCTGCCAGGTCCATGAGTTGGTTCCGATGGTGGGAACCAACATTTACCCTCACTTCACCCGACTGTCCAAAACATGTGGCCGCAAGTCCGACCACAAAGTCAATCATCGAACTGCGGCCCAGGGAGTCCTGGTGCCAAGTGCACATGTGGACACCCTTATGCTTGAACATGGTGTTCGTTATAGACAATCCGTGACGAGCACAGAAGTCCAATAACAAGACACCGCTCGGGTTAGGATTAGGGGGCCGTTCCTCCGAATCACACCTCTCCAGGTCTCACTGTCGTTGCCAACATAAGTGTGGAAGTCACCCAGCAGAACAAGAGAATCCCCCGAGGGAGCACTCTCTAGTACTTCCTCTAAGGACTCCAAAACGGGCGGGTATTCTGAACTTCTGTTTGTCGCATAAGCGCAAACAGTCAGGACCCGTCCCCCCACCCGAAGGCGTAGTGAAACTACCCTCTCGTTTACTGGGTTTAACTCCAACGTGCAGGTTCCAGAGCACTTGCTGTGCGTTGAGGTGAGTCCGACTATATCTAGCCGAAATGTCTCCACCTCACGCACCAGCTCAGGCTCCATCCCCACCAGAGAGGTGGCTTCCACGTACCAACAACTAGCTTCTGTAGCCGAAGATCGGCAAGGCCTCTGCCTCCGGCCGCCACCCAGCTCTCTTTGCACCCGTCCCCTTTGGCCCCTCCCACGAGTGGCGCGCTCATGGGAGGGGGGACCCACGTTACCTTTTTGGGCTGTGCCCGACCAGGCCCCATATGGGTGCAGGCCCGGCCACCAGACGCTCACCATCGTGCCCCACCTCCAGCCCTGGTTCCAGTTGGGGGGCCCCGGCGACCCGCGTCCGGGCGAGGGAAAACGAAGTCCATTGTTATTGTGCATCATTGCGGTCTATTGAGCCACTCTGTCTGGTCCCTCCCCTTGGACCTGTTTGTCATGGGTGGCCCTACCAGGGCATGACAGCCCCGACAACTTAGCTCCTAGGATCTTAGGGACACGCAAACTCCTCCACCACGATAAGGTGGAGACTCAGGAAGGAGCCTTTTATAATTTCACACGTCTAAATAAAATGCATGCAAGTATAGAAAAACATTTAAGCTTCTAATCTTTTACCTTCATTGAAGACTTGACTGTTCCCAAAGCAAGACACCACCTTCCTGTTTTGCCATGACTTACTTTTAGAATTTGGTACTTTATTCATATCTGAGAGAAATTCATGTTTCCAGCAGCTCTTCAAAAATGTCATAATGAACTTCAACACTTAATCACAACATAAAACAACCAAGACAAGGCAAGAAAAATAATGTTATCATAATGTAAAGATAGAAGAATGTTTCTCACCTCAACAACCCACGATGGCACCTTAGAAAGTTTCAGGCGGCGGTATTTTGATAAAGAAGGTGAGAAACACTATTGAATTCCAGAAATTATTCCATGAGGAATTTCTCTTGGAGATGAATAAATAAATAAGTCATGGCAAAACAGGAAAGTGTGTGTGGCGCTTCTGGGGAAGCTTAAATGTCCCTTGTCCGTTTCATTCTATGCATTTAGAATTGTTTACTGCATGTAAAAGTAGCAAAACAGCTGATGACATCCTGGATGGACTTCCGTTTCCGCAACTTATCAAGCTAGCTTCTTTGTTAGACGCCACACGCTCCGAGATGAAAGTACACGACACGGCATGCATACATGTATTCTACGCCAACCGGAGAAATACATTTCCAAAATGAAGTGAAAAACACTAACCGAGCACTCGCTTAAGCGGTTGTTGACATACTCAAGGAATGCTAAGAAATGTGCTCATGGGCTTCCCAGCATGCCTTGCGGGTAATAACATAGTTGTATCGCATGTACATTAGTGTGTACTTTGAGACATTGTGGACATCTTGAGACATAGGAGAAACAAAATGGCAGCTTTTCCACTCTTCACTACTTGAATAGAATTTCAGAATGAGTCAACTTAGTTAAGTAAGTTAGAGTTAACCCGGCCCCCGCTGGTGGCTTTATTTGTTCTCACATGAACCTGCGGGGAAAGCGCCTTATCTTCACCCCCGCTGTAAGGGGCGTGGATCCCCGTCATGGCCAGCTCGCCCAAGCTCCGCCTCTGCAGCGGACTCTCTGTTGCTGTGGCTACCGCCGCCGTGGTCATGGCGGAGACGTGTCCAGGCAGCACGTTGCTGGGAAAGTCAAAAATGTGGCGTCTGTTGGAAGGCCACTTGCCCTTCAGGACGGCTTCGCAGATGCTGTCCATCCTGTTTATCATCACTCGATCCTGCGGGTGGAGGCGATACATCTGCTTATGGGCACTTCACCTCCGCATGTAATTCCGGCTGCGAAACAATCCTGTGTGTTGGACCACACAAGAAAGACGATGCCACGAGACTTACCTTAGGCCACAGTGCGTAGGTGTAATTTCTGTCCCCCAAGGCCTGCAGGGCAGAGGATTCGGCGAGGTCATCGGGGCAAAACCCATCTCTGGTTTCATCTCGAGCGGACGTGCTCAAAGACGCGATACTCTCTTCGTCAAAGTTCTTCTGCTCGGACGCAGCACTCACTGAAGAAAGATGGGGATAGTCACATTTTACCGCTGCCATCAAGGGACACTAACTCTTTTATCGTCTTGCCTTGGAACTCGGGAGCCATTCCAAAGCAGAAATGGGCCCAAGCGGGTACGTTTCTTCCCACCCGTGACAAGATGTAGCTGAGAGGCATGGAGGACTGAATGTATGTGACGATGCGAGTATATTTTTCATTTGCTCAGCCATCCAGGTAAACCCAGATATTCACACACGTCGGCTCCGACTTTGGAAAAGACTTGTCTGCTAAGGTTGCGTGGCCAACCACTAAGTGCTTGTAACTTCCAACAAGAAGTACAGTTACCACGGGTTACCACCATTTATTCGAGCACCATGTCTAATACGGAAATAGAAAGTACATCTAATGTTCATGAACTCATAATATGAACCTGCGTGAGAATGCTTGGAATATCTAGTTGGAAGAATGTTTGTTGTTACTCCCATTCCTTCATCCACTTTTGCTGCTGCCGTAGTTCAATATATGATCATTTATTAGTATTATTATGATACCTTCTGCCTGCGAGGATTTCTCTGATTTGTCATCTTCATCCATCCTGTCTTCCTCTTCCTCCTCCGGGCTTTTCTCGGTGTCTGGAGACTTTGGAGATTTAGGAGACTTGCAGTCCTGCGTCTCTGCAGTGGTCGTGTGGTCTGCTTGTGCTTCAGGATCGTCCGGGACCTTCTGTGTGATGGAAGCTTCAACTGTTGGCACACTCGTCTTCCCTTCCAAGAATTCTTTGTCATCCGTCGCCTTCAAACTTGTCTCTTTCATCTCGCCGCTCTCCTGGTTTTCTGTTTTTGCCACAGTCTTGGTTTCTTCTTGCACTTTTCTCACTGTGGCCTGTTTGTCATCCAGAACCTTGCTCTCATTTTTCACTTCTGCAGCAGTTTCGGTCTTTACACACACAGCATCACTGGCATCCTCTTCTTCAGCCACAGCCGTGTCTTCCTCTGTTTTTATCTGGACTCCATCTCCCGCCTCCTCTTTAACCGTATGGACGGCCATCTTGGCGGCAGCCGCAGCACTTGGCAGCTCTGCAGACGTGAGGAGCGCTGTGGAGGTGCTCTCAGCTGTCCCTATGCCGGCTTTGGTGAGTTCTCCCATGTTACCCACGGTCCCTCGTTGGCTGATGAAGCCCTGGTGGGCCTCCAGGAAGGCCAAGGTGGCGTCGTTCAGGATGTGATAATCAGTCCGGCTCACACCGTGCTTAGAGGCCCCGATGAGGAGGTCCCTGTCGTGGCGCCCACACTCCCACCACTCTGGGAGGTCTGGGGAGGCCTGGCAGAGTTGAAGGCGTTCAGAGAGCAGAGGGTGGGGGAGCACCTGTTCACGGATGCGACGAAGCAACTCTATGCGATAGAGCGTGCGGGAAGCACGTTCCTCCGTGATGGGGTCGATGATCAGCGATGGGTCGGGCAGTTCTGCAAAAAGGCACAATTCTGATGGATGAGAAAAAACATCGTAGGCTGGAAAAAGTGTGGCTGTGTCTCATTCCTCACCTGAGTCGCTCTTCACCTGCATGCGGCAGACACATTTGCACATGGCGATGAAGGAGTAGTAATATTTCTCCAGGCTCTCGTCCGTCTTCTTGTCCAGTCGGGCAAAGGCTCTGAACTGCGTCCAGTCAAATTTCTGACGTCGGGTGTCAAAGACCACTCCAAAAGTCGACACGACACGGTAAAAGTCCGCTTCCTCACGGCGAGTCCATCTGACACAAACACAAAACATACACAAGAAAATATTTTACAAGAAGACAACTTTGGTCTACTAGCAAGGTTTACATTTACTGTGTGTGCTGCATAGAAAGGCCCATATTTGCATGTACTAGTAGGAAAATTAGCAATATATTTACAGTGTTCTGCATAGAAAGGCCCATATTTGCATGTACTAGTAGGAAAATTAGCAATATATTTACAGTGTTCTGCATAGAAAGGCCCATATTTGCATGTACTAGTAGGAAAATTAGCAATATATTTACAGTGTTCTGCATAGAAAGGCCCATATTTGCATGTACTAGTAGGAAAATTAGCAATATATTTACAGTGTTCTGCATAGAAAGGCCCATATTTGCATGTACTAGTAGGAAAATTAGCAATATATTTACAGTGTTCTGCATAGAAAGGCCCATATTTGCATGTACTAGTAGGAAAATTAGCAATATATTTACAGTGTTCTGCATAGAAAGGCACATATTTGCATGTACTAGTAGGAAAATTAGCAATATATTTACAGTGTTCTGCATAGAAAGGCACATATTTCCATGTACTAGTAGGAAAATTAGCAATATATTTACAGTGTTCTGCATAGAAAGGCACATATTTCCATGTACTAGTAGGAAAATGATCAATATATTTACAGTGTTCTGCATAGAAAGGCACATATTTGCATGCACCCATAGGAAAATTAGCAATATATGTACAGTGCGTGCAGAGAAAGGCCCATAAAACATGTACTCGTGAGAAAATGATCAATATACTTAGAAATTAAATACAGCTGTCCCTTGCTACAAGTAAATTGGAGAGGCTAACTAGTTGTTTGCATTGTCCCTGTAGTGATCTTATAGCCTGTGGAATGTGATGTATGTAAAGAATACCAGAGCGTACAAGTGACTAATAGGGGTGTTATTTCTAGTCTAGAGGGCTCTAGTAATATTGAAAGCCACAATTAACTATGAAAATGGTCTGTTTATTAGCACTGAATTGAGCCAAGTCATTCATTCAAGAACAGTGAACTACCTTTGTCGTCTTTCCTTGTAGTACATGGCGCCGTCAGTCATCAAGGAGTTTGCCGTCATCACTGTTGACTCCTCTGGCACGAACTGCCCACTTTTGGCAAAATACGCACTGCCTTTAGCTAGATAAGCGCTTCCTTCAGCCATAAACACGGTGGTTGGATCTTGCATATAGGCCGCTGTTGCTCCTCCTGCCTCCGTAACCATGGTGATGGCAGGTAGGAAGTCCCGTCGCCGCCGTCTGCGACCATCAGGTCTGCTGAGGGCCTCCTGGCGCAGCAGCTCACGCCGGTTGGAACGCTGGTATGCAGTGATGAGGCGCCGCAAGCGTGCGGTCAGAGCCGAAGCAGCGGGCCAATAGAGCCGCTCGTTGGAACCCACGGAAAGCACGCCTTGACCGTTTTCAGAAGATTTCCCTTGAAGAGCGACAACCAACCACACTCAGGATAAAACCAACAAAAAATACATACACGGATAATTATCGGGCCGATGTGAGGGGAAAATATGACGTCATACCGATCAGCTAACATTGACAAAATAGCCCTAGCTCTTCTAGGCGCAGCCAGGGCGTCGAGGGGTTCCAGTTTGGTGGCCGCAGGATTCGGTCTCTGGTTTTTGCAGATGACGTGGTCCTGCTGGCTTCATCGAGCCATGACCTTCAACTCTCACCGGACCGGTTCGCAGCTCAGTGTGAAGCGGCCGGGATGAGAATCAGCACCTCTAAGTCCGAGTCCATTGTTCTCTCCCGGGAAAGGGTGGAGTGCCATCTCCGGGTCGGGGATGAGGTCCTGCCTCAAGTGGAGGAGTTTAAGTACCTCGGGGTCTTGTTCACGAGTGAGGGAAGGATGGAACGTGAGATGGACAGGCGGATTGGTGCGGCGTCTGCAGTGATGCGGACTCTGCACCGGTCTGTCGTGGTGAAGAGCGAGCCGAGCCAAAAGGCAGAGCTCTCGATTTACCGGTGGATCTACGTTCCTAGCCTCACCTATGCTCATGAGCTTTGGGTAGTGACCGAAAGGACAAGATGGCGGGTACAAGCGGCCGAAATGAGTTCTCTCTGCAGGGTGGCTGGGCTCTCCCTTAGAGATAGGGTGAGAAGCACTGTCATCCGGGAGAGACCACGCCATCCTCCGCATTGAGAGGAGCCAGATGAGGTGGCTCGGGCATCTGGTTAGGATGCCTCCCGGACGCCTTCCTGGGGAGGTGTTCAGGACACGTCCAACCGGTAGGAGGCCTCGGGGATGACCCAGGACACGTTGGAGAGACTACTCTCCAACGTGTCCTGGGAACGCCTCGGCATCCGCCGGGACAAGCTGGAAGAAGTGGCCGAGGAGAAGGACCTCTGGGCTTCCCTGCTTAGACTGCTGCCCCCCCCTACCCGACCTCGGATAAGCGGAAGAAAATGGATGGATGGAATAATTGTATAGAAATTCCAGGTGAAAATGTGCATTTTTGATCCAGTTGGTCATGAGCAATCATCCTACATCTCTCTTCTTCCAGCCTGACGTTGGCATCCTTCCCTTTTGTCCACTCAGCATGGCTGTGCTCATTCATAGGAGAAAGTTGAATGCTCATGATAAAGCAGTAGCCAAAATATAACGCTGTGTGGTGATTGGAAGGCCAATATCCATGAAATCTTCAAGATGGGACACTTCCTGCTCAAAATAATCACCCACTTACTTATTTGGTCATATGACACACATGCAGCAAGGAACAACTTCACGCTCTATTGCCCTTGCGCTGTGAGGCGTTCGTGTGCATTTGTAATTGTGAGTGTTAGGCACCAATTCTTTTTCTATTCACATACCCTTGATGATAATTGCTGAAACCCTGGGAACTTGGGATAGACAGTGTAGTGGATTTCGAGAGAGATGATGTGTTATGTGAAACCCTCTCTGGAATAATGCAATGACAATACAGCATCCTAGCTTATATTTACCATCTGCGTCCGCTTCCCCAGGGTCATCTTTGTCATCCAGTGGGGAGTTGGTGAAGTCGTCCATTTCATCCTTAAAAGGCATCCGGAGGGGCTTGTATTCCGGATCCTCATCCTCACTGTTGGCACGGAAGGAATTGAGCATTTGACTTTCACAAAAATCTAAATGTTTTTCCTTTCCACTTCCTATACTGAGATTTACGTGTTAAATGTGACAAAAATGTCAAATATAGTCAAACAGTCACATAGAAAAGTAGGATATGTCAAATATAGCAAATCAAACAGTCACATAGAAAAGTATGATATGTCAAATATAGCAAATAACAGTCACATAGAAAAGTATGATATGTCAAATATAGCAAATCAAATAGTCACATAGAAAAGTATGATATGTCAAATATAGCAAATCAAATAGTCACATAGAAAAGTATGATATTTTAAATAGCAAATAACAGTCACATAGAAAAGTATGATATGTCAAATATAGCAAATCAAATTCAAATGAGAAAGGAAAAGGGAGGGAGAGAAAAAGATGCTTTCGGTCATCAGCGCCCGCTTTCTTACCCTTCGGCGCCATCTGCCATCATATCGTTGCCCCTCTGCTCGGCAGCGATAGCCTTGGCGTCAGGCATGCCTACCCTCTCCAAAAAACACAGGGTGGGGTCGGCGCGCATGGAGTTGTACTTCTCATAGCCTGAAGAGCAAATGAAGGACTTAGAAAAAGCTGAGGGTGATGTAGGCTACTCAAGTAGTCACACACACACATTCATGATGGGACCTTTACAGGTCATCACTCGTCGCTGTGTGTGTGACTGGGGATGACGACGAACTATGGGTTGTAGTCCTTGATGTGTGAGTGTGTGTCAGTTCTGACTGAATCATACGGGGTGGTAATGGGGGAGGAATGATGACAATGATTCCAATTTCATTTCAATGAGGGTCTCCACCCCCCCCGAAATGCAAGGAATGGTGAGAGTTGGAGTCAAGTCAGCTGCCAAATTGATCCATTCATCTCCAAAACACGAGCGCAACATGAACCTGTGCAACAAGCACAGGAAGACGGCAAACACCATCCATCAGCGAGGCCCTGTCACCATAGCAACGCCTGTCATCGGAGGATGCGTGTGCGTACGAGTGACATTTACGGGCTGGGAAAGAAAGCCAAGGCACTGCTGCTGTGTTTATGACGCAACACATGTAGATATGCTAAGCAGTTCATACATATTTCAAGGAAAAACTCCCGTCTGCTGCCGCCACCCCTCCTCCCCATTCTTACTGGTTTTTTCTACATTTTGCAAATATTTCACCTTTATTCTCAAATCTGAGATTTTTCTTGTAATATTATGACCCTATTTTCATATTATTTTGACTTTATTGCCATAATATTAACTTCTCATTAGACTTTTCCGTAGTACATCTCTTATTATAACATGCATGATTTCTTATATTTATTTATGATCAATGCGCCACAGGTCCTACTGTAAGACAAGGTATTGCATGTCACATTTGGCAAATGGTACACGTAAAAGTACACAAACAAAGCTAATGGACGTGTGAACCGTGACGTACTGTAACCTGCATGCATGTGCCAGATCAAAGTAAGCCATTACAATTAGGGACGTCAATATTGGCATTAAAAATGGAATATCATTCAATATCAGCATAAAATGAAAACAGGCTTGAAAAAATGCTGTATACTTTCCATCTGAAGCGTGTAAACATCCATCCATTCCTAAAACATTCTAAAAAAAAAATCAAAGCAAAAATAGGAAAAAATCAATTTAAAATACAAGATATTGGGACATAATATAATCTAAAAGTTATTATCAGTAAAGTTATTTGGTTATTCAAAGAACAAAGTACAAACGAAGAATAAAAAAAGATGTTTTTCACTACGTGGCCCCCCAGAGTCTTTACTGGTGCCTGTGGTGTGAATGGTTGCTCACCGTGCTTGAAGACACCAATGAGTAGGGATTTGTCTGCCTCGTTGTCCCACCAGTCTGTGGGGACCTCTGCATGGAACGGCGGGGGGTTCCAGATATCCAACTCGCTGTGGAGCACAGGCCGCATAACCAAGTCACATTCATTTGGCCAAATCACCTAAAAGGTTTCACTTGCTGATAGTCACAGCCTGAAATTGCCAACGGCAGGTTAGAAAGATAAGGCAGTAGTTGGACGTCCATCTTTGCTACACATGCAGTCCACTGATAGCCCAAGGAACTCATTAAATGGCTTGGCAATGACCAAACACATATCAGATGGGACGAGTTGCCAGTCAAGTGTGGAAATACCGTGGATGTTTTGTGGCTACACGTAGAAAACCGTCCATTATGGAAGACGAGTACAATACACAATGTAGACAATGGAAGCCCAGAAAATGAGTGACAGGAGAAGAGAGGAACACAAGGAAACACTCCCTTATCTCGGCAAACAGCAGCACGCTCGCTCTTTGGCAACACACACACACTGGCATATGTTGGCACAGTGGCATCCCGTATGCTTGCTCTCTCTCTCGGGTATGTGACAGTAGCCGTGGGGCAAAGGAGAGCGGTCATGAAGGTGAAAGGGAGGGGGCTGGGACTTCACCAGCAAATAAAGCTTCTTTCATTTGCTTTACATTTATTTACTCGCCACGGATTTCTTTTTAAATGTGATTTAGTGTAAAACTTGCAAGCTACACCTCCATACCGTAGATGGCATAACTCTGCTTCTCAGTCATGCATTACGAGTCATCTGTTGATAGTGATACACTAATAAGCCTTCCGTCGGCTACTTAACTGGTTCCAGAACTTTTCCATCTCCGCCCCTCTAAATACAGTTTTTAACATCATCATCGTTAATAGTGCCTCCTAGTGGTCTGTGAAACTACAGTTCATCTTAAAGTGATTTCTATTTTAATTCATTTAGTCATTTGTATGCTTCTTTTGGGCCAAGAATATGTTAGAAAAAAGTGGCAAGGGAGGACTATTAGTAAAGACAAGGTTTTCTTTAAAATCAGTACACATTGTGCTTGAAAAAACAGGAAGAGTCAACACTGGAATAACAGTCGATAACTTCCTGTTCTGTTGTTAGAGACGCTTTATAAACATGATGAACATGAACAGAAAACAAAAATGTGCAGCGACAATCCCAGTGTAAGGGCAGATGACAAATGACCAGTCAAAAGCCAAAATAGGTCACATATGCGATAAATATCCAGCCCCAGATTATTTCACAGGCTCCGTGTTTCTGTCAGAGGAAGAACTGAGGCTGCCAAAGAGGCCACTTGAAGAGACCAAAATACTCTAAGTAATAATTCATACCACCAAACTGCAAATGCCTTCTCGTCATATGTGCACTCTTTCCCACTTCACAGCATCATGACAGATGAAAACTGGGATTTCCAATTTATCCAAGTTTTGCTGGCAGTCAGGGCGCAGCACAGCACATGAGGACAAGAAATGACAAACTTCAAAGAGCATGGTACTAACCTGGAGTCCGCTCCATCCAGGATGCGCTCGGCCTGGTCTCCGATAACTTCCTGTCTCAGATAGTACAGCATCCTCACCCTCAGCAACACTCTGACAGACAAAGTTGCAACAGCGCAAAGAAAGAAAAGCTCGTTGGCAGTTCCTCCTGAGACATTTTATAGTCAGCATGTTCAGGTGGAAGATTATCTTACAAGGATATTCTAGGGCTGTCCCCGCATGAGACCATACAGGATATGGATATATAGCTATATATATAGATATATATATATGTATCTATATATACACATTCATTCATTCATTTTCTATGCCACTTATCCTCATTAGGGTGGCGGGGATGCTGGAGCCTATCCCAGCAGACTTTGGGTGACACATTTACGTCCAATCGCAGGGCACATACAAACAAACATTCACACTCTAATGGACAATTTAGAGCGGCCAATGAAGCTAACATGCATGTTTTTGGAATGTGGGAGGAAAGCAAAGTACCCGGAGAAAACCCACACACGCACGGGGAGAACATGCAAACTCCACACAGAGATGTTCAACGGAGATTCCAACCGTGAACCTCCTGACTGTGGGGCCAACATGCTACCCAGTTAGTCACCATGCGGCTACACACCAAACTACTAATATAATTTCTCACACTCTTTTGCCCTTTGTGTGTATGCTAGCAGCCCCGCCTCCACCCACCCAGACGAAGAGATGGTGTGACTTGTGACTGACAAAAGGGCTCACTGCATTCATTCCATTGTTCTATGGAACAAATGTGCTAAGGTGATGAAAGCAATGCACAGAGTGAACTCTCTTCTTTCCTGTCTTGAGGTGAGCGAGGAGGAAAACAGACACGCATGCACATGGCAATATATTAATCATCCACTTCATTGTGTGACTGATTCATGTATTTGTTATCGCAGGCCTAGTGGCTACGAGAAACAATTTGAATATCGGGGGTTGAGATTTTGCGACATGCCGTCTATAAAAGGAACTGTGCCATCTGACTGTCATACATTTTAATGCTGTGGTCTCCTTGCTGGTCACCAGTCATAACCAATTCAGACTGGCTGAGCTCTACTTGACGTGACATTTACGTGTGGGAGGTGTAGCAGAAGTGGTGGTGGACGGGAGGAGCTGAGAGGGGAGAAGAACTACGAGGACAGGGGCTCTGCCCATCAGGAGGGAAGCCACAACTTTGTAGATGCGGCAAAGAGGGGGAAGGGTGTAAAGGAAGTCATTTGGTACTCATTCTGCGGGGTGGGTGTGGGTGTGTGTGTGTGTGTTTGCTGGCAGCCTCTCTATGCTCATCCATCAAAGTGCCAGGCCTGATTAGCCACACAACACTGTGCTCCAGCCTAGCAGATGGCACCACATAATCACCCCCAAATGTGTGTGTGTGTGTACTGTTTCTATGTACACACACACATTTATGAATACATGCACGTGTGTCTCCACCTTTCACCACTTCCAATAGGGGCGCTTGCATGACAGTCAGGTGTGCACACACAAACTTTTTACAACAGACAAAGGAAGCTGGCATCCAGCTGCCTTCCCAATGCGTGACTCCATACTGGGACATACACACTGAGCGCTGTGTACAATCGGGTTTCAGTTGTTGTGGAGGTCCAAACGTACTTGTTACAATGATGCTTCAAGTGTCTCTTGTAGCTGTCCTCTTGTAGTAGATGGTCGGGATTGCAGCTGGCCAGCCAATCTGCTCTTGGTGTCTGCGGGGCCGGGGTTGTGGCTTTGCCTTTTTTGCCCTTCCTGCCTCGGGGCACTGGCGTAGACAGACCTGGACAAAGTGTGGCAGTGGAAACTGCTGAGTGCTTTTGCTCATCATAAGCAGGCTTGTGAAGGAGAAAGTGATGCAACCCGATATCCGCTTCGACGAGCAGGAGGATGCGGCCATGCGGGTATCAGCTAGGGACGTCCCGTATTGGCTTTTTTGCCGATATTGTCCAACTCTCAATTGCCGCTAGAAATCGATTCTGGTAAGTCTGACATGACATATGCAACTGGTCGCCAGAGCCAAAAGGACTGTGACGCGAGTTCAGAGCGTAGCATGACTGAACACCACAATGGATGGAAAAGCATTAGCAGCACATCAGCAAAACATACACACATTGTAGCCATTTAACTGATCTTACTTATGATGTATTGCGTAAAACTAAGACAAGAACAACATCAAATTAAAAGCACTTAATGAATACGGAGCCACCATCCACCAGTACAAGCCTGGACTTTTGTTTTTTTAGACCTATTGGTGCTCAATCAGGTCATCATATCTTCCCTTTATGCATTCCAACATAATATCAGCATTTGGGAGCACATATGAGGTGAAATTAAAAATGCAGTATACATGGTGCCTTCAAGGACCGCCCAGCAAAGTGGGTAAAGTTGCAGCTCGCAACAAAGAAACATGCAAAAACTGTACGATGGGATTGGGAAGCCCTGCCTCCCAGCATACTTGGGGATATGATTTTTAAATCTCTCACATTTGAAAATACCGTAAGAATGCCAATGTTGGCGTCTTATCATATAATGTAAGATTCATGTCTACAGCAACAAAAATAACTGTTCCAAAACAAAAGCGGCACAGACCTTCATTTTAACTGCACAAAACTCCACTCAATGAGACGAAAAAATGAGACTAATTTGGTTTCATTCGGAGCATGTCGGGAGGCTACGTGACCTTTGGATGACCTTTAAGAAACGCGTAATACCCCCAAAACGAAAGCAGCATGACCTTTGATTTCAACTGGACCAGATAGCACAAACAAGGACGGTCAAAATGAGACTATTATGGTTTCATTCGGAGCTTGTTGGCGGGCCGATTATGTAATAGCTCAAAACTTTAATTGTTAGTATCTCAAAAATTAGCAGCACAACCGTTCATTTTAACTGCACAAAACATCACAAACGCAGCACAAACAAATGGGATTATTTTGGTTTTATTTGGAGAAAATGGGGGGGCTGCATGACCTTTGGTTGACCAATAAAAGAATCTGTATTAACTAACTTTAATTGCACAAATCAGCACAAACAAATGGGATTATTTTGTTTTCATTTAGAGAAAATGGGGGGGGGG
>QODF01000082.1:1424690-1480698 GCA_024372805.1 Oostethus manadensis
TTTTGGGGAAGAGGATGGGGGGGCTGCATGACCTTTGGTTGACCAATAAAAGAATCTGTATTAACTAACTTTAATTGCACAAATCAGCACAAACAAATGGGATTATTTTGTTTTCATTTGGAGAAAATGGGGGGGGGGGCGCCCTGCATGACCTTTGGTTGACCAATAAAAGAATCTGTATTAACTACCTTTAATTGCACAAATCAGCACAAACGCAGCACAAACAAATGGGATTATTTTGTTTTCATTTGGAGAAAATGGGGGGGCTGCATGAACTTTGGTTGACCAATAAAAGAATCTGTAACAACTAACTTTAATTGCACAAAACAGCACAAACAGATGAGACTATTTGAGCAGAGTTTTGCGCAGGTTGGGGGGCCAACTTCCCTCAGGTTCCTTCCTATCGTGTATCAACTGAATGGAATGGCTGCATTTTTTAAAGATATGGTTTTTGAACGGTATCTTAACCGCTGTATCTACAGGAGATGCCCATGGAATCATCTACCACAAAGACATTTACATCCCTAATTGTAAAGTTAAAAAAGTCAGGGTCTTTGACTACTGGATGTTCACAAGTAAGTGCAGTTGAAGTGCAGTGGATCCTACCAGAAGGTGCGTGTAGTATCTCTAAGCACAACAGGACATGTTACCATTAATTAGGGAGGCATCATAGCATACAATATGTGCATAGTTACCAGAGTGGTTGCTCAGCGTCTTGGTTGTGCCATCTTGACTTGGGGTTATCAGGTCCCAGATAAAGCTTTTGATGTTCTCGTCTCCACGGTAATGCAACAAGCAGTAAGCCAGAAGGGCTCGGCAGATCGTCTCCACGTCAGCCTCCTTCAGGGGACGCTTGAAGCGACCGTGAGCCAGGATGTCACTCCACCTACCCCACCTGAACAGACAATGGAAGGGGTGTCACACGATCTGGAGATATTCAAGCGTGTCTTTGTCCTTCAGGAAAAAAACATAAGTGTCTCGTGGGCGCTAGACCTGGGACCATAATAGATGAAAGAATCACACATACAATGAAGAAGAAGTGGATGATGAATATATTGCCATGTGCATGTGTGTCTGTTTTGCTCAGCAGGCAGGAAGAGCAATCGCGTGTATCGTCTCCTCACCTGAGTGCGACCGCCCTGGACAACACGCTTTTGCCAGCGTCAACACTTTCACGGTTTTTCGGTAACATGAATAAATCATGCTGTTTCGTGGTCGAATACAGCCTATTAGTCCAAAAAATGCACAGTAAATGTTTGCCTAAATGAAATCAAATACAAATATAAGGCATCCACAAGGTGATATGAACTATTGCACACGTGTTGGTTCAAGTCGAGAGGGTTCTAATGTTGTTAAAAACCGCATTCAAGACTAAAGTTCTCATCACCGTCCGTTCTGGAACCAATTAACCTCGATGAAGGAGAGATTAGTGTACTATTAAGGTTACCACAACAATAAGAGATAGCCTGGAATTTAGAGGCAACGTGACCTCATTCTTTCACGGACGTCCACATCACGCTGCACAACCACCTCTCCCTCTACCTCCCAAGCAAGTAAAGCTTGTGTGGCCGTGGGTGAGTCTCTTTCACCCCGTTTTTCAATGTCCATTGAAGCATGTGAACTGACCTTACTGGGATGGGAGGGCGGATGAAATGGCAGACGAGTGAGTGGGACTGGCGTGTGATGGGAAAGGACGACAGAGCATTCACTGGGGACAACGCACGCCGTCAGCCAGTGTGTGTTTGTGTCCTACAGCCTCAGGCCACAAGACTAGACTGCAACAATAACAAAGCCGCCGTCTCACTAGCGCCACCGCACACACAGTCACATCCAGTCAGCCATGAAAATGGACAGGCTCCCTCTACGAGTGCTGGATTTGTGTCAGCACAGCACTGTGCTCCACTGAATGGAAGGCTTTTGGGTCAACCCATTTCAATATTCTTTTGATAATCAGCCTCATGTGCCTACAAGCCTTTCAGGAACCACTCCAAGCAACTGTTTCTCAGATTCAGAATTTTGCAGTAAAGCCAGGACTTGTCGTGGCTACTGAATACAAAACATACCCGTAGACCAGGAGGTTCTTCTCCACCCTGAAGCACTCGGATCGAGGGTAGCCCTGGGTTCTGTCTTGGGGCCGTCGCGGTTTGGACACCGGCCGACTGGGTTCGTCCTCTTCGCTCTCCAGCTCAGAGAACTCCATCATCTCGTCCTCTTTCACGCTGCTGTAGTGCCGCGTCTGCTTCCTCACTCTCGGCGTGTCGATGACCAGCGTGTTCTGGGTGGACAGAATGGCAAACGGCTTTCATTCCAGATGTTACCTCCTGTATCTGTGCAAAGCCTAATTGTACTCTTCTAATGATCTGCCAACGAGTGGCATGGGGGGGCACCGTCTGTAGCAAATGAGATTAATTGGATATTTTCCATTCTTGATGGTGAGAAAACTGCTCTTCAGCTCACAGTGCGATGATGTCTAATGAATAACACTGTTTCATCCTTTCCAACCACATAAATAACCACCACAGGGCAGTAGTTAGCTCATCAATTACCACAAATGGCTGCAGTCATTTCCATGTCAACGTCACAGGAAGAAATCCCAGGAGAGCAGCCCAAGTGGAGCTTATTCGCCCTTGTAGAGTTGGGCTCCAACTCAGACTTCTCAAAACAGGCAACAAAGGAAGGCAGACAAGTGAAGGGTATGAAAGAATCACGTTGTGTGCACCCTTTTGTTTCTCAACCTGGAGATAGCCGTGTAGCCTGCAGGCCCCTGCGTAGTGGAGTTAGGCAGCGTACTCCCGAACGCACGCACACACAGCAAGAACGTAGGAAACGCGCGGCATTCAACAATATTACCAACAGCACGTGACTCGGCCATCCCGTGCCACCGTCTTATTAAAGAGTTGCTGTCTGCAACGGGGGCGCTAGCGTTCCAACGTACCGCAGTATGGCCCACCCTCCCACGTGGCAACCGTGGTCAAGTCCTTTCCTCCACGTTACATCTGAGACGCAAATGGGTCATCTCCAATCTCCTTCCACACGACTTATCTACTACACCTTGTCAAGTGCTTACATCTAGTGCATGAGCAACATGCATTGTTCCCGCATGCGCACGCATCGTCACCACCACTTTCCACATCCATGAAGCAGCCCTGGAACTATTTGTTCCTGCTGTGTCCTGCGTGACGGCGGCATCACCCCCACAACTTCACTAACTCCTCCATTTGCAAAGAGCCTACAAGACATTGACCTGCAGAGAAGAAGCTCGTGCGATAAATAAAAGGTAAATGTATATTTCCTCACAGCTGCAGAATGTGCAAAAAGCAAGGAGGCAAAGCGTGTGCACGTGTTAACGAGGCTTCTGTTGTGATGTAAATTGACGACAATGATTCTCCAGTCGGCCTGTTGCCTTTTGGGTTTTTTACCTTTTTTCCAGCACCTGGTGCCGCTGGTGGAGTTAAACTGGCCACTTTTCCTTGGCGGTAACGTGAATGTCATGTGATGCGGCGACGTTTCAGGTTATGTGATCAGAATGTTTAGAATGCTGTTGGGAATGTTGTAAGAGTATTTAGAATGTATTTATAGAATAATAATAATAAAGAACTTCTAGAATGCACTTAAATTATCCAAGCAAAAAGACAAGATATTTCATTCAGACAGCATTCTGGCTCATTGTGCCTCTAGGAAATAAGGATTAGGAAATAAGGTGAGATGTACTGTCGTCCGGGAAAACTCAAGAGTAGAAGCGCTGCTCCTGCGCATGAGGTGGCTCGGAATTCTGGTCAGGATGCTTCCAGGACGCCTCCCTGGGGAGGTGTTCAGGCCATGTCCGACCGGGAGGAGGCCTCGGGACAAGAAGAGACTGTCTGGCAACTGGCCCTAGGAATGCCTCAGGATCAGTCAACATCATTTCTAAGCGGCCATTTAGTTACGCAGCAATAAAATGACAGTGACTTCCTGTCCTGCTTCAAGATAAAAGCATTGCAGCAATGAATTGTTTTCAGACTGCTGGGAGAAGTACGCGCATGCAGTCAAGACATACTGTAAATAAAAGTACAGTGTCCACTCAGATTTTTGACAGTGTATTCTTTTTCTGCAGAAAGGTGGCTAAGAATGGTACAGCATACAATCTGTGTACTTCACAGCAAGGTGTGTGCCACACTACCGGGCGGGCAACACGGATCTGCAACTCCTCTGTCTCGGGCTGCCTCTGAACCAGCGGGCCCCCTAAAGCTGTCGTATGAAAATAGTAGAATTAACAGAAACACATGTACAAATGGAGGGAAACCATTTGTCACAAGCAAACGTGCATTTGGGCTCTGTCGACCACCGCCCATGTTGAGGTCCGTAGAGCAGTCCGAAGGATGCGGTACTTGATGATGGTAACAAAGGTGCACGCCATGATTTCGCTTTTTTGGTTTCAGATGAGCATGACGCGGGTGTTTTCACGTGTCTTACCCGTCCATTAATGGCATCCAGGTCCAGTTCTGCCTTCTTAGCCCATTTCTGCCAGAAGTCTGGATCCTCCAGAGAAATGTCTGTCCTGTTACCGGGTGCAACAAAACTGGCCTACAGAAAGACAGGCTATGTTGAGACCATTGTGCACGAGACAGGAAGTGTATTGTTTGGATGGTAGAGTCCTCACCTTGGCAAAGGTAGAGCCTTTGCCCTCTGACTCGATGGTGATGGTGTGGGTACGTCTCTGAAGGATCTGGTCAATGTCTTCCTCACAGAATTTGGAGCCTTCATCCTCCTCATCCATAAGCGCACCATAAGCTCCTTTTCTCAGTAGGTCTTCAATTTCTTTCTTGGACAATTGCTGGACCTGGAAGAGAAATAACACTTGGTGTTCATCCAAGATGGCCAGGTGCTGAGCAACGTCTACTCCCAATCAGCATCCATCTTACCCCACTGTTGGCATTCTCGCGCCCACTCATACTCTGCAGCACAGCCTTGTCCAAGCCCAGCTTCAGACTGGCCTTGTCAAACATCTCCCTCTCATAACTGTTCCTGGTGATCAGCCGGTAGATTTTGACTGCTTTGGACTGGCCGATACGATGACACCTCGCCTGGGCCTGGAGATGGATTTGTATCTTTAGAACACAATCTTCCCCACAGCATATCACACTTGGGTTGAAGGCTCACTGCGGTCTTTCAAATACCTGCAGGTCGTTCTGAGGGTTCCAGTCAGAATCAAAGATAATGCAAGTATCTGCAGCAGTCAGGTTAATGCCAAGTCCGCCAGCTCTGGTGCACAGCAGGAAGACAAAGCGGTCCGAATCCGGTCTGGAGAACCGGTCGATGGCAGCTTGTCGCAAATTACCACGAACTCTGCCATCAATACGCTCGTAGGGATAGCTGGGCACAAAGAAGATGTTTACAATCAACATCAATGTCTGCGGCAAACCTTGGAAAGCCCTCCCACCGTTTCTGGATGAGATAATCCTCCAAGATGTCCAGGCAGCGGACCATCTGGCTGAAAACCAAGACTCTGTGCCCACCCGCCTTCAGTTTGGGCAGCAGCTTGTCAATGAGCACCAGCTTTCCAGCAGCGTGGACCATAGCTTGAAGGGCCATGTCGGGCATATCTGCTCCCACGTGGGAGTCCCGAAACTCCTCAATGATCTTCTCTTCAGCTCCTGCATGACAGAAGCAAAACTAGAAGGGGGGAAACCACAAGAGTGTATGATGTTCCTTCAGGGGTTAGCAAGTATACCGTTAATGAGGTATGGGTGGTTACAACATTTCCGTAGCTCCATCATGGTGTTGAGGAGGTTGGGGACACTAGACCCGCCTGCACCTCCTCCTCCTGCACCTCCTTTAGACAGGAAGGAAAAGTTCTTCTCCAGAATAGCTCGATAGTACTTCTTCTGGATGTTAGTAAGCTCCACCTAACAAAAGAGATGGATGTGTTTCATTTTCCATTCCTCCTCCATCCCAAGGAAAAAAGTTTCCTTACTTCTATGATGGTCTCCTCCTTTGGTGCCAGATTCTTTTCTACATCCTCCTTTAGTCTTCTCAACATCATGGGTTTGAGAATGCCCTGCAGGTTTTGGACCTGTAGCACACACAGGCAGCATGACGACGTTTGATCTCGGAGGTCGGACTCGTCCGCAGGTCATGCGCTTACCTGTTCTTCAGTCTTAAGGTCTCCAAATTCAGTCATAAATGTTTGTTCAGATGGGAAACGCTCCGGCTCCAAAAAGTTGAGCAGGCTGAAAAGCTCCTCCACGGTGTTTTGAAGGGGAGTTCCTGTCAACAGAACTTTGTGCTCCTGGATGGGAGAGGGGAGGAAATCATTTCAGTAAAACATTCAGTCAAAATGGACTACAACAACATAAGCAACGGATTCCCACTAAGGGTGTCACGAGAACAAGACGATACACAAGATTGGGTCTAGGATCTACGGAAGCAAGGTGCTGAATGGAATGCAAGTGAAAACTCTTCTTTCATTTATCATCGCTCCAGGCCTAGTTGCCCACGAACAAGCAATCTTGTCATTGTGACATCCCTAATTCCGACCTGTCACATATTCTAAAATGGTTTTAATTGTGGGAAACCCGCCCAGGTGCATCCCATTACATTGCCTATCCAGTCAATAATAGCCATGCTCGCTTTCCCATTGGGTGTATTTACAGAGATTTCTCTGGGTGATAAATCTGAGAGAAGATGGATGAGAACCATGGTGCTCATATTGGTCATGGCCTTTACAACCATTTAGAACGTCTTAAACACCACAGAATAAAGTACAGACATATTATTTAGGCCCAGTGGTGATATGGTGCATAGGATAATGCTGTCAATCTCAAACAATGCTCACCATGTCCATCATCTTGAGCCCCTCCAGCAGTTTGCAGTTTCGGTTCTTCAAGCGGTGGGCTTCGTCTATTACCACGCAGCGCCACGGGATGCCACGAAGCTCCGGACAGTCAGCCAGAATCATCTCAAAGGTCGTGATCACGGCGTGGAAGCGATATGCTCCCCTTATTGTCTTACCCTTCGGGCAAAATGCAAACAAGAATGGTTAATAACGTGGCGATACTACTTATGCCGCCCAGTGAGGTAAAAAAAAAAAAAAAAAAAATGGACGGTATTGCCTGATGGGCCATAATCTACTGTAATGTCTAACTCCATTGACCTGTGGTTCTCTGAAGTACATCTCGTAGGCTTGGATGGTTCTGCGGCTGGCCTGGCTGCCGTGGTAGACCACAGCATTGAGCTCTGTCCAAGTCCGGAACTCTCTCTCCCAGTTGGGAATGGTAGAGAGCGGGGCGATGACCAGGAAGGGCCCCGGAATCCCCTTCATGTAGATTTCGTAGAGAAATGTAATGGACTGGATGGTTTTCCCCAGACCCATCTCGTCAGCCAGTATACAGTTACGTCTAAGAAAACAGGACAGGGGAGTGACTTCATGGGCATGCTCTCATCGTATTATTGGTGACGTGTGTCCACACTGCCAGGAAGTAGTCAGAGGCCATCTTCCGATTGCCTCAGGGTTTTTCTCATTGCAGTGAATCGATCCACCCAAATGCCCGCCTCACTCGGGCAAAACTAACATGTGATACATACAATGTAACTACCACGATGCTTACACAGCAACACAGACTATACTACACACGTTTGATAACTCGCAAGGCATGCTGGGTAGCGAGGGGGGTGCTTGGTGTTTGAGTGTGTTAACTTACGAGTTGTACCAGTTGAAGGTTAACCAGTTGAGGCCTTCCAGCTGGTATTCCCTGAGTGCGTTGCCGTTCCTGTATTCCCTCGAGCCTTCTAACTTTTTCCACTCGGAAGCCTGAGGCCGATCCTAAACAAGAAAAGTTAGTGCTTTTTGAGAAAGACACCGGTTGCTACCAATTCCACAACTGTGATGACGCCAGCTGTTTGTTAATGAGATGCTTGCTTAATAAGATGTTAGCTTTGACACATTTTTGAAACGTATTGTGTGGCTGCAGGCCGTCTCTCAGCTAACTCTAAGCCGGGTTAGGAGTTGGTAGTTTCTGGCAGGCATAGCCGAGGACAGCTATCTAGGGGCTTGTGTCAATGTGGCAAAGGCGAGCACACACATTGCACTCCATCACGGGGTAGTCGAGGCTTCCAGGGAAAGCGTTTGTGCTTGAACTGCTGGGTGTGTCAGAGATGGAAGTTGAAAGTGTGTCATGCACGCGTGCAAGAGAATGTTTGGAAGGGAAGGATAAGCAATAGCCTGACTGGATTACAGTAAACGGCCGTACTCCTGCTTCTGTTCTTCTAAGTTGTCAGTATTTGTCTAGCACCCAGTTTTCGTTTCATTTTGTTGTTGGATGTTATTGCAAAGGCCCTGTGACTGACTGGCGACCAGTCCAGGGTGTACCCCGCCTCTCGCCTCAGCTGGGATAGGGTCTAGCATACCTGCGACCCTAATGAGGATAAGCGGCATAGAAAAGGGATGGATGTTTTTGCAGAGCTTTGTTTGTAATGTTAGTTACAGCATGTTTGGTGGGAATTTGCTTGAAGAGGATGATCTTTGAGTGATGGACTGTTTACATAATCAATGTCTGGCTATTGTACATTTTTAGCTTTTTATACACGGACGTCCGTTTTGTTTTGAGCAACATGAGATTCAACATTTCAACTTGTTGAAAGCCCTAAAAAAACACTGCTACAGCAGACAGCAGCATGCTTTAGTGTTAGCGTTAGAAGCAGCAGTGTGCAGATGTTTGAGATGGACACAAGTTGAGAAACAAGTGACAGGAAGACCTCAGCTAAGCAGCTGCTTCTGTTCACCATTAAACACACTGTTAGTGGTTTGGCCTGGCCACAAGAGTGGTGTGTGTGTGTGTGTGAGTGCGCGCGCACGCAAGACCACAAGAGCGTGGCCCCGTGGAGAGCAGTTAAGGGGGCTGTAAATCTGAGGAAGGAAGGAGCAGGCGGCAGGCCAAGCCACACAAACACATGCCTACTGGCGTGGTTCTGGGAGGAAGCGCAGGGAGTGTTGTGGGCTCGGCCTATGTCACACTTCACATATTCAGCAGTCACGGCTGTGCCACAGGCCCAAGTAAATATCCCTTTATTATGGTGGAGTACTTACCACTCGGTTAGTGTTGGGCGTGCGAGCTGCAATGCGTTCAAATTCCTCAATTTTTGACTGGTCGATATCTGCCTTGAGTTCCCAGGTGGAGTCTTCGTAAGGTAGACTGCACCATTTCACCAAGTATAAGCTCACCGGCTGCACACACAGGCAGGGTGAGTGAGTGTGGAGAATTGTAGGACAACTTCAAACCCAAGGAAGATGCTAAGAGGGAATGAAAGCACCTCTCCGTTCTCATCTGTGCTCTCTGAAATGTCCAGGACGCGGTCTACCTCCACATAGTCCGGGTTGAAAGGCTCATCGTCCATCTGGAAAGAAGCCGTGAGACACTTATATGTATGCATACTGCCTTAATCCGTCAGGCCTCTTTGCCGGATATTGCCAAAGAAAAAATGTGCACGTTAACACAGATGAGCATTTATTGTCTTCACCGTTCAGAAGGCCGCCAGCGCCTTCCGATTTAGAGGTGGCTATTGTCATGAGGAAAAGCACACTGGACCCGAGCACTTCGGTCCAATGAGTGGATGTAAGTAGAAGACCAGCATATGGTCGGGTTACCTCAGTGATAAAGTTGTTGAGTTGCTGCTTGGCCTTGAACCTTTTCACCTTCTGCTGTATTCTCTTGTCTTTCTCCAGCTCTTCCAGCTCTGCCCAGCGACAGTGGAGGTACGAACTGGGGAGAAAAGACCTTCATTATGTCTCCCAGGTGGCAGTGTGTCAAGGAAAAGGAAAGTTGTCGCCAGGTGAAATGAAAAACATTGTAAAAAGCACCCAGACACTCTCTTGATTTGCCACCATCATTAACGACAAATGGGGTCATGGATTCTGTGCACTGTTACAAAGAGATCAAGGAGGAGAAGACTAGCCTGAAAGGTAGAAAGGCCTGCAAAACAAACTCAAGGATACAAGTAGGTTTTTTCATTTAATGGCTGTAGTCTATCTATATATTAGCTAATGTATTAGCAAGACAATATGATGAATTCAGATTTAGGACGGTATGTGATACATCCATGTGTGCGGTGTGAGTGACTTAGGAGTTCGTGTAGGTAGAACGTCCAAGTTACACTAAAGCTCCACGTACAAATGAGGAAAAAAAACAAATAATGACTACAAACAAAGCATGGCTTAGTACTTGCTCCAATCAGAACATTTTTGCAGTACGTCACACCCTAGGAGGGATTTTGTGTCCTAAGCCTGACAGACTTGAGGCTGCAACTCAAGGTTTCTGGCCCCACCCATTTTCGGATATTTTCAGGATAGTCTGTCTATTTTTGTTAAAAACAAACAAGATGATAAAATATTGTGGTGACATGTCTGTGACATCAATCCAGGGTGTTCCCCGCTCCTCGCCCAAAGTAGCTGGGATAGGCTCCAGCGTACCATTTTAATTATATACTGTAAAGCTTCATTGTTGCATACACCCACATGGAATTCCTTTTCTGCTTCCTGTTTGCAACCACAATTTCATTAAAAGAAATGAATTGGAATTGAGAAGTCATTCTCAAATGTAGCCCCCGGTGTGTGTGTGTGTGAGAAAGTAGGTACAGTATATATACACACAGTATATATTGTCACTCACAAGCCCTTGAACTTGACATAAAACTCCTCAACCTCAGCTTCCTCCCCAGACTCCAGCTGCAAAGACAAGAAAAAGAAATTCCCGTATTAAACATTGGATTGCTTTTGGCCATGGAAGAGGAGAGTTGCGTGGGCAACGTAGCATGTGAAAATGTGTGGTTTGTTTCCATTCATAGAGAGATGTACTGCATGTGACAGAAGAGCGCGCACTCCATCCACCACGCTGCTACTACTACTGTAATGCCATGAATCATCAATCGCACTCACATATAGCCTGAGGAAATGCTAGATTGGTGTCTGGCGTTGCTCTCGCGTTGTGGTTTGGGCTGCATGCCAAGCCTGGGGTCAAATCTGAATGGAGTTGTGTGTGTGTGTGTGCGTGTGTGTGCGTGCGTGCGTGCAAGACAGCTGGCTGGCAAACAAGGTTGGCTGCGTACTTACTACACTGTATGTGCATGCATGTGTTAGCCAAGCAAATAATGCTGCCTGTACACACAAAGAAACTTTAGCCTGGGACTACACTGTAAACCCGAGACTTGGGTAGTGTCAGTCTGTTCTATGCTCGTGTGTGTGTGTGTGCGCACACCTGTTTCTTGGCGGCGCGCACGCCCATGATCTTCTCCACGACTGGGCCCTCAGCCTCAGCCACATCCTGGAAGAACAAGGACCAAAAGTTGTCACATGAATGAAGCCTGTCAGGTGTGTTGCTAATAACAGCTAAATCAATGAGCGGGCGTTTATGATGGTGTTGGGTACCACCCCGTGGGAGAACACTGCAGAATCAACCCACACCTAGACCGTACCTGCAGCTGAGTTGCTGAGTAGGATGGTGATTTGGGCGCAGGCGAATCTTCCCCGCTGTTGTCGTCTTCCGAGATGCGAAACTCCAAATCCTCCGTGTACCTTTTTCTCTTCACCTGGCGGCTGGAGCGCCGCTTCTGACGTGCAAAAGAGGAAAGAGCTGTCGGTGTTGGCTTCTTTCACAACAGCTGGTTCTCCGATCACGCCTCGGCTGCCAAAGCGCTCCTTCCAGCCGCGCCCACGGAGTCAAATTTGGATACTCTGTAAAGCAGCTCTTTTTCTTTCATATTTCCACTTTATGCTACTAAAAAGACTTTCCCTCATAAAATTATGAAATATATAAATGGTGACTTTTTTCCTCTCAGAGTTTTGACTGTAAAATTCCAGCATATTTTTCATTTCTGCTATTTAATTTTCCAACTTTGCTCTTGTAATTTTGGGTGACAATAGTTTATTCCTTATACTATTTTCACTTAATTCCAATATTTTGAATTCATTTTCATGTAACATTTTCCGCAAACTGATTTTCTAAAAATCACAACTTTGGTTTTGTTTCTTGTAATATTATAACTTGAGTGATAGAGGTAAAAGTCTGTATTAAAATAATAAAGTTGTATTGTTATATGTAAACATGTTGGTCTGTATTAAAATAATAAAGTTGTATTGTTATATGTAAACATGTTGGTCTGTATTAAAATAATAAAGTTGTATTGTTATATGTAAACATGTTAGCAGTGATATTGAAGTTAAATGGTAGCACTTTGGTTTATCGGACTGTGTCATGCTTTGCAAGAGGTTCATACCTGCACACCATCCTCATCTTCCTCTTCCATAGGGGAGGGAGGCGGAGACTTGACCTCCGCATCTTCACTGGCTGAACCCTGTCGCTTCCTCTTGGCATCTTTCTTGGCAGCAGTGCCATCCTCAGACTCCACTGTCTTCTTGTTACTACAACAAAAATTTGGATTATTTATTGGCAAACATTTTAAACGAGACAAACGATGACGGCCAACTAAAAAGACCGGTGCGGCTGTCTGTCCCAGGGCAGTCGCCATGTTTGATTTAGCCATTTAGAAATCATTAGTGTGCCTCAGGCCCTGGAACACAGGGGGTTAATACGATGAAAGACGAGGGGCCAGAGCCCTAGCAGGAGGGAGGGGTGATGCCGAGAGGCTCCCATGCTTCCTCTAATCTCTGGCATGGAAAGAAAGAGGAGCCGGGGCCGTGTGTGTGTGCACACGTGTAGACAAACTATACAGGAAGTCAACAGGACACTTGTGTAGCACGTGCACACATGCAGCAGCATGCTAATGTCAATCAAGCTAAAGGCTAACATGCACATTGGCAAAACATGCATCCCTAGACGGGATGTTTTCACAGCCTTGGAGGGCTACATACAAAAACAACTCCTAACATTGTATAACAGTCCTGAAGCCCTGCCATCAAGACGCGCGCTCTTCCTAACCCTCACGGGCTGACCCGGATTCAGAGATGTGGCTCAGCGGTTGTCCTGCTAGCAGAGCTGGAGCAAGAGAAATGAAACTACTTTATGGGTATCGTGTCCTGTCATCTGAGACAATTTGTTGCCATATCTCCCATCTTGCTCTTCCACATCACAGCATGAAGAGCATCTCTCTCTCCCTCTCCTCCCACTCCTCTGTCCCTCCTGCTTGCTCACTCCCTTGCATCCCTGGGGCCCTTCTCCTTTCATCCTCCTGCCAAGAGCAATAACCATCTCCGTGGTAACGGCTGGTCATGTGACCTGCACCTGTTCCTCTGGCTGGTCGCCACACGCTGGAGCCATCTGGCCCCACACACACACACACACACACACACTTCTCCACTTGGCTGCTTCTCTCCCTCCTCTATGGCCTTCAACTTCCTCAGTCATCACTCCATCACTACGCCACACTTTTCCAACACACTCTTCTTTCTCTGCTAAATCCATTTTTGCTTCTTATATGAAATAATACTAATAACAATGGCCGTCCTGCAGTTGTTTATGATAATCATACAACGCACACGGGCTAAATCGCATGCCAAACCAAAAAAGCTCGGTCCATAAGGGTGCCTTGTCCGGTACTGTACAGAGTACCACTGCTTCCCGTACAAGTAAAAGTGCACTTTTTCGGGAACAATTAAACACGTCTTGTGTGTGCATCGTAAAGATATAAAGGCCATAATGCACGTAACGGGATGCACCTACTCCGCCTAGAAAGCCTCGTGAAAAACCTCCGTTTACATCATGTGACTTGCATAATTCATGACATTAAAGCTGGCCATAATCTGCTCCATGTCCATCCATCCATTTTCTATGCCGCTTATCCTCATCAGGGCGGCGGGGATGCTGAACAGCTGAAAGGTGCCACAAGTTGGTTGAGTCCATGCCACACAGATGTGAAGCACTTTCTCTGTGCTCATACAACTAATTTGGAATTTCCCTTTGCGGGAATAATAATATCTATGTCTTATCTTAAATAGTAGATTAGTCAGTCACAGGATTGCCAAATCCTAGAAACAAAATCTAAAGTCAACGGCAGACACTGCTATTTTTGAAACTAATTGGCCAATAGCACAACCTTAAGAGCGTGCGTATCATCAATGCTGGCTCTTGTTTGTTTTCTGAGAATCTACTGCAACTACTGGTAACTTGCTTGCTATGTAGCAATAAAAGTATACTAATAAAAGTGATTCATCCGTTTAGTCACATTGCACTGCTATTACACTACTGTATGTCATGTTACATGTATCCCTACCACTTGATATCAAAATTTCCCATTCCATTCCCATCCGCTTATCTGGTTTCAGGTCGCAGGGGCAGCACTTTCAGTAGGGAAGTCCAGACTTCCCAGTCTCTGGCGATCTCTTCCAGCTCCACCGGAAGGACACCATGGTGTTTCCAGGCCAGCTGAGAGACATAATTCCTTCTGGG
The DNA here is from genome assembly GCA_024372805.1 of Oostethus manadensis. Lineage (NCBI taxonomy): Eukaryota > Metazoa > Chordata > Actinopteri > Syngnathiformes > Syngnathidae > Oostethus > Oostethus manadensis. Next base: position 1,439,066 of record QODF01000082.1, read on the forward strand.
TGTCTTAGGTCTTCCCCGGGCCTTCAACCAGCTGGGCATGCCCGGAACACCTCACCACGGAGGCACCACGGAGGCATCCGGACTAGATGCCCGAGCCACCTCAACTGGCTCCTCTCCATGTGAAGGAGCAGCGGCTCTACTCTGAGCTCCTCCCGGATGGCCGAGCTCCTCCCCCTATCTCTTAGGGTGAGTCCAGCCACCCTACAGAGGAAACTCATTTCCGCCGCTTGTATCCGCCATCTCCTTCTTTCGGTCATGACCCATAACTCATGACCATAGGTGAGGGTGGGAACGTAGATCCATCGGTAAACAGAGAGCTTTGCCTTCCGGATCAGCTCTCTCTTCACCACGACGGTCCGGTACAGCGACCGCATTACTGCAGACGCTGCACCGATCCGTCTGTCGATCTCACGCTGCAACCTTCCCTTACTCGTGAACAAGAACCCGAGATACTTGAACTCCTCCACCTGGGGGGAGGGAGGGTACGGTCCACCCGTTTCCGACTGAGAACCATGGCCTCGGATAAAGCCAATACCTGACATTCCTAGTCAAAGGGCTCAAAGGCTGGTGTACATGCAAACAATGCAGGAAGGACATGCGTGTGACACGCTCATTTAGGAGCCGTAGACAGCTCGCAGACTGGCTGCAGATGTTCTTTGTCATGTAAAAAAACAAACTTACGCACTTGGCGTTTCGTCCATACAGCTAACGTGTGTCTTTTGCTGGTGTCAGGTTTGGGCAAAATGTCCATTTTTCCATATGTCGCACTTGCGGACTGGAGTGTCGTCCAGATAATTCTGACGTGCGGAGTACCTCTGTGAGCGGGCTTTATTGCAAGTTGGACTGCCACGCGTTGGCTGTACTAATGGAGCCACAGCCTCAAGGTATGCTTGTGGTGTGCACACCGATCTTACTCCTTCATGCTCACGTTCTCCACCAGCAGGAAAAATGCAGCTTTTTGGGGACCACCACAAGTGTCCGTGTCAAGGACACACACCCACGGTAAGCATCTCCACACAGCAACCAAGCAAGGTGCCACAATGTGTGTACTGCAAACAAATCTCACACAGGGAAGGGCGTGGCAGCCGAGAGCTGGGTTATTTATAGACGTACTTCCTGAGAGAAGTAGACAGAGAGGCGGTGTGAGCGAGCGGGCCGCAGAGAGAGAGCAAGGTCAAAAGGAGAGAATGGAGCTGACTTGGCAAGTCAAGCACCTGATTCTCTGCGTCTCAGCCAGGAGGATGAGCATGACTAGTAGAAGCAAAGTGGAGTCAAGGCCATTTTCCGCTTACTAAAAAGCCAAGATGGACACATGGCATGTACTGTATTTGGTCAATGAAAAATGCACTTGACCGGAATATGAAGTTACTGTGCGTGCTCACTGCTTACAAGGCAAAGGATTGCGTCATCATTTCTGGGGTGAGGAGGAAACAAATACTATCAGTTATTCTTATAAAGGAAATGTTATATTTGATAAAGTGTTTAACAGTACATTCCATTTATAATAGTTTGGATACTATGCAAATTTGGTGTCAGATTTGTGGCAAAAAATTACTAATAAAATCACACACAGTAGTCTTGATAAAATAATTTTCCCTCCCCAAAATGTACATTATACATGCAAAAGGCAAACAAAGTACTTCTACACTGTGACTGCCATTATTTTACAGTGGCCCCTTTTTTATAGTGCTTAATTGGTTTCAGAGCAGACAGCTCTTTTTAATAAATTTAATCATTTTGTTCTCAAATATGAGTTTTTACCATAATAAGAGCCCCGTAGACAACAACAACATCCCTACAGTCCCCTTTACACTCGTATTATTCTTCATTTACATCACATAGCTACGCTTATGCTGCAGGCATAGCCGCAAGATAGCGAGTTAATCAGTTGACCTCAAATTTATTTCATCTAAACTTAATCCAAAAAATTTACCACTTCCTCACGGGATGGGAGGAGAACATTTTTTTTTTCACTCAACCATGTGGAACATGCCATGGCTGACTTCATGCTATGTTAAGGTAATGTAAGATAATGTCTGTTTTGTGTCATTAATACCGCCTAGTGTTTTGACTAATAATAGACTATAGTTTGTTTATTTTATTTAGTTGATTTGACTTTCAACACTGCAAAAACTCAATATATTTAGCCAAAAATATTTTTCTACTTTTCTATTCTAAATTAAGGATTAAGAAATGCACAGCCATCAACATCATGTAATATGTCATTTAGTTTTAGTAAAGACATGAATAATCTGGAATGGATTAATTCATCTACAAGAAAAAAACGTTTTTAATCCAAAAAAAATTCAATACAACACTTGATTACTAAGCTATTCAATCGTTCCAGCCCCAATCCCAAAAATTGTGGTCAATTCACACAAATGTCAAAATGACGACTTTATAGTAGTTGCTGATAGTTGTCGCCACCAGTGAGCCTCGCTGTCTGGTCTGGTACGTGCATGGATGTACGGTCATGTCAGCGAGCGCATCTTTTTCCACTTGGATTATTTTGTCTTTCCATTCATTTCTATCAAGAAGGTCCCCTGTCTACTGCCCTTCATTATGAACAACAAAAGCAAAAAGGTCAGATTTTTGGAAGCAGAACAAGAAAATGAAGGAGTCTAATAATGATAATAACAAAATAAAGTGCTGCGATTTCTTTTAAACGTGGGCACATGCATTTAGCAATTTTTAAAAGTTTTCTACAAGCAGCTGCAGGACTTACCCTGAGCTTTTCGTGGGAGAAGATGTACTTCTGCAGTGACAGGAGTGCTTTAAATGTCCACCAGATGAGTTAAGGCCATTTTAAAAGGAAAATTAAACATTACCCACAATCCTTATGTGAAACATGAGCATCTTTCCTTTTTCTGTGCATTCTAAAGCTATGAAACAGCCAACAATGCACATCACTGCCAACTACTTTTGCACAAATGAGGCTCCAGAACCTGATCTTCTCGAGCATGAATACACGGAGGACAAGCTACAGGTTTTCGAAGCTGAAAGAGCAAGAGAAACTTGGTAGGAGATGGGGATGGAAAGGCTTGGTGTGCATGGCAAGGACGACATTGCATCACAAACAAGTTTTAGCGCTAACAAACCCTGCAGCAGCAGAAACTTTTTCCACCTGCCTAAAGAAGGTGGAAAAGACGACCAGGACCAGCCGGCCAAGTGTGCATGACATTGTGATACTTGGCGCACATGATATCACAACACAGTCCGTGCAGCCATGTAGATCCAAAATATTTGACACATCATTTGCTTGTCTATTCCTAGTGTTGCTCACGTGCTGCTTCTTGCTTCCCACTCAGTACATGCTGGTGTCCTATCGCGTTGTTTTGGACTAAAATACCTCTTGGTGTTAGCTACTACAGCAACAATCTTGCTTTTTAATAAATATGACATTGTTAGCGCAAACATGCTAGCTGTTTCTCTGTTTAGAGAAGGAAATGTGGATTAAGTGCACTCTTCCTTTAAAAGGAAGGTGAAAAGAATGGGCTTGGCCAATCTAATGGTTTTCAAATTGCTGAATCCCAGTGGAGTATGTGGTTAAATAAAGGATCAAGTCCTTATTGTACATCAAAAGCACACGGGTCTAGTGTAGACACATTTGATGACGTTGCACGAGAGTGCAAGAAAAAAAACTAAGGATGGGATTGGGTAATTGTATTGGTCCACCATTTTAGAGCAGCAGTGAATGGCCGGCAGCCATTATTATGCTAAATTAACCTGGGCGCTGTAGGCCACCACTCAAGATGGAGGAAAGCCTGAAAACAGATAACAGCTAGTTTACCAATGTGTGTGCGCACACGCGCCCGACTCCCAACCCCCACGCACCACTACCCCCACCCCCACACCGACTTGAGGCTGTGGAGTGGTCAGCAGCACGGCCTTTATTATCATTAGACGCCATTTTCTCCCACAAAGGGGAAAACCCTCCCCCAATGCACACATACAAAAACGCCTGCCCTTCATTGCCTCACACGCTCTCCTCACCCAAACCTTCCCCACCCCGTCTCTTCTCCAGTGGCCAATGCATGCATGCATGCACGCATCCATGCATACATACACCCCCCAGCACTGACCCCTTTGGCCCTCCCTCTTCCCCCAGATAAAAGGGCCGCAACAAACCAGGGCGAGAGAGGGGGGAGAGAGAGAGATGGGGCTGGTCAAAGGGGGAGAGAAAGAAGGGGGCTGTCCTGACACATTCCTCCATCTGATCAAGTTTCCACCTTCACAAAGAAACCAGCTCACACTCCCGTCTCTGCCTTTGCCCACATCCTCTACAAGCCATCTTATGATACTGCGCTCCTGTTGGTGTCCTGGTCCGCTGCATCCAATATCAGTCTGATATCAGCAATAATAAAAGCATTTTATCTGCCAGCAGCTACCAAAACAAAAATAGCGTGTGCTGACATGCAAAGCAACAAAAAGCAGGATTGATGTTGAATACTTTTCTGAATGTCTGAAAAAAATGTTGCAGCTGAGTGCAAAACTTGGCATGCACAAGTGTCCTGTGGTGGTACAGAACAGGGACAGCTCATATGATCCACCTCGTGTGAAGTTGGGTCACAAAAAAGTCCCCAGGTTTTTGCCTCCCGCAAACAACCAACACTTTAAACTACAGATGTCCTGATCTGACATTGGGCTGATATTAGCAACAAACATCAAAAACAACATCAGCACTCCAATACAAGAAGTCAGGCTGTAAGCGTATTGAGCCCACGTGACCACAACACCGTTTGCAAGCATGGTAAAGCAGCAGGGAGCAGGAGTGATGCAGAAAAAAAAATAAACTCAGCGCAAAACTTGCCATGTGCAGGTTTTCTGTGCCGTTACACTGGGAAACTTGAATACAGGCAACCTCTGCTCCCACTACATGGCGTATAAAAGTATACACACACGCGCGTAAAGAAACCCGGCTATATGATACATAAAAGTATACACACACACGCGTAAAGAAACCCGGCTATATGATACATAAAAGTATACACACACGCGCGTAAAGAAACCCGGCTATATGATACATAAAAGTATACACACACGCGCGTAAAGAAACCCGGCTATATGATACATAAAAGTATACACACACGCGCGTAAAGAAACCCGGCTATATGATACATAAAAGTATACACACACGCGCGTAAAGAAACCCGGCTATATGATACATAAAAGTATACACACACGCGCGTAAAGAAACCCGGCTATATGATACATAAAAGTATACACACACGCGCGTAAAGAAACCCGGCTATATGATACATAAAAGTATACACACACGCGCGTAAAGAAACCCGGCTATATGATACATAAAAGTATACACACACGCGCGTAAAGAAACCCGGCTATATGATACATAAAAGTATACACACACGCGCGTAAAGAAACCCGGCTATATGATACATAAAAGTATACACACACGCGCGTAAAGAAACCCGGCTATATGATACATAAAAGTATACACACACGCGCGTAAAGAAACCCGGCTATATGATACATAAAAGTATACACACACGCGCGTAAAGAAACCCGGCTATATGATACATAAAAGTATACACACACGCATTAAGTAGTAAATAGGTGAGTTTTGTCATAGCTGCAGCTCGTTCTTCTGCGTAACTTTACTTAATGAAGCCTTTTGTAACATTCTAGTCTGGAAAATAAAAATATGTATGACCGTAACCCTCAGGTGACAAAGTTGTGTCAGGCTACCCGCTTGCAGTACGAGGTCAGGTGATGATACAGTACAGCATAGCGTACATACACAGCACTACAGCATCAATGACTTTTCCTACCTGGGTTTTTTGGGGGTCTTGGCCTTGGGTGTGGGGTTCTTGACTTTTTTCTCCTTGGGCTCTTTGGGAGTTTTGGGAGTCTTGGGTGTTTTAGGTGTCTTGGGGGTCTTGGGCTCACCGCCCTCTGCCTTCTCCTTTGGTTTCTTTTTGCGTTTTTTCTTCTCCTCAGCAGGTGGGGAACTCCCGTCTCCAATTCCCACGCCAATTCCCTGCTCACACCCTGTGACCGGAAAGTCAGACTTGACGCCGTCTCCCTTTGTTGTGTTCTTCCCCTCTTCTCCATCCTCTGCTTTTGTTTTCCTTTTCTTCTTCTTTTTTGGCTTACTTTCCCTGCCATTGGGTTGTTCCATGCCGATAGGCTGATTGGAGTCACCGGCGCTGCCAGTCAATCTGTCGGGAGCCATCATTAAGGTATCGGCGGATGGGTCCAATGGGGAATGCTGAAGAAAAGGGAAGAAAGACGGTGGTTAATTTCAAGCAAGTTCAAATATTCTCATGTATGCAATCACATTCAGTTTGATTGTGCATTAAAAAAAATGTCCAAATGAGATGGGCATGCACGTACAAAGCAAGGATATTCAACATGACCCCTAACATTTCTGCAGCAGATACCCTAAAACACCAAAGCACTCATCATATAGTGGATGCTAGACCAGCATGTTTGCAGCACATTCTTAAAACCTTCACATTCCGGTGCCAACAGGAAAACCTCGAACATTCAACACAATTCCTTTACACTTTTGCCGTACAAGGAAAAAAAAAACAATTGGGGCAGCTTTTCTTTGCGGGGCATTTACATCTGGTTCGGACGCACACCATAGAAGACGCCACCTTCTCTTTGACCCCACCCATTCGTCATGTGAGCAAATGTTTTGGAACATGTGACGTATCAGATTGGGTAGGATAGGTTTGGCCTGTGCAGACTGCATTTAGAGGTGAAAGCAAGATGTTAACAACAATTGTGAATCTGAGAGCACTTGGAAAATGAACACGAAGCATTGGTCATATACCCACTGTAACCATTTGGAGTGTCCTGAAGAAGAAAGACGGCACTGCTGTGCCAAGGAACCGATGTCCAACAGGTAGACGGAGGACAACATCAGCAGGTGTTGACAAACATCAAACATCTGCTAATGACACAGAAGCTACATTCACGGACTTCGAGCGCGTTGTGTTCAAGAGACACCCGAATAGCTATAGCAAGTCAAAAGACATTTTTAACGGCCTTCAAAATAAGAGCGGCACACATCACATCCTATATAATAGTAATAAAATAAAAGGTGTCATTAAAAAAAATCTTACATTGATAAAGCACGGGTATGATCATTAGTTGAGCATTTTGTAGCAATGAAAATTAGCACTCCTTAATGAATCACCACCTTATCGGGGTGGAGGGGTTTGAGTGCCCGAGTGATCCTAGGAGCTATGTTGTCGGGGGTTTTATGCCCCTGGTAGGGTCTCCCAAGGCAAACAGGTTCTAGGTGACAAGCCGCACTAAGAGTGATTCAGAAGACCCTTATGCTTAAAACCAAGAGGAGTATCCGCACCTCGCCCGGACCTGGGAAATTGGGGCCTCACCGTGGAGCCAGGCCTGGGGGAGGGGCTCGCAGGGGCTCTACTCTGGAGTTGCTGCAGGAGAGAGGCGGCAAGCTGGTGTGGGTTTATTAATAGCTCTCCGGCTTGGTGCCTCTGTGTTGGAGTCATCCCCGGTGAACGAGAGGGTTATTTCCCTACGCCTTCGGGCTGGGGAAAGGATGCTGACTGTGGTTTGTGCGTACACGCCAAATGGCAGTTCAGAGTGTCCAGCCTTCTTGGAGTCTATCAGAGGGATTCTGGAGGGCACCCCAGCTGGTGACTCTGGTAGTTCTCCTGGGAGACTTCGACGCCCATGTGGGCAATGACAGTGTGACTTGGAGGGGCATGGTTGGGAGGAACGGCCTCCCTGATCTAAACCCGTGTGGTGTGTTGTTGCTGGACTTCTGTGCGAACCACAGTTTGTCCATAACAAACACCATGTTCCAACATAAGGCTGTCCCATAAGTGCACTTGGCACCAGAACACCCTAAGTCGCAGGTCTATGTCGACTTTGCGGTCATATCATCAGACCTACGTCTGCATGTTCTGGATACGCGGGTGAAGAGAGGGGCTGAGCCGGTGCCATTCGTGGCGGCAAGACCCAAACCCGATGGTGGACACTGAGGGTTAGGGCTGCCGTCAAGCTGAAGGAGGAGTCCTATCAAGCATGGATGGCTTGCGGGACTCCCGAAGTCGCTGACGGGTACCGGCAGTCCAAGCGGCATGTGGCTTCGACGGTGGTCCAGGCAAAAACCCTGGTGTGGGAGGGCCAAATCAATCCGAGGCCATGGTTCTCAGTTGGAAACAGGTGGATTGTACCCCCCGGTTTGGGAGTGAGGTCTTGTCTCAGGTGGAGGAGTTCAAGCATCTCGAGATCTTGTTCACGAGTGGGGGAAAGTAGGAGCGTGAGGTGAAGCGGAAGCAGTAATGCGGTCGCTGTACCGGACCGTCATGGTGAAGAGAGAGCTGAGCCATTTAGTGGAGCTACATTTCCACTAGCTTCCTGGAAAGACTGGCATTTTCACCTTATTTACAAGAATGGCACACACACTCAATACTCACTCATTTTTTATCATTCATATTTCTATTTTAGGGTTGGTGTTTTAAGCTGTGCTCAATAGCCTATTACACTTTCATGCTGGTTGGCAATAGCATACCCCCCGTGACCATAACAACAATTAAGCGGCATACAAAATGGATGCAAGAAATAATATTTTTTGTTTCACTCAATTTCTTCTTTTTCACATTTTGAAGCTCTACTTAGAACCTCTTAGATCCAGTGTAAAACATACATTCTTCACATTTTTCCACTGCTCCTGGATTTGGATGAGGAGCGTATTGACTGGTGTATTATTCTATTACCAGTTCCATTTGGGTTAGCGTTGAATGGGCCAGCATGTGTGCACCACAGTGAAGTGGAGCCCAGTCACACATGCAGTCACATGACTGCAGCCCACCCCCTTGTGTTCAAGCCCTCACCCTCTTCAGCACCAACAATGTAACCTTAGTGAACAAACTGGCTGACAGGTCATTTTCCCTTTTTCGCCCTTCTGCAATATCAATCTTCTCTGCTCCTCGTGTTCGTCCTCGTCCTCCTTAGTGGTCCGATGTATGTGTTCTGTGAAAGGAAACTGGTTCCCAGCTGTTGAGAGCCACTCCAGCTGCCGCCACCCCTTCTCCTTCTCTTCCAATGTGCCCCCCCCCTCCTCTTCTCTCTCCAGCTGCTTAGGGTCCCAGTAGCAGATGGGAAATCGGGCATAATGACACGAATAAATTATCTCCACACTTCAAAAAGTCAGCGTGAGGAAGTGCGCTTTTGTGTGCCATACAAGCCAAGGAGATCGAGCGTAGGTTTGTTTGTGTAAGCCACAGCACCACTACGCTATTATTTTTTATGGCAAATACACCACGTGCTGGTGCTGTACTTATAAAACTAAGTTAGATATCGAAAACTTGGTTCCAAGGTGCATGTTTTCACTTCTGATACTTAAATTTGGGTATTTGGCCATACTGGTACAGTTGGGACACCAGGGCTGTGTTTGCGTTGTGCTACTTCAGAAGAATACCCGCAAATGTAGCTAAAAGAATATATCCATGAACGCCGCTGTGCTCAGCCTGATGCCTTCACAGACAGACAATACAGAACTCTTGCCATTGCACGTAACGTCCGGGTTGTTACATTATAGTTTTTGTGGACACGGTTTGCTCTGCTGATACTCTTTTGGCTTTATTTGCTGACAACCAAAAATCTCCGCACCTGGTATCAGCAATTTCTGATACCTAAATTATGCTGGTACCAGAACCCAATGCAGATACTGCATCAGATCAGCTCCATCCCTAATTTACTACACACCTTTATGAACCTGACAAGCACATGTCTGGTGTAAAAAACATGGCCACCACCAGCCAAAACGTCTTTAGATGCACACGGAGCGGACAAGGAATTGCCAAGAAGAACTCCAAGAACGTGTGTATTGCATTGATGCTAGCACATCTTCCATTTTTTGGAAAAGCCACAACATGACATTTACATGTGTACCTGCAAGTGAGAAAATGTGCAAAAGAGGGGTGTGTGAGCATCAGCAAATGTAACCAGTAAAATGCCATTGCAGCAGCTCCTCAGCTCCTTGGTGCATCCACACGTACACCAGCACAACATGCTGTCACCCGGGCCAGGGGGGAAGGGGGATCTATCACTCCACCTCTACCTGCATCAGGCACAAGTCACACCCATGCACTGCAAGGTCACACACCACACCAGCACCACCAAGAAAAAAGGAGGGGGAAAGAGAACAAGTACCAGGGAGGACTGGAGCCTGCAGCTGTGTGAGAGGAGGGAAAAATGGGAGGACGAGAGCCTGTAGTAGATACTGCAGGAAAAAAATGGGAGGAAGAGGCACCTGTATCTGTGTGAGAGGGGACGCATGGGAGGAAAGTAGCCTGTAGCTGGGGAAGAGGGGAAAAATCCCTCACACTCATGGGCCAATACTAGCAAAACGTTAACTTACAGTTTCTACTTTTGTCTATGGGGCAAAGTCCTCAAAAGTCGCTACATCAAATGACAAAGTTGGCATCATGAAGGTGCTGTGTTCAGAAGATAAGGTGACAAGAAACCAAATACATTTGCATTTACTCACAAGGCAGGGAGAGAAGATTAATTTTCCAGGATAACATAACCGATTCCAGGACATGTGACCTTTGTGGTCATTTTCCATCTACTTTTCATGACTGGAAAATGCTGCTGTACTGACAGATTCATAGAAAAACAAAAAGGTTGAATGGAGCCACAAAAACATTAGAAGCATTTCCTAGAAGCTGCAGGGACAGGTTGCTGACAGCATTCATGACCAGGGGAGGGGCGAGACAGGCGTGTTATACATCAACTGGAGTGCTGCACGCAACGCTGTGTGTGTGCGTGCACGTGCATATGTGATGTAGAATAAAGGTCACAGCACAGCACTCTGACAGAGCAGTGACCTTGAGTGGCGGACGGAAGCGTGTGTGTGTGTGTGTGTGTGATAACCATGCTTAGTGAACAGATGGAGCTTAGGCTGGGCGACATGCAGTGAACAGTCTAGGTGTGCGTGCATGTGCTCGACTGCCTGTCAAACAGGCTCATCATAAGAGCTGTGCACAACTATAGTGAGGCATATACAGTAAAAAGGATTCCACCAGGCTGTCCCGCTATGGTTCCAGACCGAACTGTTGGAGTGTTATTGATGGGGGCTCAAAGCGAGACCAGGCGAGAAGCAGTGCTCACCAGTCAACCTGGCATCTAGGTCAGGAGCGCTGGATAAATTGAATGTGACAACTGAAATGTCAAGCACCAAACATAGGCCATGAAGGCGAGGCGTAGGGTGGGTGATGGTAAGGGAGGAAGCAGGAGGCGGTGCTAATGCATGAATGGAAGGGGATTGGTTCTGTGCTGGCACGTGCACACGAACACACAGGACTGCTATTGTGTGTTTGTGGAGAAAGGAGGCTTTGAGCGACTAAACAAGCTAATGGAAGCAGAGGGCATGAGGCACCAACAGCAGCAACCAACATGGGATGTCACCATTGGAAATGGCTACCATGTTCCCGCCACACCCTCCAGTCATTTACTGCTACTTCGTCATAGAGCCCGGATGCACTCTTGGGGTCCCGTGTCCTCCCCATCGACTCATTTTTTCCTCTCGCATCTCTCTGAACATCTGGCTACATACACTCAAGACAGGATGACACCCCTGAAATAAGACCGGGAAAGGGATATGGAGAGAGCGGAAAGAGAGGAGACAGGGAGGGGGCAGAGACAGGAAGGGAGGTTTCCTGTAAGGGGGGGGGGGGATTATGCTGGTGGCGCCGCTATGCATGTGTGCTAGTTTGTGTGGGTGCATACCCATCCCAGGAAACAAACAGCTGCACAAATCCATATATCCAAACACCCCCCACCACAACACACAGTCCAAAGCAGACACAAAACACACAAATACGAACAAACACACACTGGGCCCCACGGAGCCGGTGCCCAATCCCAGTACGCTGCAGTGTTCTCAAATGTCATGTACACAAACAATGATCACTTCCTTTACACTCCAAACACACAAGTGACCCCACCCACATGAAAAATAAACATTCACATTACAGAAATGTGCATGATGAAAAAGTAGGGCCGGGCGATATGGACTGAATGTATGACAATATTTTTGGGATGTATCATGATATTACATTCAGCGGAGTCTTGCATAAAAAGCTACACCCCTTAACCTGTATAACGACATACGCAAGTGAAAAGTGCATTTAGTGGCTAGCGAACTAGATGAACTCAAGTACACAGTTTAGTATCAAGAGCAATTTGCAAAACAGCCCCAGAGTAATACGTGGAAGTACAATCTTTGATCCTTTTCCACTGAGTGTGGCAGGCATCATGTCTATGGCTAAATAATATCAGTCAGTTCATGACTTGACGTTTGTCGTAAGAAAGGCCATGAGCCAAAGCCTTTTGTACGTTTGACCCGGTAAGTGTCCTCGCTGATTCTGTCCACGCTTCACGACGCACTCGTCCTACTCAACTGTGTCTTTGCGCTTGAGATGGTACAACTAACTTGTTGTGTTCCTACCTTTTTGCCGTGCAAACTTTGCACTTCATCCTCTTGCTCCACATCGGCTCTATCCCAAAGCACTTCCATACTACAAAGGTGCCTCCCCGCGACAATTAGCAACAATTCTTTCGTCTATAGTCTCTGCTTCTCCTCCATCTTCAGCCATGCTCATTTTCTCTTTTGTTGGGTACACGTGAGGTGCCGCAGCGAGCAGTTGCAGGACAAACATCATTAACTCTGCTGTGTGAAATGCAAAATTATCATTTATACTGGTACAAGTCATTGGAAGGATGGATACCAGTAGACACTATGAAAACGATTGCCCCCCCCCAAAAAAGCAAAGCATACTTTCATGGAGTCTCACCTGCATATGAGGCACTTTCTGTGGGGTGCTGGGTAGTGAAGAAAGAGGTTGGGCGGCAGACGCCGGCAGTGGCCATTGGTGGGAGGTCTGGTTGGGGGCAGGGGGCGTGCTTTGTAAGGGGTGGGGGGACAGGTGACTGTGCTGGCTCATGGGAAGTGGACCATGCTGGTTGACAGATGGAGCCTGGAAAGCCATGGGAGAAGGCTGCACGGGCTGGCCGCTTCTAGAGGCTTGCTGCTGGGAATGAAGAAGATGCTGATCCCCGCAGTGGCCGACAGGGGCTTCGTGAGGTCCTGCAAACAGAGAAGGGATAATCGGTTAGGTTCATTCACCGTAATATGAACAGAAATAAGCAGACAATGTATATTTTAAGGTTTGCAAGTTAATCAAAAGTAAATAAATACTTCTTTACCTTGTTGTGGCTGGAGCTGAGGTCGATTTGGGCCCATATGGGGACCACGTTGCGGGCCCATGCCGGGATACATCTGCCCGGCATTGGGGGGTATGCTGTGGGTCTGCTGCTGTTGGGCAGACAGTGAGGTTTGGGGGGGTCTCTGAGGATGTGCGATAGTATTCGGTGCAGACTGCAGGGCTGTGTACCCTGTAACTTCTGTTAAGCCTGCACTAGGCGGCCTGCCCTGTTGGGGTGGAGGCGTTGGGGTTCCCAAAACTCGCATGGGGGACAGTGGTGAGGGGGAGGGGTAGGTTCCCTGAGCTGGGGGTGCGAGGTGGGACTGGGGTTGATTTGGGGGCTGGGAGTGGCTAAGTGGGTGCATAGGCTGGTTCTGCTGCCCTGCTGTCTGCGGCTGCATGGGGACAGAATGTGTCTGGTGGGGTGGACCAGGGGGGTATCGCTGCCCCTGTTGTCCAGCAGCTGGGCCTGATCCCTGGTTAAACCTTTGGCCAAGTTGTCCCGGTCCCATTGGCGGGCTGGTGTTGCTTGTGACATTAGCATTGGCCCCTGGGCCAATCCCTGAGCCCATGGCGCCATACTGGGGTTGATAGCCAGGGTACTGAGCACCCCCAAACCCACCCATTCCTTGCTGTTGATGTTGGTGAGGGTGTGGAGGCTGTCGGGAGGGAGAATGTGGGAATCTAGGTGTGTGGCTCATGTTGGAGTAACCCTGGCTTTGTGGCTGTGGATGTCTCATTTGACCCCCTACCATTCCAACGTGTCCCATGTAGTGAGATGGGTCCTGCGTAGGAGGGGCTGCCAGGCTCTGTGTCGGGTAGTGTTGGCTGATGCGAGCTGCGTTAGATGGGGGTTGGCCTTGCATCCTGCTGTAGTTGCTTTGTGACATTTGGAAAGGCCCCATCTGGTTGAGGCCACTCCCTGCTTGTGTTGCAGCCTGTTGATATGCTGATCTGCTTTGGTGCGGCTGGCCCCAAACCCCACCCCCTGGTGCTGCTCCTCCTGCATCACCCGGATACCCATGGTGGGTATTACCAGAGTTAGCAGGGTTGTTATGGTAGTGAGAAGCCATGCCGTTCACTGATGCATTCATGTTTGGTGGCCCCTGGCTTGGACCATTCTGAGCCATCATTCTTCCTCCGGGAGCACTCGCCTGATCGTAGCCTGCGTAGGTGCTGTGGTCGTACATTTGGCCCAATTTGGGCTGTGCGGATCCAGAACCAAGGAGCATCCCCTGGTGGTAACCCCGGTTTCCCTGGTGTTCGTGGTTGAGAGGGGGATTGGTCGGCTGGGCTAGAGTGTTGGATTGGCCAGTGGCAGGCTGTTGAGGAAAACAGTCTCCTAAACCGTCTAATCCATCCGAGAACAGCCCCGCATCATCCCCAAATAAACTCAACATCCCTGGGTCCGCCATGGTTTGCGGAGGCCACCCACAGGGGGAGGTGTAAGTGGGTGGAAGGACTTCTCTGGTGCCGCAACAAGTTGGACAACTAGCTGCTATCTTGCTATTCCATGGTCCTCTTTAAGATTCCTAAAAGAGATGAAGGGGAAAAGAAGAACATTTAGGGGAGAGAGCCGGCAACAACCTATAGTAAAAATGTAGATTGGGGCGAGGGCTAACGTAACAATAGCAGTGCAATTTGTCGTACTCAACATGCAATGCTCCAATCGTGCCATAAGACTTCAGCCTGAATTAGACTGAGCATGCATATGGTGAAAAGAAAACCTTTATAAACAAGAATTAGGAACTGGTTTTACTGTGTTTTGTCTTTAAGAGCTAGAAACAGCAAACAGCAAAGTATTTTATGGTTTCAGCCTTTCATCCACATGGAAACAGCAGTTGGGGCTCCCTTAAACGCTGTTTTAAAAATGGCTTCTAAAGTGGGAAAATCTGGAAATGCCGGTTTTGCGTTTGTGTAGAGAGGCAAACCTCTTTACGAAAACAACCAGTCACGTGAGCTTTGACGACAAGCCAACCTAATATCAAAATATTTGGACTGGCATGATGCACTCCAGTCGGTATTCTCCTGATATCCCGGTATTCTGATATCCAGAAGGACTCGCAGAAGAAATTCTTGTAAGTCTAGACGCGCCTTGGAAAGCACTGTTACATGCATGCACGTATGTTCTTTCTTCTATAGTTTGGCGTGCCACACATACAATAGGTGTTCCTTGCATGTTACATCATTTTCACCCACTGATCTCTTCCCATCTGGATGCAACTATTTACTAATGTGACAGTGTCGACCCAAAACCAAATCAAATCAATCCCAGGAATGTTACTGTGAGGACAGGGCCCAGTACCACAAACATCTCCAACATAGCCAAGGAGTCCTCTTGTGAGACTTCCTGCCATTTCACTCGTGTCTGGTCTTGGCAAAGCTCACACCTACACGTGCACACTTGGGCCCTGAAGGCCAGCTGCCACTGTGGACAGAATTAGGTGAACGGTCAGTGTGTCGCTTTAGATGCCAAATCTCATCAAAGGATGAGATGCCAGGCACACCTCCCCCTCCCACAACTATAGTGGTGAGTTAATAGTGGTCTAATGCCACACTGAGCAACTGCATGCACATTTGAAGGAAAATAATCCTTGGTAAAGTACACATTTCAGTGTTTCCCACCCTTTAATGTGATGCTGGTGGGTTGTTGGGGTTTCCAATTGGTCGCTTAAGTTGCTTAATTCAGACCATCCAAGACTTTATGACAGCAATAACTCGCACCTTTGTCCAATCCCCACAACTTCCTTGCACATTTTGCCCAATCATTTTTTTCACCAATCCACTTTGTGCCCGAGTAACGCCCAAACGCACTCGTCAACTGTTTAACCAATCAAAGGCCTACCCAGGTCCTCCTTTCCTGGTTTACACTGCCCGGCGGTGTGCCTGTGTGCTGATACTCTCATCGCCTCGTTTGCCTACAAAAGTCGCCCTACAAATGGAACTCAACAGTTCCCCATTGTTCAACAAAAGTGTGGGTAGTGTGTTGGAACACAAAAGTTTACCGCTGAAACGCACTATTCAAGCGCCACACATACACAGAGAACATCTGCAACTTGGACAACAGAGCAGAAAGCCGACAACAAGAGAGCTTGTTCTTCAAGCAGGCATTCGTGTTGAGTTTTGTCATGTGTAAAAATGGCAGCACGCTGGAGGAAAGGCTTGGTTAACAGATGCAGGTACCTTATCCGCTAAAAGTAAATCAACTCTATTACATCCTTTCAAGGTAAAAATACTAGAAATTAAGCTTGGATATAGTGTAGAGCCGTGGTTTCCTAAGTCATGTACCCACTACAAATACAAATATTTTTATATTCATTAATTTCAAATATTGAACATAATACATAGACATTTTGGGTCAACATTTCATATATTTACCGCAGGGTAACGTTTACCTTAAACACTAATAAATAAGTAATAATCTTACAACTCTTTTAGGAATATTGAACATAGCTAATTGGTTAATTGATTTTATAGTACAGGATTTCCGTGTGTATTTTGCATGGTTACACTTTTACCAAGTTTCTTATGAAAATTGAAAAATACCCCACTTAGTGTGCAGCTGGTACAAAAAGTATTTTGTAAGAGTCGACGTTTTTCTTTCCCTTTTCATTCCCCACATGTGAAAGCTGAGATAACATTTTCCTTCCAGGCATACAGGTGTATTTTGATGGGAATAAAGTCTATTTTGTGAACAGTGTTGGTAAGTAATGAAAAAAAGCATCTTCATTCATTCATTTTCTATGCCGCTTACCCTGATTAGGGTCGCGTGTATGCCGGAGCCTATCCCAGCTGGCTTTGGGCGAGAGGCGGGGTACACCACCCTGGACTAATCACCAAATTATAATGACGGTGGGAAAATCAAACATTTTTTGAAAGTTTAAAGATGGATTGACTCAACAATGTGCTGTGAATAAAGCATATTTTGGCAACGTATTGAAAAAAGAATCCTGAAAACACACTTGCTAAGGGGCTATCCACACGGAAACTTTTTCAGGTCAAAAAGGCAAAGTATTTTAAGGTTTCAGCCTTCCATCCACATGCAAACTGCATTCTGGGTAACTTAAAACAATATTCTTTGAAAACGGCTTCCAATGTGACAAAACCGGAAAATGCAAGCTTATGGTTTTTGCTTAGACACACTCCTTAGTGAAAACGAAGGCATCACTGACCCGTCGCTGTCACGTGATATCAAGCCAACATAACATCTGAGTACTTGACACGTAGGTGTGCACGGTGTATTACATCCTTTCTACCCAGGGAGCCGTTCCCGACCGGATGAAAGTTTACTAATCAGGCACATTGTGGACATACATGACTTAGTACAGCATATAGCAAACAATATCCGACTGTACAACATTTGGTTTTGACCCTAAAGACAGGCAACATGATGTGTTGCATGTACACATACGAGCCAGCTACAATAAGGGTGTGCTCACACTTGGCCCTTCGTACTGTCCCGGACCTGGCCGCGACACACAATGCCTCGCTTGGCACTCACACACACTTTCTATGTAGAATACAAAAATGGGTTATCAAACTTGTGAGGAGCGATTGGCTGACAGGCATTCGGAGACTCTGTAACAATGCGTGCACGGAATCGTGCCGTGCCATGCCCTGACCCACATGCTTTAATCACGCCTTAAGACGCTGGTTGACACTTGGCATCAAGACTCAAAGGGGTAAGCAGCTTCAATGAAGGTATCATCCATACCGGAATGCAGCTGAACAAAGTCCACTGTCAACCTCGGTATACCGATGCCAAGCCTGAGGGAATCCAGCATTCCCTCCTGTGCATTTTACCCCCAATCCAGCCAAAGTGAAGTGTTCAAGCAAGAGCGCCGCACCTCAAAGTTGGTGCCAGGATGCAGCGGTCCCGGAAGGCAGAGCTGCCGGGTCAACGCCGCCTGTAGCTAGAATTCAGGAATTCAACTCGTGCAATTTCTAATTAAAAAAACAAGACTTACTCACTCAAATAAATGTTCATTATAAACAGTTGAACACGTCGAACGGAATCTCATGGTAATTAGTCAGATGCATTACATATTTTCTAATAAAACATCACGTGCACTTTTGAAGAGGGAGAGATATTCAAATTTGGATTCATTTTGCTGCTGTTACGTGTGGATGCTAGCTGCCCTGCCTCCCCCCAGAGACAATGCAATTGTATGGCTGACAAGAGGTCTCACTCTGTTGTTCTAGGAAACATCTAGCTGCTGAACAAATGCAGAGTGAACTCTGGTCCCCCCTTTTGGAGGTGAGCAATGAGAAACACCGACAAGTATGCACACATGGCAATATGGAGGCCGGGAAAATTAGCTACCGTGTTTTACGGACTATAACGCGCACCGAAATATAAACTGCACACACTGAATTTTTATATATTTTTTTAAACATACAGTACATTAGCTGCACCAGACACGGCTGCGGATATTTACTGGTATGTTAAATTAGACACGGTAATTACAATGAAGGGATAAGTCGAAAGGAAAGAAGACTTTTTGTGAATGTTTGTTTATAAACCTTGTTTCCAAACAGCGCCTGTAACACGGCAGTAAAACGGCACAAACATAACAGAAAAGTCTCGGAGCCTCGGTTCTTCAATCTATATTTTAGCCGCATCGTGTCATAAGTTGCAAGGTTCAGAGTGTAGAAACAAAGTAGCGGCTTATTGTCCAAAAAATACAGTAGTTAATTTTCATTTATTGTGTGAATCATTTATTGAGCAATAAATCTAACCACATTTTCATCTTGGGACGCGTGTGGTGATTATACCACAACTGTAGAGTGGCCCATGCTAAAAAGTTTGAAGACTCCGATTTAGAACGTGAAACATTTCATTTTGTGAAATTCAAGGCTTTTGTTGTACAGTGCAGGAGCATCTGTGCTGTCAGAAGTTTGGCAGGTAAAATGTACGCAGCCTACAGGAGTTGTCAACACTGTGTTTCCTCTGAGACAGGAACACACCAAGTAAACTCAAGTCAAAGACCACAGCAACTGCTTACTACGTCAAATCTACTGTAACTAGACACACAAACTAGTGACTGAGCTCGTGCTTCCTCTGGAGAACACGTGTGAGTGCCCACCCATCTCCCATTACCACTTGGGTTTAGGCCGCTCCCTATAATTTATACCTTTTGTTCCCAAATGGATGGCATCATGCAGGAGCTGGATAGTGCTGGGTGTAATTATGCTGGAGTGAGGGGACGCTGTGTTTGGGGCTGGGATTTAAGGCCCGGAAGGAAGCATGGGGGTGGGGGGATTGGTTCAAGAGAGCAGGAGAAGAAAGAGAAGAGCAGTGAGGCAACAGAAAATCTGGTTATTTTACACATGGCTGCCTCGTTAATGGACAGTGTGTGTGAGGTTTTTGGTTTTTTTTAGCAAAGGGCTATGCTTATCTAATCTGTTTCCTTACCGCAAAGAAGGAAATCCACTGGTCGGCTTGAGCTCTGAGCCCGGAGACAGACATGCATAGCGCAGCATGGTTAGCACAGTAGTGCAGCGTAGCATTATGCAGTGTTTGCATGCATATGGGCTAGTATAAAGTACAACGTACTGTAGTATTACACAGACATACGACAACTGTAGCAAACTCAGCTCTTGGTTAGCAGCTTTGGTTCTGTTGTTTTGCAGTAGATATGACAGCTAATTGAATTTGGGTCAAGCCTTTTTAGGATGCTCAACCCAAGTATGAAACTTCACCCTTTTCTGGCAGGATGGCATTTTGCCACTTCCTCACCTGTCATCTCCTTCTAAAAAACATTTTCCCACAAGACTGCAATCTACTTGTGGTGGGGAGATGAAGGATGTGCATGCCATTGTAATGGACGCTGTAGGAGAGGTAGACAAAAAGTGAATGAAATAAAATGAAAAGCAAGCGGTGGCTTTTTTTTAGTCAAGACTAAGTGGCCTGGGAGTGCTTTTGGGTGGGGGGGCCACAGCAGCACCTGCAGCTCATCAGGAGCGGTGCACGCTTTGCCCGTCTGCAATAAATGAAGATTTGTCACAAGATATCATGAGATTAAAGCCGATAGTTAAAATCTCGTCCTTTTGTCTTTTTTCAAATAAGTATGGCGGGGTCCGAATACTCACGAGTACGTACCCATTTGTGGACTTCACAACAAAATGTCACCTCCAGTCCAAAGCCCAGAGGTTGTACTAGCTGGTGCCAATGTAAAGAACAGCCAGTGACAGACATGCAAAGAATGCAAGAACGGCGCAAGAGCAATAGGTTTGGTAAGGGAACACGCTGGCATCCATTGGCACAGCTTAATCCAATTTGCCGGCGCATGCCCGAGGGTTTTTGGGATCAGCTTTCAAAGGCGTTTATCGGCAAATGCCGATGGTGTCTGATGGATGAGAGCGCCCCTGGTTTTAGAGCATAATGAACCTGTATGCTGGATGTTTGGTGAGCCTTCCTTTTCTACTAAATTCTTTGTCTCTCTCCTGGAAGCTTGCTCACTGCCCAAACATGGCGCCAAAGGAATACTGAAGGAGAAGCGTTGGCCAAGAATTCCTTTACGTGGGCTTGAAAAGAACCGAATGTGAGGGGGATGGCAGCAAAGGGGAAAAGGAAGTCTGGTCAGTGTTAGATGGTAAAAGTCCACAGCCATGCAATGAAGAGGTGGGGTAAGGATGCAGCTGATGGGTGGACCGCCACTCCAACACTCTCTCAGACCAACCCCGCCCTTCTTCATGCCGACAGCCAAGTCTTCAGGATTGTCCGAATATACTCCATGTGCTCTACAGACATGTGGGAGCTATTTTTGCTTCATGCATGCATCATCTTTTAAGCCACTGCCGCCATCACTGCCCTTGCATCAATCCCCAGCTAACAGGATGTTGACTCAATAGGCAAGCAGCTCTTAACCTTTTATCAGCAGCGTGTTTCGGTCAAGAGGAGAGATTGTGGTAGAAAACGGGGGTGGGGCGGGCAGACAGGTTTTGGCCATGTACAGTAGCCCCAAAAACCTTCCGTACCTTTGCCGAGAATACTCAGCACTGGGTCAAGGTTAGATTAAAAGGCACGTGCACATACGTGTCATGAGATATACTTGGCACATCGTCTCATCTCGTGCACGAGCACACGCCAGCTCGAATAATGACAGCCTCTCTTCTAGGCACAGTGCTTGGTCCAGAAGGTCTTCCCTGCAGGAGAAAGATGGTGACATGGCAGGGGATGGAGGGAGAGGACGTGATACAGGGAGAGATCAGAGGGGCGGCGATGGCCATCGGCTCTGAATGACACCGTGATGTTTAAAGCCCCCACTAACCTTTTGGTTGGAAAGGAGAGGACGGGAGGGTAAGAAAGGGAGCAAGAGATGCTAATGACAAGAAAAGAGAGAGGATAAGACAAGATGTGCATGATTAGTGGGCAGGATGGCTGAGCAGGTGGGTGGTGATGGATGGAATAGACAAAATGGCCACTGAAACAAGATCCACAAGGCGTAATGCAGCCAGGCTTGGCGTGGCCAACGAAGAGGTTCAACCCCACATTACGTGCCACCAACAGGGGCTAGCTCTCTTTTCTTATGGCCAATGACTTTTCTTTTCACACTTTTTTGTCCTGTTCTAAACCAACCAAAATCCTTGAATCGAATCAGAAACCACAAATGGTTACTAAAACGAAAGATTACACCGCGAGTCTCCAGTCGTCCTCAGAGCGCCACTTCCTCATTGTCAGTAGCCCGCGGCGAGGTGCATTCACGACACTCCCAAATATCACAATAATGTCTTTATGCGCGCATGTGCGGTCTAAATAAAACAATCGCTGTAGATTCTTATCACTCACTAACATACTGTATTGCTGCATTGAAGGATCCCAGAAAACACGGTACGGTACATCAATGATGTGGTGCCTGAACGTAATAACGCGGTTTACGTGTCATTCAAATGTGGTGCTGAGGTTAGCATTAGGCAAATATGTTTATTTTAGAGGTGCAACGATCCACAAAATTCACAATTCGGTTTGATATGTTTTTGTTACGGTTTGATATTTTTTTGGATACAAAATGAAATGATCTTTTAATTGAATTGCCAACATTTTTTTCTGCTGCACATACTTATATAGAACATAAAAGCACCATGTAATAATACAAATAGAAAGCTAAATGTATCCGGGTGGCACATTCTTAGCAGCAGAGGAAATATTAAATAGATAAACCCCCACCGTTCACATCTAATAGGGACATTCTCAGCAGCATATTAAACCAAAACCTGGTCCTTCAATGCATGCATATAAAAACAGTAGTTTAGTTGAAATGAAAGCTCCACTTCAAAACAAAAACAAAATGACCACATTTTCTGCTGATAGTTCAGTAGATCTGTTTGCTGGTCACGACCGAAAGAATGAGATGGCGGATACAAGCGGCCAAAATGAGCTTCCTTCGTAGGGTGGCTGGACTCACCCTAAGAGATAGGGTGAGGAGCTCGGCCATCCGGGAGGAGCTCAGAGTTCCTCTTCACATCGAGAGGAACCAGTTGAGGTGGCTCGGGCATCTAGTCCGGATGCCTCCCGGGCGCCTCCCAGGTGAGGTGTTTCGGGCACGCCCGGTCGGGAGAAGGCCCCCGGGAAGACCTAGGACACGCTGGAGGGACTATGTCTCACACCTGGCCTGGGAACGCCTTGGTGTCCTCCCGATGGAGCTGGAAGAGGTCGCTGGGGACCGGGAAGTATTTGGGTTGGTTTGTCTAAAACCAAACTTACTCCTGCACCTACAACAGAGACGTCCAGTCGAGTGGGAGAAATTCCACTCTTTACAAGGCCAACAAGACCGCTACAAGGAGCAATCTCCTGCCAAAAAGCAGCTTACTGTGGTGGACTCATTTACCCAAGGCACCGTGTAGCGCATAAGATAAGAAAGGGGCACGGTGGAGAGCAATCACTTAAGCGGTTGCTAAACATACTGTTCTTACGGTATACAGAGTATGTACAACCAGCGGAAAAGACTGCCTTTATGCACTTGCTGAAAACTATACAACACGGTCCAGTGTGTGCTTTGCTGACATTGCTTGGTACACCACGGAAAACCGTCAAAGAGCAGGAGCCTGTAAGGTCAAACTTCAAATCGGGCAAAAAAACGTGCCCATTGGGGCATCTTTCAATGGGAATCAGGTATAGTGGACACTTGCCAAGCATGTGCACTTATTGTTAGCTTGAAAATGTAGATACAAGTATTATTCCGTGAGACGACCATGAAAAGGCCGGTTTAAAAGCTTTCAGATTGTTTGCAAGTGTGCTGTGCTGCTGTCAATGCTACGCATCTACACTATGTACACATAGGACCAATCAGTACGTATAACACACACACACAGTAAACTTTCCAAACTAGAGGTTATAAAAGCTCAACTCGTCTCAACCTGGGACACACATTTTCCAAAGGTCATTTGATACTATATTTATGTATGCTTTCATGTATAGTATTTCATTTATTTATACCTTTGACTAAGTCTAACCTTGAAATTGCGCATTTCTTGTTCCTCTTTTAAAAACTTGTATACAAATATGCATAATGTTAAGGCAGCATACATACAAATAATTCCCTCTGTTCAAACTGAACATCAAAATTGCAGAAAATAACATATTTCACTTCTACGTAATGAATATACACCATACAGGATGGTGACGTTTAAAAGTTTTTTTAAAGACAGACATCCATTACATCGGGGTTCCTGTTCCACGTAATCGATTGCGGCGGTGCGCCACTGCAAGATAAAAGCCGCCAGTATGAGTTTTTGTCCTTGAAAACCATGTTGGCCAATATTAGGCATAACCACACTTGGCTCAAAAAGACTTTAAAATATGATACAGATGTTTGACTGTGCTTTATTTTGATAAAAGGCACCGGAACGGCCAGGCTGCCGTGTTGGCACTTGCTCGTGTGTGTTGACGTCCATTATGTCGATTGACGACAGCTTGTCACATGTGAGGACTATCTATGCCAGCTCGTTTCAATCTCATTCCCCCCATCCCGCGTCTTTTAGGGGGGTGAGCTACACGTGGCTACCACGCTCGTGCTAAATTACTTTTTGAAAGTATGACGTAACAATCTTGCTGTCATTCTAATACGCATGGCAACCCTAGTTGTTCAACTGAGAGGCATAGTGTGCCCAGCTATCGCCAACAGGTAGCTCGTATGCCAGCGCATGACACATGAGCAGACTGGGTGCAGATGTGCTTTGCAAATGAAGTACGATTGCAATGTTCACCTAAAACACAAAGAGTAGCTCTCCTCTCTAATAGGCATGCAAGCTGTTATTCTTTTCCACTTATACTGTTCATACAAGACAGATTTCCACAACAAAAACCTTGACAGTTGATTTAGTTACTTGTGCGATAATACAACTAAATATATTGTTCAACAAATCATACCCCATGTATTAGTTTTACTCTAAAACAGGCAGCAAAAACATTTAGGTTTGTATCAAATAGTACAGAAGGTTGTACTTTTGTACCAGTAGTCACATTATTGAAAAACACCAAATCAGCCAATAAATAAGTCATAAAAATTGTTATATCATGAGGAAAAAAGTGCAGACGCAGCGGTGGCAGTCCGTCCTCCCTTGCAGCCCACCACCACAGCTTCAAAATCCGAGGGGAAACCCTGTTACATATTTGAATGCCATTTATGACTGGCTTTCTGCCACCTTCCCACAACGGAACCGGGACCCGACCCACTGGTTGAAAGGGTTATATAGAGTGACACGAGGGTGGTATACTTTGGCTTGCGGTGTCTTCTTTACTGGGACACTAAATAGGAACGAAACAAATGCTGCCCATTTTGCGCCTAATTAAAATCTAAATGTATTTAAAAACCAATGAACGTTTGTAACAAAACTCTACCTAACTAAATAAAATTTGGTTTCTGCTCATGTTAGTTCCTTTCAAGTCGTAATGTTGCAGAACAAAAAAAGTTGTCATTTTGGGAAGTTTGAAAAGCTCACCTGCACGAAGCAGCATGCAGGTATTTCACAGCCACACTGCTTGAATAAAAACCTGGCAAAAGGTACGGCACTGTTTGGGGTTCCAAATGAACCAATATTGGCAAACGCGACTCCCCTAACCATATGCGGCTATCAGGCGTACAGACAGTACATACACACCATACTGGTGTGGCCAAGACTGCACATCGTGTGGGACAAGCGAGTCTTGGCCCAACTCTCCAGGAAAGAAAGGAGCACACAAAGCTGCAGTAAAAGAGTGGTGTTTGCTAATCAACAGGTCCAAAAATGCAGTAAAAGCACATGACTGGCTGTCACGCTGATTTTGGCTAATCACAAGTGACTGTGTGGCACATTACATGTTCATCCATGTAGCCATCTTCAAGGTGCCAATCACGTCTCCTCCTCCTCCACAGCAACAACACTTCCTCCTTCTCCACCAATCACAGCCAACACGAAGGCTACCATGTCCTACGCTAACATTTGCATACTTAAAGTACCAAAACATGCTATTTTGTAACGCAAGCATGCCAACATGTTAGCGGTGTCACGGGTGAAAAAGCATATTATTAATATCCTCCTTGGCCACATGATCATTGTACATTTTCTTCTTGCAATGTTGCAACTTTACCCCCCCAAGCTCATTTTTCAACAACTTTCATGTTAGACTCTTAAACTTGATTCTCTTGTTTTTATTCAATTCCTGCCATTTGTCATTTTCCAGCTATTTCCATTTTGATTCCAAGTGTTGATGTTAATTTAGCCATCATGTTTCTTTTTCTTCTGTAAACGCCATCTTCCACCTGACCTTTCGGAATGAAACGTTCCCAAAAAGCAAGTGAGATGTTTGACGTAGAAAGCTGATGATCTAAGCCCACGCACATGTTCATGGTGGCTTGTTAAACCTGGCCTGACACCACAGATAGATGGCGGTCCCGTGTGGAAACCAGCACAAACCCACGCCAGATCGGTTCCCATTTGAGGAGGCTAAGTCCATCTCCAAGGTCCAAGTCCAAATCCATTTGGTCGCCAACTTTGACTCGAGTGACCGTAACATGTTATATTAAGACTGGGATCTGCTCCTTTTTCCCTTTGTGGCAAACCCCCACAGCAAGCCAGCTGCCTTAGTTTGCAGAGGGTCTGTTGAAAGCAGGAGCAAAGGCAGGGGGGCAAACGGGAGAATGCCCCGTAGTGGTGAACATCTGTTGTGCGTGCGTGCGTGCGCGCGCACGCGGTGGCGGTCTCTTATCTCCCCTTCTGTGGCGCTAAACATGACTAGCTGCCATCTTGGCTGGTGGGGGCAGGGGCTCGGGAACAATGCCTCCGAGGAGTTTGCTGTCGTCCACTTCGCGCTGCCTCCTTTAGCCAGGCGCCAAAGTTGCCGGGAAGCGTCGGGGCGACCTTAGCAAGTTGGCCGGCCGCCGAACATGACGCAAAGGGAGGGCAGCCGCGTTCCGAGCCGCGCCGGCGGGTTCCTACCTCCACAAAGCGGCAGCGGGGCATCGGCAGGTGCAATGGTGTCGAGTAACAAGTGAATTCAAACTCGCTACTCACCAACTTCTCGGCGTCCCCGGCGGAGACGAGGCGTAGCTGGGGCTCCCAAGTACACAATGAGGGGCGCTAACACGCTAGCTCAACTTCTGCTGGCTAACTCCGGCGGCTAGCCAGCTAATTAGTGGCGTTTCCCTCGCAACTCGCCTCGTCTTCCAGCGCTCGTCTCGGCCGGCCGAGTGCGGTCCCAGGCGAGACTTTCTCCGAGCATTGTGGAACCAAGTGAGGGGCGGAAAGCGGGAGCCAGAACAAGCGCAAGCGGCTCGGTTGTTCTGAGCTGACCGCCTGGCCTCACCGGTCGCTCCCCTCCCCCGTCCCATCCGTCCAATCAAACCAGCCGACACGGCGGGCACTTGGCGGTGCCCGCGAGTCCTGCGACGGCCGGACTGGCTGAAATGTTTGCCGGCCACGAGTGTGCGGCGGCTCGGCGCGCGCCCCCGCGGAGAGTGGCTCGTGGGAATGTCCCTCGGCTAGAGCCACCTCGTGTCTCCGGGAAGCTCCGACACAATTAGCTAACTGTGCTAACACTTCCCGGCGCACTCGAGCTCCACGCTCCAAAGTCAGCAAGTCGCGGGAAACACGCAGCCGCCGGAGGTCTCACGCCGTTCAAAACACTTTCCGACGAACTGTTGGACGCGAGCGAGCAAAGCTAAAGTTGCTATTGTTAGCATGGCAGCAAGTCCTTCCACGCTTCCCGAGCGCGGAAAGTGGAGAAAACTTGGCAAAAGGCCTGGCCTCCCGTCCCCGCGGCGGCTCCTTTCCGACCTTCCATCCGCGACCGTTGAACGTCTTACCTCGCGAGCTCCGCCACTCGAGCGTCTTCCGTGCCCGAAGCCCCCTCGCGTCTCCGGCGGCGTCTCGGGAGGAAATCGGCGTGCGGCTTTCTGGCTCGGAGGAAAGTTGAACTTCAGCGCGGATGGCGGAAGCGCGAGCATCTGCGACCTGGTCGCGCGTCTTTCCTTTGTGTTAATTTCACTCACATCGAGTTTAATCCGATCGATCCCTCTCGGCTGGTCGCGCTCCCGAGTCCTCGCCTCCAGACACTCGCTCACCTTCCTCGGCCGGGGTGCGCGCTCCCGAGGACCTCTCCCTCACATAAACAGGCGGCGCGCGCGGCCACTGACCCCGGCGTGCCCGGCGTGCCCGCGTGACGCTCGGCGGTGGAAAAAAGGCCGGACGTCATGCTGCGTGAGGCAGCATGTCCATCAAAGCAAGCACACATGGTGGCGGAGTGCATGCGGCCATACTCCCCACGCAAGTACCGGGGGCCATAGTACTGCAGTACTACTACGTGCTCCGTCCCGCGGGTACAGGCAATCTGCTGCCCCCTGGAGGATGAGGTGGGGAGCAAACCTGCACTACATTTCCGGCCAGTCAAGGGGTGTCCAAGGCGCGGCCCGGGGGCCAACTGGTGCCCGCAGCTAGTCTTGTGCTGGTCCCGAGCATATTTGGATGTTATGTCAAAATAAAAGGGGTATCTTGTCAGATGCTCCACTAATAAGTATGTGATCTGTCAAGCTTGTCTTCAAACGGCGCCTAGCATATGCAACGGATTCCTTTCAGCACCTCTCACGTACACAAGGTCTGGAGGCGGTCGCCCGCATCATCCTGTTGTCTTGTTGTCTGTGTCTTGTGTGGGAAAAACACTTCACCCACTCCAAGAGAACATCAGGAATGAATGAAAAGAATATCAGAGCTGCAAGCAGCACGGGACAGGTCCAAGTAAGTGAAGTTACTTGGCAGAACCTTTTCATTTCCTGTTGCCAGACTGGCTGCTTCGTCACCACCGTACACGCCAATTGCGATAAGATCTGAGTTATTCCTGTTTACCTTTTTGAGCAAGCATAACCTGATATATGATCAAATGCTTCCCAGTTTCCATCCAGCCATCTGTGTGGAACGCGGGATTTGGATTTGGGTTCCTTTGGTCCCCAGGAGGAGTTTGTCAAAACACCACGTTGGCTTCGTTCGGACCAAAACGGCGGGCTTCCTGCTCGTTAATTGGTTCTTGGGACTCTTTTGTGCATCCTGTAACATTTCCACCAACTTAGGAGTCAGTGGGTGACATTCGACCACATGATCCCGAATGCTCGCACAGCTTGGAAGAAAAGTGAGAGTAGACGTGAAGGAATCCCATCATTCAGTGTCATCTTGAAAGAATCACTGAGGCCATGCCGAGATTACAATGTTTTATTAGAGTTTATTGTGATAGCGTTTCCTTTTTTCTCCAAAGAACAAACACAGCAAATAAATTCGAGGGGGGGAGCGAGAAAGAAAGGATGGGGAGGGGGCAGGGGTGGACATAGATGAGATGAATCCACAGATAGATCAATTGATGCATCGAGTTTGGCCTGATCGTCCCCGTGACCCGCACACACACACACACACACACACACACACGTGGCTTTACAAAGAACATAACACACACCCAACAGGGCTGGCTAGTTACACAGGAGGTTATATAGTATACATAAGTGTGTGTGTGAGAGAGAGAGAGTGGTCAAAGATGCCTGACGCTCAACAAAGGGGGCGGAGATAAGGCAGACAGCTGACCGCATGGAAGCCAACACAGGTAGACATGCTATTTTGGCAATAAGAAAGACAAGAAGCAACCGATGATCCAAGCAGCAAAATGATGCCAACTACTTTGCAAAAAAGCCAAAAGCTCTAAACACGACGTTCTGTACCTGCTGACAGTCGGTGGGCTTGCCCTGACGTTTCAGTGGCTTCTTCTCCTACGGGCTGGACAAGTTACCAGCCTGTCATCATTCACGCTCGTCATCTCAAAAGGGCATTTGGGTTTGAATGACAAGCTGCTCGGAGGTCCAAACGTACAGTACAGGACGAAGGTTTGGACACACCTCGTCATTCTTTATTTCCATTGCAGATTCTCCAATGTATGAATCTACGTACGTTTTTTGGATGGAGCTACACAACCTTGGTGTCCTGTCGATGAGCTTCATGAGGTGCTCACCTTCCCAGGTGTGCCTAGCAGGGTTACTTTCCCGCCTCGCTCATGGGCTCGGGGCCGTCGGATGCCCAAACGTTTGGCCTGTACTTTAGGTTTATGCCAAGTTTCCCTCTTTCACCCGCCAGGAATCTAAAGAGCCCCACACACACACACAGATGTAGGCGTCTGATAAATACACTTAACAATTCATTTCGGAATCTCTTGGCGTTTGCAAAAGGATCCATTCTCACACGCTTTGCTCTTTTTCTCTGCCCAGGACAATTTAAAAGACATTTCTTCTTTAGTGTTCATTAAATACATTTCCACTGCAAGCGGAGCGGCTGACAAAGAGAAGAAGGAAGGTGCAAACTAACTTAGGAAAGGGGAGGGATTCATTGGAATGCCCACATCATCCACACACACACACACACACACATGTACAAGCATGCCTTGCTACCAACATGTACGCGTGTGTGCGCGAGTGGACAACGCATGCTTCATTCCACACAGCCAGCCACGTGGGATTTGTTTCTTCACTACGGATGGACCCAACCTCCTAACTATCCAAACATGCTTAAAAGTTAAAACCAGTGAGCTCGCGGGACCCTCAGGTAGGGCCCAGTAAGTAAAGATCGGGGGGTGGGGGCAAGAAAGACACAGAGGATGTGATGGATGGATGGCGGAACGGAGAGAGAACTGAGCCTGGAAAACTTCTGCAGAAACGCGAGGGAGCCTTGGAGACGGCCGATAGAGCGGGCTGGGGGGGCGGCTGACGGCTTAGAGGAGGAGGGGAGGTCGTCTTGTTTTCCGGGGGCTTCAGCAGCAGCCGCCTCCAGCGTGCTGGCCCCCCTGGCTGCCCGGCAGTGTTGAGTTGGTGGTAGGGTGCTGGGGTCCAATCTTAATACCGTTAGCCTGCATGGAGACACAACACGTCAGAAGGCGCTAAGCAACGTGCTACTGGTTGCACCGTGAGTGAGCTAGGCAAGTTCCTGTTCAGTTGACAAATCCAAGTACAGTAGATAGGACACTAACCAACAGGAGGGCGTCAAACCTCACTCACGGTGCAACACGTTACTGTACCACACGGGTATCACCCAAACACAGTATGCACTCATTTAGACCCACAAGGCCTGCTGGGCCACTTCCGGTTTGCCTTGCAGGTTCTAGCGTGGTATAATTTGGTAAGAGTGCTGATGTGCGAGTAAGGGTTCATTTTCAATTGTTCAACACCAATTATGGACCAGCAGCGCAAAATGGAGGCCCAAGTGAGTAGGCTCAGGAGAAACAGCAGCGTGCAGTCCAGAAAATCAGGAATGCGGAGAGCTTTGCATGATGAAACGTGCATGAGCAACAGCCAAGCCAACAGCAGCAAAGTCCCAGCTTGAGCATTGAAAGCCAGCGTTCACGAAGGCAGCAAACAAAACAAAAGATGGTGGGGGATTCCTCTCAGATCACCACATCCGGCGCTGAGGGATACGATGAGAAAAGAAGGGCGTGTTGCGTCATGCCTTTGTGGCTGCAGAACATATTTCTACATTCAGTAGCAGGGGTGCCTCCTTTAAATCACGTTTATTGAGCCCAGCCCGCGTGTGTGCGGCTGCCAACATTTCTGCTGGGGCTTCCCTCTCTCTCTCTCTCTCTCTCTCTCCCAGCCAGTCAGCTGATGTGCTTTGGCCGTCCGGGCCTGCCTTCGTTCCCAGCACAAGCTGACTAATACTTGGACTTGCGGCTTGGCTGCTAGCTGCTGGGATCTCTGCAGACGGACGGTGTTTGGATACAACACCTTCTGTCGACATACACTACTTGGACACGGTACGGTGTGTGGAAGAAGGCGCTCGCGCCCGCGCACACCAGTAGGCCGTGGATCGTCACGGAAGGCAGGATGAATAACATGGCACCTTCTATTTGCAGGTTTGGACATCTGCACAGCTTGTCTGAAGCCGGCCATTTGTCATGAGAGCAAAGTTGCATCCCGTCCAATCAACAAGCAGCAGTGTCTGCACACACCCTCACGTTGGCCAGGATAGCTTTTGCCTGTGCAGACGGCACTTAGAGGTGAAAACAACAAGAAAAGCAGAGAGCCGTGGATGGGTGCAAAACAAGCAACTAGTGAGATGATGATGAAGAAGATGAGAAGCACTGCCCAAACAGTGATCAACACCACTAGCAATCATTTGCAACGTCCCAAAGAAGGAGGTGTTGCGAGTAAGACCCCAACAGACAAGGCCAACACTGTGAGAGGCGTAAAGGAAGCAAGATCAGGCCAGGAGTGAAGGTATCGCCATCTGCTCTCCATAGGAGACCTCGTGAACAAAACACCACACAATAGCTAGAGCAGAAGCTAAAAAAGGAAGAAGCTGTAGCAAGAAGAACATTTGCACGTGTGTTACAAAGCCAGACCGCATTTTGCTCTTCATGTTTGGATAACTTAGTTTTTATTTTATTGATCCTGTTTAGGGTACTGCTGGATTTGTCACTGCTGATCTACGGTCCTCCCTCGTTTATGGCGCTCCGGTGGTTCCAGACCCGACCGTGATAAGTCAATTGCCACAAAGTGGGTTAGACTACTAATAAATGGAATATGTTCATAGTTAGAGCGTAGAAAACCTGTCTACGACCTTCCCGAATGGTTTCTAACATTATTAGAGCCCTCTAGACATGAAATAACACCCCTACCGTCATCATTGCCCAATATATGTCAGTAATGAGTCACACTTCAGCACTGGCAGAGTTCCTGATGTGGATGTCAGCCGATCATCCATCCTGACTGTGACGTTGGTCACGTGGCTGACAAAGGACGGCATTCATACGCGTACATTTGGGAAGTCAAGCACCGTCGCTGGGATGGGATTTAGACACTAAGGAATTGACTGTTAGCCTGCAAATACAGCGGATGTGTGCTGGTCGACTGTGGGTGCAAACGAAGAAGCGCGTATGAATGATTGTATTGCAGCCTATTTTGGGAGAAAAAGGGTATTTCTGCACAAGCCATATGAAAAGCTTGCCAGGGTATTCTCGGATGTTCCTGGATCCCGCATACCAGCGTTCCTGTCTGGACAACTGTTCCAGCCAGATAAGCATCCGCTTGAACAGATGATGGCAAGCCGGCTGGCTGGAGGAGTGTTTGTTTTCCTGCTGAATGACTGAGACCTTTTTGGCTGGGAGGAATTTACGAACTGGAAAACTGCCCAACGAGAGAGAGGGAATTTGAAAAGGAGGGAGCTGCTAGGTTGCGTGGAAAACCTCCAAGCGTAAAGAACGTCTCACCTCATTGTTGATATCAAAAACTCCCTCCTGGATCTTTTCATAAATCTCCTTGGCTGTGTTGATGAAAGCCTGAGAAGAAGACAAGACATTTAGAGGACATGTAATGCTGGACGGGGTGGAGGAGAAGACTGGGAGTTTGTTTCATGAGCTCGCCTACGTACGCATCGTGGGATCTTAGCCGGACGACAGATTCATTAGCACGTACGGCATCACGGCTCGCACAACAGCGTATACTGTGTACAACCTGAACATGGCAGTGTGTAGTCGGGCTAGCATTTGTAGGAAGGCGTGGCAGGGTGACTGCATGGTTCTCTGCAAAGCAAGCGTGGGATGTTGATGGCTGCCGCTGGAATTAAACGTTCGGATGTCAGCCTATCGTCCATCCCGACTATGACGTTTGTCCCCCGACTGACAGAAAGGGATCCACGGTAGGACTTGAACAAAACGTGGCCAACTCACCGGGAAGTCATAATACCTACAGGAGCAAAAGGGAAGGTGTTGCATGAACTTCTCTTTCTTGGCTGGCCTTCATTCATGACGCACGCAAAGATGGAGCAGGTGAAATGAAGGACACGGACGTGGTCGGCCAAACGAGTGAAGACAACGTGGATGGGGACAGACAAGATATGAACTGAAGCTAAATGTGAAAATGAGCAGAAGCTGAGGAGGGATGGACTTAGTGAAATGTCTCCCCCTCAAAGGGTCCTCCCATCAGCCCAATGTCCACCCAGGGAGCCTGAAGACAAACCCCCCGCCCCGATTGGCTGCTGGATGTCAGGAAGGGGGGCGGGGTGGAAGCTATGAATATGTATGAACTTTAACTGCTTGATATACTGCGGGAGAAGGGGGGCGACAGCAACGGGGGAGGAGGAGGGTTAAAGGAGACCAAAAAACAAGTGTGTGTGTGTGTGTGTGCGGTGGGGGGGTCTCGCTGGATGAGCTCGAGGAAGTGAGGGGGATAAAGAGGAAATGATGGACGTCGAGGGATAGAGCCAGTGCAGATGAAGGCAAGCGAGGAGAGGAGCGCTATCAGGAGGATTCAGAGGACACTAATGAGACAAATTAATCATACCACACACACACACACACACACACCTCCCCCTCATTTCATCCCCTGAGAGAGTAGAATGTGTGTGTGTGACACAGGCCAGGCCAGAGAAAGAAAATCAATGTAAACACACACAAGCCCGGGGCTGGCTTGCAGTGCAGTGTAGGATGGGATTCTTTATGTGCTTGGGGACGTGACAAAGGGGTCCCCCAAGACAACAGGGCTGTGTCCAAGACAGAGCGCTGGTGTGGTCGCCCTCATTTCCAAAGGAAGCAGGGCCGGAATCCTTCCGCCACAGTCACAAATCATCCGCGTTTAAGAGAATTTCCCGTTTTATTGGCCCGTGGCACATGAACAAATAGAATTGGGAAAAAAGAAAGCAGTTCTAATCTAACGAGGAAACGTACAAGAATAACGCTGCAATATTAGGAGGAAAAATAACACATTTGCTAGCACAGTAGAAATGTAGGGATGTTTGCAAAATAACAACAAAGTTGTGCTCAATTGTGGGAGTTAAGAAAAGCCTGCAGAATACAAACATGGAATGGACAGCCTTCTGGATGGAGCGTAGCGGAACTGAAAGCCACCATCATAAACTACTTGACACGCATAAGTGCGAAGTTACAAGAACCAGGCGAGATCCCAGTCAGCTGTTGGGAAGAATGGCAAGTCTGTGCTGGTGTGTTGTTTTTACCTCCTCTACATTGGAGGCAGTCTTGGCTGACGTCTCCATGAAAATCAGGCCGTGTTCTCTGGCAAACGCTTCCCCTTCCTCTTTCTTGACCTCTCTCCGGGACTCCAGGTCGCTGCAACACAGACACGCATGAGCCGTGGGGACACGGAAGTGGCATTAGATAAAGTATCTTGGCACAACAACAACCACAAGACATGCTGCTGCATCACCTGGACCTACGCTTACTGCCTCAATTCTCCACATTATGGTGTAGCTTAGCGTTACCCCAACCGTGCCGCGGGAAACTATGCAATTGCACTTCCTGAATCGGAAACCATTTTCCGACCGATCCGGTGTTCCGGCTGTCAATGATTGGCATATTATTAGTAGAAAAGTATGCACATAAAAATGGCGTGGAAGGCATGGAGAAGATGCGTTCAAGAGCATAAGTAGTATTGTACACTGGTGACTTCCTCATCGGGGCCTAACATATTTAGTTAGCTGGGATAGCGCAATCACTCTTTTGAAAAGCACCCATCTTACAGAACACCACCTTGCTTAACGCCAGTGTGCCAACAGCGCTCTGGAAACAAGTTCTTCATTTGACTTGATACAGCAAAGCTTCCTTGCTGGTGCCAGGAGGCCTTTTTAACACGCACGACAAAAACAAACCTCTTGTTGCCGATGAGCATAATGACCATGTTGGAGTTGGAATGTTGGCGCGCATCCTCTAACCAGGTCGTCAAGTGGTTGAAGGTGTCCCTCCTGTTGAAACATTTCAAGGATTATTGTCTGCTGCCATTCATGCAGCAGAAGTATGCAACAGCGTGACATAACAAAGTGGGGTTGTCTTGCACACTGGAAGGGGCGTTGCAAGGGAGGGAGGAGGAGGAAGTGTCAACAATGAGAAAACTCTGCTGCTTAGTTATCGCTGCTCAATGACACGACCTTTAGCCTTCACGGTGCTGGCAGTGTGGACCAGCCGCCACTCATCTATGGCGGAGGAGCGCCCGTGTAGAGTCGAAGAGGCAGTTGATGTGATTACCTTGTGATGTCATAAACTAGCAGTGCTCCCGCGGCTCCTCTGTAGTAAGACCTGGTGATGGAGCGGAATGACTCCTGGCCAGCCTGGACAGACGCATACACATATTCAAGGAAAGACATGGAATTTTCCTGTTGGCGTTCCAACTGTGCTCATCACATTCTGTCCTATAAAAGCACCAGTCTTGGGAAATTTGGGAGTTTTGTTGACTGGTCTCCCAGTCCTGGTCCATCTCCGGGATTTTTGGGCAGTTACGAGAAGACAGGACAGAGCAATATCTGTAAGCAGATACAATGGAGTTCTCTCTTACTTGCTCCATCCATCTTTCACAATTCCTTTCTTTCTCTCCCAGTGTGCGACCCCCTCCAGTTCCTCCATATATGAACAATAGGCAAAGTCACTTTAGCTTGTATTGATGTCAAGCAGGACCAGGTCATCTCGTTCACTTCTATTCTTCCCCTCCTTATTGTCTCACCTTCAGCGTCTGTTCCTCACATCACTCATCTTTTCATTCTTTCTCTTTGAATCCCCTCCCCCATCACGCCATTCACCAGCTCGCGTTACCACCCCCCTCCCCGAGCAGTGTCTATTCATGCGGTCCATGTACAGTCACAATGTTGCCCGTGTCTCCTTTGGGCCGCAGACTCCAACAAAACTGCACTGTGCGCCAGCAGCTGCAGCTCGGCACTCCCCCGAGCTGAAATGCTAAAGCAAACGGCCGGCCGGGCAGGCAGAAACATCGCCAAGTGGGTGAATCGCTCCGCCCGTCACCCGATGATGTCAGCAGCTCGACGAAGCAATCGCCAATGAGTCAGGGCGCTGACCAGTCAGCCAAACCAAACATCAGCCGTGCGGTGCAGTAAGGGGGTAAGACGAGTGCTGGAGTATTGTGTGCTTATCTTTGAAACGTCTGAACGCGTGAACTCCTGGCGACGTGCTGCAACTGGTCTATGGGTGAGCCTGGAAGCCAAAAGCTGACTTGTGTCATCAGATGTGACATCACTGCTTGTCTTCTTGCTCAACACCTCCCCTCACTGCTACAGCCTCGCATTTGTCAAGGACCTCTGGCTCCCTCTGTTG
This sequence comes from Oostethus manadensis, assembly GCA_024372805.1. Taxonomy (NCBI): domain Eukaryota; kingdom Metazoa; phylum Chordata; class Actinopteri; order Syngnathiformes; family Syngnathidae; genus Oostethus; species Oostethus manadensis. Next base: position 1,475,840 of record QODF01000082.1, read on the forward strand.
GTCACACACTGTACTGCGCATTACACACGCGTCCTCCAGCATGGGGACATCTTTGTGGGGACTGTTGCCACCTGAAATGCCGGATTCCCAGCAGCTCTGTCACACAGTTGCCATGTATTGAGGCTAACGATGCTCTAATCTACTGATTTATTGGCAACATTTCAATTGCGTATTATTAGTAGTATTTATTGTGCGCATCGGCCATCATCTTTATTATCTTTATTATTAGCTATTTTGTGCTCATTTGTCATCACAAAGTCAGAATTCAACACCTACTACGTAAGAGTTGAAGCAAATATTCTTTGGCGAGTTACTCCAAATGAGCTGGGAGAGATAGTATCACCTTCTGACACACCATGTATGTGTTTATGTGTGCACACACAAGACATCCTAACAAGATGGTTGTGATGGTCCCCAAGTGGAATTGTAATTTGTGCTGAAGAGGAAGCCACTCTTGAACTAAAGTATCTTGCCAACATGGCCCACAAAATACATTTGCAGAATAGGCGTATTTATAGACATATTCTGCAGTTTACATCAAAACTGTACACAAAAATGTTGCCTCGGTTCTGCAATCAAGGTCAAAATCCTCCAAAATGCTCATGTATTGCGTGCCTTTTCATTCGTCATTATGATTGTTTCCTGCATGTCAAACTAGGACATTTTTGCACTGTACACCCGTACTCCAGGACAGAAAAGGAAGCCAGGACAGATTGGTTACACCAGGGGTGCCCAAAGTACGGCCCGCAGCACATTCTTCAAATACAATTACAGGTAAATGTATAAAACAGCAACAATGGAAAAAAACAGCAGGGATATCATGAAAATAAAGTTATAATAACAGAAAAAAGGTATCGGACGGGGATAAAAGTAATTTTATGCAAACCAAATCAAAAACATTGGAGAAATTAATTAATTACGATCTGCAATGAATGGAAGCCCACATAAAAATGGATTTGTGGAAAGAAAAAGTAAAGAGAATAAAAACGAGTGAATGTTTTAATACGCACCCCTAGTTTAAATGCTGCTTTCTTTTGATTGGCCGTAATGAAATCAAGCGTTCTCTTTTCAAATAAGGGCTTGCGGTCTCATTCTTCAGCCATGATGTCACATTTATGGGCTGTTGGAAGGCAAACGGACAGCAAATGGGAGCCTTTCACCACATCTGGGTGTGCTATGATCAAAGTCCCGCTTTGCATATCCTGGTCCTCTCCCTGATTATCTCTCCCTTGGCTCAATGAATGAATGAATGGTGGAGTCTACAAATATGAAATACAATATGTATTTCCATAATCTAATATTTATTGAGAAGTGATACGTCCATTGGGGGCCGCACGGTGGCTGAGTGGTTAGCACATTGGCCACACAGTCAGGAGATCTGGAAGACCTGGGTTCAAATCTCCGTTGGGCATCACTGTGTGGAGTTTGCATGTTCTCCCCGTGCGTGAGTGGGTTTTCTCCGGGTACTCCGATTTCCTCCCACATTCCAAAAACACGCATGTTAGGTTGATTAGCAATTCTAAAATTGTCCATCGGTATGAATGTGAGTGTGACTGGTAGTTTGTCTATATGTGCCCTGCGATTGACTGGCGACCAGTCCAGGGTGTACCCCGCCTCTCTCCCAAAGCCAGCTGGGATAGGCTCCAGCATCCCCGTGACCCTAATGAGGATAAGCGGTACAGAAATGAATGAATGAATGAATGATACGTCCATTGGTGAGACATTAGCTTACGTGACATTACCGCAACACCTTTTGGAGCTCTACTTGGGGTGAAACCGTCAAAGCGTGATATTTTTTTACGAATGAATGGCACATTCCATGTGCAACCTGAAAGCCGCACTAATTATTGGAATAGACAGCATTACAGGACTTAAGTAGATCCTCGCTTTTCACGAGGGCATGTTCCGGTGCCACAGATACGCCCATAAGAACTTGTGCGGCCGGGTCGACCGTGCTCGGGTAGCCAAACAAACGTCACAGAGAACACAACTACGGTGCGTTCGAGGACCACCTAGCAAAGTGTCTAATCTCAACGTTGGGTGAAAAAACATGTGGTACGGTGTTCCCATTTATCAATGAACAAATGTACATCAACATGAACAGGATTTTCCCACTTTGGTTGAATTATTATCATTACTGTGTAATATTTGAATGGTAAAAATTGTTACCGTGTCCCAGATCTGCAGTTTGATCTGTTTGCCATCTATAGTGATCATCCTGGCTCCAAACTCCACACCTACATTTACAAAGGAGAGAAACACGCTGGTTAAGACACAGGACACGTGCTGGACTTTGATAAACATTCCTTGTTAGGAACGTACGGTGCCTAAAGGACCGTGGATGCTGGTGGCATACTTCTACATACCAATTATTCATCATACAGGGACCACGCGTGGCAGACCATGGCGACAACGTCACAGTTTTAGACCGAGTCGGGTGCTGGTGCTATGGTTCTAATTGCTAGCATGGTCAAAGTAAAAGAGCAGCATGGCGGATGATGACTGCTGTATGTGCACACACATGCTGCACATGAACAAATGAGATGGTTGTGACATATCATCACTGAGCAAGTGGAACAGTATTGGGAATGCATACTCTTGCATCTTAGTTCCTACTGGTCTAAACCTAAATCTGTCATGTTGTGCAGTCTAGAGAAGTAGGAGAGGGCAGGTGTCTTACCAATGGTGAGGTCATGAACAGGCTGAAACCTCTTGTCTGTGAACTGTAGTAATAGACATGACTTCCCCACACCTGAAAACACACACACACACATCAGATATCACACGTGCACCATCTGCATTGCAACCCCAATACACAAACTTGATTTTGAGCCACACAAAACAAAATAGCACAAACTGGGTATAATACACAGTATAGAATATATATATATTTACAGACACACACACGCATATATACAGTATATTCATATACAGTATATGCACATACAGTGAGGGAAAAAACTATTTACTGATTTAGTAAGTTTGCCCACTAGCAAAGAAATGATGAGTGTATCATATCAATGGTAGCTTTATTTGAACACTGAGAGACAACAATGTCAAAAAAAAATCCAGAAAAATGCATTTCAAAAAGAGTTATAAATTAATTTGCATTTCCATGAAGGAAATAAGTATTTGATCCCTCCCTTTGAAAAGCGGGCTTCAGTACTTGGTGGCAAAACCTTTGTTGGCAATCACAGAGGTCAGCCGGTTCTTGTAGTTGGCCACAAGGTTTGCACACATCTCAGGGGGGAGTTTGGCCCACTCCTCCTTGCAGATCCTCTCCAGGTCATTCATGTTTCGTGGCTGATGTTTGGCAACTCCAACCTTCCACAGATTTTCTATGGGATTAAGGTCTGGAGACTGACTAGGCCAATCCATAGTTTTTTCCCTCACTGTATATATGTGCGTGTGTGTCACGTGGGGCATGGCTAAAAGCTGGAAAGGGGCAGGATATGGTGCTGACAGCACATTGGAAAGTTAGCGTCCTGGCGGGCAGCAGTCCCTAGTTAAGTGGCGTGAAACTAAGAATATATCAGTAATTATGGTCACGTTTTGGACATTGCTGGCATAGCATGCATGTCACAGCTCCGGCTTAAAGACTGATTTACATACATTTAGATATGAAATAACATCCCTAGAGTCAACTGTACACTCCCATTAATCCCAACATAGTAGACACAATAAGAGAAAATACAAAGCTGCAGCAAAACTATATCATCTATTCTGGTGCTTGTGTGTCGCACCCAACATTACAGTGGTGACGTGTGGCTCCATACTGAAACATCAATATTTCTGATACCAGCTCTTCATGCACTACAATCACTACCCCAACCAAAATATGAATACTTTAGATACTTGAGTCCTGTGAGGACGTGTATATCAGTGGAAAGTAACTCAATTATTGATATTTTGTCTAAATGATGAAATCCTTTTGCTTTGCGGAAGCGCAGCAGCACATTACTCCATCTGTCAGGCTGAGTCTGTTGAAAGGCTCAGAAACAAAGCCAATTGCAAACAAAGTTTGCATTCTTAAAATGCTTGCCATTTTGTTTACTCCTGCAAACACGCCACACACAAACACAATTTTTCACTTTTCAAACACAAGTACATAAAAGGATCAGCCTTTAACAAAGAATCCAAACTGGGCATCAAAACCTGCAATGTGAACGTAAGCAAACCTGCCATGCCATGTTTGCCATTACACAAGTTTTCCGGTGCACGTACACAACCTGGAAGCTGCCACAACAAGGTTGTCCATATTGACCCGCACAACATTTGAAAAACAAAATCATGCAAATCATTGCAGAAAATTTGGTTGTGGAAGAAGTTTAAGCGTTACAAGAATAAAGTAAAAAAAACAACATGAAAAAACTAATCTTCAGGTAATAAAGTCAAAATATCACAAGAAGAAATGTTTCCTAACGTGAAAAAAGTCATGATGAATAAAAAAACAATGTCATTTTAGTAGCATAGAGCAAAAATACATATGTCATATTACAAGAAACAAAGCAAAATAAAGTTGTCATTTTTGGAAAATTAGGGAACCACCTCATGCCATCAAAAACAAATACATAATTAAACATGGTTTTGTTTATGAGGAAAATAAAAAATAAAGAACTTGCCACATCTTCTCAGTCAGAGGCGAGTTGGAGATCCGTACCATTACCAGATGGTGTGGGACTGTGTGGGGGACGGACGGTGTGGGGACGGACTGTGTGGAGACGGACGGTGTGGGGACGGACGGTGTGGAAAGGACTGTCTGGGGACGGACTGTCTGGGGACGAACTGTCTGGGGACGGACTGTGTGGAATGGACTATGTGGGGACGGACGGTGTGGGGACGGACGGTGTGGGGACGGA
>QODF01000082.1:1484550-1531051 GCA_024372805.1 Oostethus manadensis
TGTATAAGACAACCTAGCATAGCCCTTGTATAAGACAACCTAGCCTAGCCCTGCAGTAGTAGAAGGGAGATGCTTGCTGTGCATACAGCCTGTGAGCAGGACTAACAAGGCAGATCTGGAGGTTTGGGGGGAAAATGGCACACTTGGGGTGGGGTGTTGAAGCAGAAGGCACCCCTGCTAGGTAGGGGGAGCAAGGCTGGGTAGGCCCCTCGGCCCACGAGAACATCCATCATCGCTCAGCCACGGTTTAGAAGGCAAAACACAGACTAGACAGCAGCGTCGAAGGATTCCAGTTAGCAACCAATCTACGCCATTTGAGCCGATGTCTGGCCTGGGTTTGTGCCACACACTGATACTGGGATAATACTTCGACTCTTGCTGGTGCTTACTGACTGAGCTCATCGCCTCTTGCGTAATATTTGGCCGAAGCGATGCTGGCTGGTGAGCTGACGGGCTAGCTGGCTGTGGCTAGCACCCCCACCCAGGACGCCGTTGGACAGGCCCCGAGTGTTCGGCGGATGTAAACAGCTACTGCTACAAAACGGGGCTCCTGCACGGCGTGTGGACGGTGTTTGTACTGCTACGCTAACAGGAGGACCGCAAGTGCCATCCCTCCTCTGCGTGTCAGCTTTTACCACGTCATTGGACTATCCAACACTGCGGAAATGGACCGCTAGCCACATGCTAACCGCTAGCACCAGGCTAAGGCCAGTTCCAGCTTGTGGCAGCCTACCTGTGTCTCCGATGATGATGTATTTGAAGAGGTACGCGTACGCCATGGCCCTCGGTGTGTCTCAACTGTGACGAGTTTACCGGAGAAGACGGTTGTCAGCTGCTTTGCCTGTTTTTCCTCAGTCGGCGCTGAAGAAGGAACAATAAACAGCCCGAGCCTCAGTCTGACGTCACTAGGCCCGCCCTCGCCACGCTACCCTATGAGTACTTCACGTGTCCTCGGAAACTACACCTCTGTTAAAAGTCCATTTCTCATCACAAGGGAGCCATTTCTTTGAAATCCATGTAGAATTAGTCACCATTCAATACAACAAAATGTGTGCATTTTTAAATATAAGTCTGTGAAGGTCTTATTTTTTTACACTTGTTAGCTTGAGCTAAGCAATATTAAATCACCATTAGCATTCATGTGACTTCTAGTGCCTATCGTTCTATCTTTTTGTCACCTTCTTCATACAAAGGGTCTGCGCTGCAGAATTAGCTAGCTGAAATTTTGCTGAAAGGAGGGAAGTTCACTTCTTGACCTCTCAATGACCCAGTTAGGCTACCACATTATTCAGTAATAATCATGTTTTGGTGAAAATTTGGGAAGGACGACTGGCATTGGCTCTGGCCACCCACAATGAGCAAGAAAATGCATCAATCAAAATGCCAAAAAGTCAATAGTTTTATATTTGAATCTACGTCTCAGTAGGGAAGGCCAGACTTCCCAATCCCTGGCCATCTCCTCCAGTTCCACCTGGGAGACACAGAAGGATTCCCAGGCCAGCTGCAAAGCCTCCAGATTTGCTTCCTCTCCACATCGTGGACTTGTACCAGAGCTGGGAGTAAGTCACTCATGCACAAGTCACAAGTAGGTGACAAGTCCGAGTCACTGCTTTTCGTCTGCAAGTTGTGTCAAGTCATACACGTTTTAATTTGGCCGGTTTTACAATTTTAAAAACTAGAAACTTTTTGACCTTTTTAAAATTACATATTTGACAACAAACAACTTGTAGGGCCAAACAAAGATGAGTTTAAAAATAAATAAATATATATATATATAAATACATTCATTTTCTATGCCGCCTATCTTGCTGGAGCCTACCCCAGCTCACTTCGGGCGGGAGGCGGGGTACACCCTGGACAGATTACGAGATTTCAAGTCATGAATTTATGAGATTAAAAGTCGTAATTGTACGAGAAGAAAGTGGTAATATTATGGGTATAAAAGTGGTAAATTGACGCGTCATTGTGTCATACGTGTCTGAGGGAAACTAGAGCATAGTTCTTTAGTGGGGAGGGCAACTTCCCTCTGCCTTCAGACAAGCTTTTATTTACAACGGGACAGCAAAACAGAGCAGTTGGCCACAAACAGGTTAGCATGAGCTAGCATCATCTCACCGCTACTCTCTAATACCCCAGCCCTCCACATACGGCTGCCGGTTTCATAGCAGTCTGAGGCAGTGCCTGTACGTTACAACTTTTATTCCCCTAAAGTTTCCTTTTTTCTCGTAAGTATAAAACATTTTTGTCGTCAATGCACGACTTAATTCTCAAAATCGTGATGATTTTAATGCTTTATTCAACAGGCACTCACTGAGACAGCTATAAACACAGGGGACTTGTGTGACCCTTGACCTGGGTCAAAGGTTAAATTACGACCTTTTTCCCTGACTGATTTGAAAGGGCTGGACTGCTACGTGAGGAGAACGCCACAACTTCAGGGGTAACTGAGGCTCTTCAACAGGAAGAGGATGAATAAAACAAGGACTTTTTTGTTACGTTTGAGCCGTTTTACTGCCGTGTTACGGGCACTGTTTGGAAACGAGGTATATAAACATCCTAAAAATCTTTCAGTGTCTTCCTTCCGACTCGGAAAGACCACCTCTTCATATTGACGGACCCTCTAACATCTGGTGTCCACCATTGGGTCTGGGAGTTGGCAACCTCCACCTCCCGAGCACAGCGCCGACCGGTCGCCCTAGCAACACACACCCTCACTAGCAACAAGAGTTAATCCAGGCTAAATAAAGGTTGGGAACAATCTGCACTCACTTTGCAAAGACTCCATTCGTGACCACAGCAAAGAATTATTTATTAGTGAAATGTTACACTTGCTGGGCTTGACCGACTATCTGGACCTTCCAATTCAAGCGTAGTGACTCATCTTGTCCTCCAGAGAGGAGTCAAGTGCCATGTTTGCATCCAACCTCTGATTTTCATGTTTTTGTTGGACTAATATGAGCTGGAACACAAATAATAAGCATAATCATCTATAAACATTCATTGATTTGACTAATAATGTCAAATGAACGTAAATGTTGTCTCTTTGGGCTACCTTCGCCCCTGAAAAGGAAATCCCAACATGTTGCCCTACATTCAGCGGGTGTGTGTGAGGCGTGTGGGGTGGACGTACACTTGCACGTGGACGCCACTCATCTATGTCCGTGGAAAGTTAGTGCAGCTAACAAACTCCCTACAGTTGTGGGCCGGCTGACTTGATCCTGTCCAGCACAATGTATGGCAAAGTATGTTACCCAATGTTGGCATCACAGAGGGGTTCAAAGATCTCGGTGCTCCTCCGCTCTCGAATCAGGCTTGGAGGATATTCCCTAAAAAGCCTTTAAAGGGACCATCACTGTCACGTTGTTGTGTTTTGGCCATTTTCCTGGCTGGCCTGGGAACGCCTCAGGGGGGCAGAGGAGATGGAAGTCTGGGCTTCCCTGCTCAGGCTGCTGCCCCCACAGCCCCATCCTGGCTACGCGGATGGATAGGTGGTTTCTAAGGCTACCTAAGCCATGAGTTTTGGATCATCTCCAGGCAGGCAGAGAAAGTGGAATACTTGCTCTGCTTTCACGGCCACATGGTAGAACCAAGGGAGTTCTGAGGACAGCCTCTTGTTAAGGAAAGTGGGGCAATTAACACCGGTAGCCTGGAGGATGGCAGCAGAAAAGACTTTCTTTTCTTCTGCCGCCATGAACGTTCCAGACTCTTTTTGGCCGCTGTTGTAGGTCAGGGCTGTGTCTTTGCCCCCGAAAGCAACACATGACCTCCCAGCCAGCTTGCCAACACAAAATAAGAAATGTTCTGGAAACATCAGCTGGTTTACTGCAGGGGTGTGAAGGATAAAGCCACAAGCAAGAGGGAAGGGATGGATCCGCCTCTAACACAGCGCCAGAGCCCAAGGACTGCTACGCAGGACTGAACATCTCAAAGGAAGGAAACAGCAATCGCAGCACACCAGCTAGTCACGAGGAAGATCTCATGTACCTTCTTCATGATGTGTCGAGTAAAAGTCAGACAGGAACAACATCAAATGAAAACCACTGAATGGATACAGAACCACCATCCACCAGTGCCAGCCTGGACTCACTTTGTCACCCACACGGGAACCTCTTTGGCTAAGAGAGCCATGAATCTTAAAATGCAAAATGATATCAACAGAACCAGAAATATGATACTTTTAGCTCTGATTTCCGAAATGGTTTTTTCCTGGGCATTTTGTCACCCAGTGAGACACGTGGGAGTTCCCCAGCCCGGATCTACGGCGTTTGGGAGAAATGTGAGGTGGAAGAAAAGGGCTGAAAGTGCAGTCAAAGTTACATGCTGCCTTCAAGGACCGGCCCAACAAGTCGCCGCTCGATTGAGCACAGATCCTTTTCAAAAATAAACCAAAATAATCATCCTTTTTTGATCCTTACGCCGGAAAGTTTGCCGTGCTTGGACATAGGATGGGCCTCTATGCCAGCAGCTTCTGTAATGCCAGCTTCATGCCCGCTGCGACGGAACAGGCGTCGGCAGCGGTTCTGTCTTTCCGACATGCACACCTCCCAGGAGCAGAGGAATGAAGGGAGGCGCGGTGAAGGTGAAGAGGAGCGCACCTGCAGAGGAGGAGAGGCGGAGGGGATGGCGGGAGAGAGCGGGAGAGAGAGGCGGAGTTAAAGCGTGTAAAGAACAACCCTGAGAAGCTCAGCTCCACATACGCCAGGCAGCAGCTGCAGGAAGGAAAAGCAAACACCTCGAATTGACAGTGGAATTTGGGAATCCGCCCAGTCAGTGGCCGGCGAGGACTTGTGTTCTCTGAGTTCTGCATCCAGACTGCCAAGCGGCATGGCTGACAGGGTGCATGAGGACCGGGACAACAATCCTGGGAAAGATGAGCTGGACTGGGGCTACGAGGAAGGTAGGCGTCCTCCGGCTCTCGTATACCTCGCATTTCCTTTTTGACTCAGCCCTACTGTAAGTGTCAATCCCCAAGTTCTTCCTCGCCATCAGCGACAAACAGCAGTAGCTGCTAACTTTCTTTGTGTACTCTGAGCTGGCCAGGCCTACAAGCAGACAAAACAGCCCTTGCAACAACATGGCCGCCTGCAGGGAGATGCTGGTCCGATTTCCAAACAACTCTTTCCGGGTTTTCGCTGATACACGCCTGCTGCTAGATCTTGGGATTATATGTAGTACTGTACACGGGTCACTAGGTGTCAGTAATGCTACTGGGATGGTGGATGAGACACACAAGCACCAGCCTTGACTGGCAAAGCAACAGGCTTTTATTGCATCGGGACTCTATCATATATGCTTCAAATGTGCTGCAAATGGCTCATGGCCGCACTTTGAACACCGGTGGTGTACAAAAACAACAACCAGCTATGCGTCAAGGATGGTTGGGTATCAGTCCAACAGTGGAACCACCCAGTCAATAGTTGCTTAGTAATCCAAGCAAGAGATTTTCTCGCCACATGGAAACTATCCAGGCCTTCAGAAACGTGTGGTTGCTGAGGAGGGCGGAACCTGGCGGCCCCCCAACGTCAGACTGGGCCGAGTGTGAGGCCTCTGTTCCCGAAGCTACCGAGATCCCGCGGAACAATTCCTGGCAACTAAAGCCTGACGGGATAAACACAGCCGTTTATCGTGGCCGGTGGTCCCACAGGGAGGAGTCCCTCTTCAGGAACGCCACAAGTGGTACTTTTCCATCCTCGTTTTCCTGCGTGGTGGAGCTGCTAGGTTTCGGTAGCTGTTCATTGGGGATGTGAAGCAATCCATTGAGAGAAAAAGCATCCAATATAATTAGTCCTTCTTTTTACGCAATACACATCACGCGGTAATACTGAACCGGAAGCCAAAAGAACCCGCTCCTCGTTGTTCTTTCTTCACACCGCACCGCTCAGGCTACAGGATCACTGCCTTCGATCGGATGCATTTCTTTCAACCAATCCATGGATCTGCACTATATCGATATGTGTATTCAAAGCAAAGCGATATGTGTACTCATCTATAACCCTGCTGGGAGGCCCACGCACACACTTCCCTCCCCAACAGGAAGTGGGGACCCCCCACTGGAGTTCTGGTTGGATTGATTGAGCTCATTTCCAGTTGTGGTGTGATTACTTATTTGATATGGCAAGGCAGACATACAGTACGAGAACGGAGTAGCCTCTCAGCATGTAGGAGACGGGAATCAAACCTGCGGACGATATGCTAATGGTGCTTTTACTCCTCATAGGTGTCGAGTGGGGACTCCATTTCCCAGCAGCCAATGGGGAGTACCAGTCCCCCATCAACCTGAACTCCAGGGAGGCTCAGTATGACCCGTCGCTCCTGGACGTGCGCTTGTCACCAAACTATGTGGTGTGTCGTGATTGTGAGGTCATCAATGATGGACACACTGTGCGCATCATGCTCAAGTCCAAGTCAGGTAAACACACACACACTCACACACACACTGCTGGCCAAGTGTGAAGTCACCGTGCTGTCCTCAGTGGTTACTGGCGGTCCACTGCCCAGCGATCATGAGTATGAACTTCATGAGGTTCGATTTCATTGGGGCAAGGAGAACCAGAGAGGGTCGGAACACACCGTCAACTTTAAGGCCTTTCCTATGGAGGTACACACACACACACACACACACACGCAGGCATGAGGAAGGAGTGAGCCCAGCATCCTTGAACAAGAGGAAAAAGAGGTTAGGCCGGTGGTGGCATGTGTCCTTCACGCGCCACCACCGTCTGTCCTTCAACAAGTCACGTCCCATCTGGTGTGTGCTAGCGAGGCTGGTCCTGGAAGGTGCCTAAAGCTACAATTCATCCTTCATCCCCTTCCTTTTTTCATGTCCAATGGAAATAGAACTCTGATTGGAGAGTATAGGGCTAGCATTAGTGCCACGTTGGTACACACAATGTAACTGGACCTCACAAACTATTATTCCATCCGCTTTCTATTCCGCTTACCCTCAGTAGGGTCGCCGATTGACTTTTTTTGTTACAGCCTAATATGCTGTGACCTTGGTTAGCATCATTCGATTCTTCCACAATGTCCAACTCAACGAGTGTTTCATGGTTTCAGGAAGGCAAAAGGCTACGGTTAGCCATGCATGCATGCAGCAATGTCAACGCTTCCAAATCCACATAAACGATGAAGAAAAGGAGAAATGAAGTCTGGATTCCTAGTAGGGCAGGCAAGGAGGGCGGCTGCTCCATGAGAAGAGCGATGGCCGCCTTCACGTCGGGGTCACCAAAGACGCCTCCCTAGACTTTGCTAGATTTTTGCTGCCTGTGGTCCTATTCAGACTGGCAGACCAGGGGTGCAATGGGTTTATGGGTAGCGTTCATTGGAAAACTCGCCAACTAGGGCGGAGGCTAACTATAGCCTCGAGGCATGCTGGGAGTATGTCCTGCGGGTTGTAAATGAGTATTTCCATACCCGCCTAGTCCGTGTGTTCCGCGCAGGTTACCTGTTGTGTAGGTTTTGGGGGCACCGTGAGTGAGGGAGGCGTCAGAGCAGATGTTTTTGGTGCGACTGGATGAAGTTTCCTTCGCCATTGGCAGGAACGTAACCGCAGCAAAAACCCAAAGGGCTTGGCTTCCGTTTGTGTTGAAGGGCAAGGGAGTGCGTGACGGAGAATGGTACTAAGATCTGGGGTCAGCTCTGCTCTCTTGACAAAGGTCGGATAAGAGTCTTCAGTCAACATCAGCTGCTGGCTTGCACTCACCAGTGTTGCTCACACCTGCTCCCGACAATGCTCTCTCCTTCAAAGCCAGCTTGTCTTGCCCCTCTGCTTAGCTCCATCTCATCCACTGGAACAGCACGCTCTTCAGCTCTCTGGAGGACGCTCTGGGGAACAGCAACGGCGTCCTCATCATTGCTCTTTTTGTGCAGGTAAGCAACAACTCCCACTGTTTTCCAGTCCCAAAAGGTCATCCGAATGCACCAGGCGCTTTTCTTCACAGTCTGCCACGCTGTTCCTTCCTCCAATTGTTTGTCCGAGGAAGCCGACATGTTTTCACTGAGTGATTAGCTACCGACACCGCACCGTGTCTTTCTCTGGTGACCAACAGGTCGGGAAGGAGCATCTGGGTCTGAAAGCCATCACTGAGGTTCTGCAGGACCTGCAGTACAAGGTGAGACCAACCAGCAAATGGCCCAGATCTGCAAGGCCATAAAAATGTCTGGTTTTAACACACGGCTCGCTCCTCCCCCTACAAACCCCTCTGATAGCTGGATGCTGACCTTCTACCCTGATTTTGGATCAACATCTACTATAAAACTAGTTTCAGCTACAGCGCAAGACTGCGCTGCGTTCAAGGCTGCCAAAAAAAGTGAAGCATGAAGACATTAACATGTAAACAGTGCAGGCTTTCTAACAGTGCAGGCTGGGAGTGTCCAAAACGAGAATCAAAATATGAGGAAAAACAACATCAGTTTAGTATTATGATAAATCTTATGACTTGAAAAAGATAAACATGGAAAATTCGATTGCAGCACAAGTTGCAAGAATAACATTGTGGAAAATAATGTCATTTTAGTGGCTTAAAGTTGGAATATTTTAAAGACAGAGATTTTTCCCAAAAGTTGCAGCACAAACAAAAAATACATCATTTTTTAAAAAGGAAGCTGACCCTTTTCAGGTCAGGTCCGGCATGGAAATGTGGAGCAACAAAATTCATAATAAACGCAGTCAAATGCCAAGGGAGACTCATTTGGATTATGAAGTCCCCCTTGGCAAAGCAATTTTGCTCAGCACTTAAAGGCAGCTTGACTCCCATTCAGCTGTTATGATGCTGGACAAGACAAAAACAAAACAAAAGAACAACCTACTGCACGGGACAACGCTGAGATGCTGGTCCAATCTCCCGCATATGGAAAAATTCATCTCATTCGTGCTACCTCTAAAGGTGCATGACACTTTGATATTAGCTAAGAAAGTTTGTGTTTCCTTCAGGGCAAAAGCAAGATCATCCCCTGCTTCAATCCCAACACTCTACTGCCTGGTGAGCAAAATCTTTTCCACGTGTCAGCAAAAAGAAGCTGTTGCTCTGGAGCGGCTCTTACTAACAAGGTCTCGTCTGCCGCCAGACCCTCTACTGCGGGACTACTGGGTGTATAAAGGATCTCTGACAACACCGCCTTGTAGTGAGAATGTCACCTGGATCCTCTATCGCTACCCTCTGACCATATCTCAGTTACAGGTAATTTCCTTTCAGCTTCAGCTTGCTTCATGAAAACATGCAATGCAGCTCCAGACACACGCTGCACTTGCAGGATATATTCCCTCATATATACAGCTTTGTGTGATGCTAAGCCACTACGTAGCCACAGGGGCAGACTGGCGGAAAGCGAGGCTGCGCCATCAAACCCTCCGACCCCCACACACACACACCGCTTCTCATACTAGGCAATGTGGGTGAAGTGCCTTGCCTAAGGGCACAAGGGGAGTTGATTTCCTCCCACTGTGGCACCCGGTGTTCCTCTGAGGTCTCCCATCCAAGTACTGACCGGGCCCTGCCCTGCTTAGCTTCTGAGATCCGACGGGATCAGGCTTTGACAGGCAGGTTTGGCCACCCTGTTACCCCAAAAAGTAGACATAATAAGTAAATATCTTCTTCCTTTCCTTTCGCCTGATCCCTGCTTCAATGTAAGACATGCAAAAACCTGTTCACAACCTCCTAAATATGCTTTGCAACATTATTAGAGCCCTCTAGACACACAATAACCCCCCTATGGTCACCTTTACACTCCCATAACCCAATATAGTAGACATAGTAAAAGAAAATAAGACATCTTACACATAATAATAAAAAGTGATCATCCTATGGGAATATTGCGGGCAAAAAGTCATAATTACAAGAAGACAGTCAGTCTTCCGTGCTTCGCCATGGATTGGCCAATAAACGTCCCATAGCACGCCGGCGCATCGCTACTGGCTGCAGACTTGTTGCACGGGTCTTTATTTGCTCTCTTCACGACTTCCATGTGTCAACACGGAACACAGCCCGAGGGAATCGCCAGGCTACTGCAAATATTTGGAGGAAGGAAGGTGATGTTGTGGGCCAACTTTCAAAAGTCAATATTAGCGGGAGTTCCAGGACGTCACGCCACACAAAGAGCTGAACTGAAACTTTGTTCACAAGTTCTCGCTCTAATCTGTTTTTGTGAGCGAGCGTTCAAGCACCTTAAGATGCTGATGAGGCTGGCCACAACAAAAGGCTACTACCGGTGCCTGCATTAACCACGGTGAGGAGTATGTCATCTACTGTAGAAGGTTGTCGTTGTGCGGGAACTAGCGAGGCTAACACCTCCTAGATTTTATAATCCTGCTTTACATCCACCCCAAAGCGAAATCTGCATCTCTACAGATAATCCCAAATTTCTAATGGGATTAGTGATTTGAACCCCGTAAGGGATTTGAACAATGTACTGGCGGTACCACCAGACTGGGAAAAACATTGGACGGATGCTTTGGTTCTATCGCAAATGCATATAGAGAGATGCCGTGGAGAACGTTATCCTGCCTGCAACATCTTCAGCATGACCGGTTTGGTGGTGGGTCAGTGATGGTCTGGGGAGGCATATCCCTGGAAGGCTGTACAGACCTGTACAGGTTAGATAATGGCACCCTGACTGCTATTAGGTATCGGGATGAAATCCTTGGACCCGCTGTCAGAACCTACGCTGGTGCAGTGGGACCTGGGTTCCTCCTGGTCCACGACAATGCAATACAACAGTATGCACGCAGTTCCTGGAGGATGAAGGAATTGATACCATTGACTGCCCCCCACATTCACCTGACCTAAACCCAATAGAATACCTCTGGGACATTATGTTTAGGTCCATCCGGCACCGCCAGGTTGCTCCTCAGACTGTCCAGGATCCCAGTGATGCCCTGGTCCAGGCCTGGGACCATCCATCCGGTGTCCCCGCCGGAGCATGCCCCGGCATTGTCAGGCATGCGTTCAAGCACGTGGGGGCACACAAACTACTGACAATCATTCGGAGTTGCTACAAGGACATTTTGGGAAAACGGACCAGTCTGCTGCATCATTTTTTCACTTTCACTTTCGGACTGTCTTTGATTTCCCCTCTATAGGGTGATCATTTTCATTTCTATCAAATGATGTGGCCTCATTTTGTTACTAATACATCCCCTACTTATTATCAGGAAAGACAATCAAGATCCCCCCGTTTAGATCTGATGTGTTTTCAAAGTCTTCCTCTATATTAGAGGCCATTCATGGACCCCCCAATTCCATCGCTAGTCTGCTGTTTCTTCAGCCTTCAACACGATGCAACCTCACCTCCTCGCTGACATGTTAGCAGCTCCCCTTGTGGATTATGGACCTTCTAATTGAGCGTTCATAGAGTGTGTACCCTGACATGCTTCACACCTCCACCGGCTCCCCGCAAGGCTGTGTCTTATCCCCACTCCTTTTCCTCCTTTACACGGATGACTGCAGGTCCAGCCAGCCACACTACCACCTGGTGAAGTTTGCTGACGACAGTCCTGCTCTCTCTGCACCAAACCTACACCACAGTCCTGCTCTTCAGGACTTTTTTACTTGGTGTGGTGATGATGCTGAATCCAACCAAGACGAAGGAGACGATTTTGACGTTCGCCATCAAACATAGGCAACTGGGAGAGGCCATTACTACCACCATTGGGGGCGTGGGGGGTTTGGTTCGGCAGTGGAGGAGTATAGGTACCTGGGCACCACAGCCTTCTGAGGTTTTCCTCCAACACTGAGGAGATCCTCAGAAGGTGTCACCAGAGACAGTACCTCTCGAGGAAGCTGAGTTTGATTGGAGTAAACAAAACAGCTTTGCTGACCTTCATCCACGCTACAGAATGCCGTGCAAAAAGATGTTTGGTGTATGATATGCCGTACATAAAGCCGTACAAAAAGATGTTTGATGTATGATATGCCGTACATAAAGCCGTAGAAAAAGATATGTGGTGTATGATATGCCGTACATGTTTTGCGGTTTAGGAGCCATAAAAGGGTAATGAGTAGTCCACAAAGGTAAAGTCTTTCTTTGTGTGTGTCTGCAGATCGAGGAGTTCCGCAGGCTGCGCTCACACGCCAAAGGCGCCGAGCTGCCAGATGGCAATGATGGGTTGCTCGGGGACAATTTCCGGCCCACCCAACCAGTCAGTGATCGGACAGTCCGAGCAGCCTTTCAGTGACTTTGTCCCGCCACATCAGAAAAGCCGAGCAGGAAGAACAAACATGGAGGGAAACACCAGGAAGACGGCACTTCCTACCCCCCATCATCCACACCCGATAGCTTTCACAGTCCTTTCCTCACGCAACCCTTTTTCTATGAAAGTCCAGATCCTGTCCCTGAGGAACTCCCCCCTCTGGAAGCACATGATAATGGATCAAGTCCCACCAGGTCTAGCCCAGTTCATGTACTAATCTGGCACCAGTCTTTTTGTGCTACGTAGAGTAGGTCAAATGTAGAGTAGGAGTATTTCTGGTGTGTACTCAAAAAGTACCACACATTACTGTATTGCATCACATACTGTAGCCCTGGCACTCCACCAGTTTGGTGAATCCCATTGACACACGCCACGATTTTCCCCTTGATGGCCATGGCCCCGGGAATTGGTCCTGGAAGGGTCTCACTTGGAGCTGCTGAACGTAGTTCCAGCTGCTTCACACCGATCCAGTGAAAGTTGAACGAAGCCAGCAGGACCACTTCATCTGCAGAAAGCAAAGGCCCAATACTGTGGCCACCGGACCGCCCTGGCTGCCCCAAGAAATTCTCTCCATAAAAGTAATGAACAGAATCGGTGACAAAGCACAGCCCTGGCGGAGTCCAACTGTCACTGGAAACCAGTCCAATTTATTACCAGCAATGCGGACCAAACTCTGACACTGGTCATACAGGGAACGAATCGCCTGAATTAGGTCAGTAGGTAATAAATAAGTCCAATGCCTTCTCCAAGACCACAAAACACATCGACTGGTTGGGCAAACTACCATGCACCCTCAAGGACCCAGCCGAGAGTGTAGAGTTGGTCCACAGTTCCACGACCAGGACCAAAATCACACTGCTCCACACTATCCACCGGATCCTCCTCTCCAGAACCCCTGAATAGACCTTACCAGGAAGGCTGAGAAGAACACGGCATCCAGGGCTCTTCTACGCCCAGGGCCCATCCACCGAAAAGCTCTTTGACCACCTCAGCAACCTGAGCCCCAGAGATAGAGAGGGCACACGGAAAAGATCCAATTTGTTTGTGAACGCCCCATCACCACATGGCGTAGTTCCATGCCATGCATTGCGAATGGCCCAAGTTTCATGGTGGTTTGTGCATTCATGCTAACTTCGTTTGTGGCAATTAAACGCTGAACTTCATTTGTGCTTGACTCTTTGCAAACTCAGCAGCTACCGTACTGTTTATGGCATCAAAGTCTGCCAAACCTCCTCTGTAGGTTCCTACTGACCAGACCAAAGGCGTGAAAGGGGGTGTGCTTGCAAGTAAGGGAAGCAGAGGACGTTCTTTTGGGTGTAAATGGCTCCTGATCTGGTTGAGACTTGGTAGGTGGCGGTACGTAGCTGCAGACTATCTTCTTTCCTCCGAAAAATCTCAATCAGTTTTGCTCACCATTGAAGATCTTTGCCAAAAGTCGGGTATGAAGTTCCTCCTTTATGGAGATACAAGTCTCCCTCCCATCCTGAATGGGGTGGGGGTTGTGTTCCATGCCCACCAGGAAATGGCAAAAACCTCAGTCATACACCGAACCTTTTTACACACTACTTTTGATACACAGCTCATGCCCAACCACTCAAGCCACCCCAATCCCTCCTGCCCGCTTTGACATTCTCCTCCGATTTTGGATCAACATTGGCAATCAAAGTGTTACAAGATGTAGAGTATTCGTACTCGCCACCAGTGAACGCTAATGGAAGATGATCCGTCAACACGTGCCGACACGGCACACTGTGGTGCATTCAAGGACTGCCAAACAAAGTGTGAAATGTCAACGCTTGATGACAAAAACCTTCTCGGTGAAGCATAAAGGTCAAATTTGAACAGTAGTACTTGAGCTTTTACATCACTTCTTTATGAATGATTACAGACTTAGGGTGAATGAGAAACACTGCCTGTTTTTGGGGAGAAAAACTATCGTTACAAAAATCCGCACATTTGCACATATATACAGTACATATATGAACATTTGCACAGCCTTAAGAATGCTGGGTCTTGTTTTCGGAGAATCTACTGCACCAACTGGTAAATGGCTTGCCATGTAGCAGTAAAAATACGCTAATCACCGTGATTTTGGGTTTGAAGGAGTTTTGTTAAACCAAACTTCCGTGAACGCTGAATGGCGAGTATTTGGGGATTATTTTTAATAGCACATCTTTTCAGCACACCAACACGAGCAGCAGGTCTTAGCACAAAATCCGCTAGGATAAAGTTGTGTGTCCTTATGGATGGAACTTGGCCAAGATCTTTTGATATCAACAAATATGCCGGACATGCAGTACAATATGATGTGTACTTTGACTTTTTCTTTGGCCTATTTTTGGCCTCGTGTGTTTTCAGAAAACTCACACGCCTTCACTTTTCACATTTCAGCTGCATGGCAATTTGAAAGAAGCACGCCAAACATGTTTCCTGTACTTTCAGGACGTGCGCCATATTCTACGCTAACCGGAGAAGGCGTGCAAAGTGTGCCGTCAAGTTTCACCAAAAAACATGCCAAGCGAAGCAGACAAACTAGGACAAAAATATGCTAATGAGCATCAAACATTTGATGACATTTATGAGAGATGATATTCATTCCTTCCGTCAACAATCCCGCTTTTTATGTAGTGTAGCGTAATAAGTCATACTGACACGATGCTGTTTTTTGTTGGCCTGTAGCACATTCCCAAAATCTAATTTAACAGGAAACCGCGGCACAAATGGTAAACAAAATGACAACAAAGGTTTGTCATTTCACGACAATAATAGCACGGAAGAAAGAAAAACATGGTTTTTGAAGTTGTGATATCGTGAAAAACAAACAAAACAACACCGTTTTGAAATAAAGTAGAAAATATTGAACAGTTGAAGAAGAACAACATTTTGGGAGGAAAATGTTGTAATTTACAGAGCAGCATTTTTACAAGAACAAACTCTTATAAATATTAGAATTGAGATATTGAGGAAAACTTCCATCCATCCATTTTCTATACTGCTTATCCTCATCAGGGTGGCGGGGATGCTGGAGCCTATCCCAGCTAGCTATTTGGCAAGAGGCGGGGTACACCCTGGACTGGTCGCCAGCCAATCACAGGGCAGACAAACATTCCCACTCTAGTGGACAATTTAGAGCGCCCAATGAAGCTAACATGCATGTTTTTGGAATGTGGGAGGAAAGCGGAGTACCCGGAGAAAAGCCACACACGCACGCACGGGGCGAACATGCAAACTCCACACAGAGATTCTCAACGAGGATACAAACCCAGAACCTCCTGACTGTGAGGCCAATGTGCTACCCACCCGACCGCCGTGCTGCCGAGGAAAACCAGTCATTTTTAAAAAAGAAAAGACCTTTTCCCACCACTCTATATGTTGTTTTTATCATAAATATCTGAATAGGAACGAGCAGCCCTGGTGTAAATAGACAAAGACAAGAAGATAAGAAAAGCCAGCCACAACCAACCTCCTTTCTTTTTCCATACCAGGAAAGTGCCATCTACTTTTTTCACTCACTTTCTACTCAAACAGCAACACAAGACAAATGTGGTCAAATATATCTGCAGAAATATGAACACTACCTTTTGAAACTAATGTGCAGGCTTTAAAACCCACTAGAACAGAATGGAATGGAACAGTTGCACAACAGTTGCAACAAAGGTGCTACCCGGGTCTTCTGGGTGTGTCTGTACGGGCCCGTTAGTGTTTCCTTTGCCGATAGCAATGGCAAAATAACAGAACAATTACAAGGGGGGGAATTTGATGGCATGCACATTGTTGTGGCACTATTATTTGGACTGTTATTTCAGTCTTTCTGCTTGCTGATGCAGTTCTTCCCTCATAGTGTAATCATGGTCGCAGTACCGGTGCTGGCCAGACGGGGGCGCTGGGCTGCCGTGACAAAAGTCTAACTGGAACCACAACTACTTACTGGAAGCCACCGTGGCAACTCTTCCAGTATGTGGTGTAATAATAATAATAACAAATAATAGTTTACAGGATTCCAAATCAAAAGTCATCGGGTTTCTTCACCTGTGATTGTTGGGGAACTTGTCCAAAGTGTGTCCAGTCGCAGTCCATGCCTACAATTCTCTTTCCCGATTATTGGCAATTATCAATGATATGAATGGATTAGTAGTTCAATGACATTACCCGTACCGAAATTGTTACCTACCGATATTTACATCACCCATTCATGTCGCTACTGTAAACACTTTAGCTAGCTGCTACTAGCTATACGAGAAGCTACTGTAAACACGCAAGCTAGCTGCTACTAGCTATACGAGAAGCTACTGTAAATCCTGTAGCTAGCTGCTACTAGCTATACGAGAAGCTACTGTAAATCCTGTAGCTAGCTGCTACTAGCTATACGAGAAGCTACTGTAAATCCTGTAGCTAGCTGCTACTAGCTATACGAGAAGCTACTGTAAATCCTGTAGCTAGCTGCTACTAGCTATACGAGAAGCTACTGTAAATCCTGTAGCTAGCTGCTACTAGCTATACGAGAAGCTACTGTAAATCCTGTAGCTAGCTGCTACTAGCTATACGAGAAGCTACTGTAAATCCTGTAGCTAGCTGCTACTAGCTATACGAGAAGCTACTGTAAATCCTGTAGCTAGCTGCTACTAGCTATACGAGAAGCTACTGTAAATCCTGTAGCTAGCTGCTACTAGCTATACGAGAAGCTACTGTAAATCCTGTAGCTAGCTGCTACTAGCTATACGAGAAGCTACTGTAAATCCTGTAGCTAGCTGCTACTAGCTATACGAGAAGCTACTGTAAATCCTGTAGCTAGCTGCTACTAGCTATACGAGAAGCTACTGTAAATCCTGTAGCTAGCTGCTACTAGCTATACGAGAAGCTACTGTAAATCCTGTAGCTAGCTGCTACTAGCTATACGAGAAGCTACTGTAAATCCTGTAGCTAGCTGCTACTAGCTATACGAGAAGCTACTGTAAATCCTGTAGCTAGCTGCTACTAGCTATACGAGAAGCTACTGTAAATCCTGTAGCTAGCTGCTACTAGCTATACGAGAAGCTACTGTAAATCCTGTAGCTAGCTGCTACTAGCTATACGAGAAGCTACTGTAAATCCTGTAGCTAGCTGCTACTAGCTATACGAGAAGCTACTGTAAATCCTGTAGCTAGCTGCTACTAGCTATACGAGAAGCTACTGTAAATCCTGTAGCTAGCTGCTACTAGCTATACGAGAAGCTACTGTAAATCCTGTAGCTAGCTGCTACTAGCTATACGAGAAGCTACTGTAAATCCTGTAGCTAGCTGCTACTAGCTATACGAGAAGCTACTGTAAATCCTGTAGCTAGCTGCTACTAGCTATACGAGAAGCTACTGTAAATCCTGTAGCTAGCTGCTACTAGCTATACGAGAAGCTACTGTAAATCCTGTAGCTAGCTGCTACTAGCTATACGAGAAGCTACTGTAAATCCTGTAGCTAGCTGCTACTAGCTATACGAGAAGCTACTGTAAATCCTGTAGCTAGCTGCTACTAGCTATACGAGAAGCTACTGTAAATCCTGTAGCTAGCTGCTACTAGCTATACGAGAAGCTACTGTAAATCCTGTAGCTAGCTGCTACTAGCTATACGAGAAGCTACTGTAAATCCTGTAGCTAGCTGCTACTAGCTATACGAGAAGCTACTGTAAATCCTGTAGCTAGCTGCTACTAGCTATACGAGAAGCTACTGTAAATCCTGTAGCTAGCTGCTACTAGCTATACGAGAAGCTACTGTAAATCCTGTAGCTAGCTGCTACTAGCTATACGAGAAGCTACTGTAAATCCTGTAGCTAGCTGCTACTAGCTATACGAGAAGCTACTGTAAATCCTGTAGCTAGCTGCTACTAGCTATACGAGAAGCTACTGTAAATCCTGTAGCTAGCTGCTACTAGCTATACGAGAAGCTACTGTAAATCCTGTAGCTAGCTGCTACTAGCTATACGAGAAGCTACTGTAAATCCTGTAGCTAGCTGCTACTAGCTATACGAGAAGCTACTGTAAATCCTGTAGCTAGCTGCTACTAGCTATACGAGAAGCTACTGTAAATCCTGTAGCTAGCTGCTACTAGCTATACGAGAAGCTACTGTAAATCCTGTAGCTAGCTGCTACTAGCTATACGAGAAGCTACTGTAAATCCTGTAGCTAGCTGCTACTAGCTATACGAGAAGCTACTGTAAATCCTGTAGCTAGCTGCTACTAGCTATACGAGAAGCTACTGTAACTACTGTAGCTAGCAGATACTAGCATAAATGCTCCATTATGATGTATACGTACGTAGGATAGTTTGTCCATGTAAAAGTATAAAAGCGTGCTTTTTGTTGACATTCCTGACAGGCGAGGAGGGATGGCGTCTTTGTGATAAGCTCACGCGTTGTATTAACAATCAAATAATCCAATATTTCCACAAGCAACAATGAAATAACCACATGAAGCCCTTGTGGAAATAGCGTGACATTTCTACAATGCATGCCAATGTTGTAGAAAGGAAAGGATGAGGTTGCGCTGCACGTGATTTATACCGTTTGTGTGTGGCCTTTTGCTCCGTTTGAAAAGGTGTGAAGACCGTCCGGTCCTACGTAGCAAACATCCTGCATGCCAAGAGCTCACAGCCTCTTGGAGAAGAGGAAGAAGAGGAGAAGATCCAAAAGGATGAGGGGGAAGTCATTAGATGCAGCCTGCCATAAAGACTAGGCTTTCCTTCCAGACCCTAGCCTCACAATTTGCATGATCTTCACCACCCCTGATTTGATCTACACTGGCCTATGACATCAGCCCGATGTAAAGAATGACTGGATTTGGTTTTATGGAGTTTTGTGTTGGAAGAACGGAATGTTGTAGTTCTCTTACACAGGATCCAAAGAGGAGGATACAGAAGATTCACTGTGGCGACCCCTGAAGGGATAAGCGGAAAGGAAAAGAAGAAGAAGAATGTGTTCCATCATCCATCCATCCATTCAACCATCTCTCCATCCATCCACCCATGACAAACAGGTCCTGAGGGGACCCCGATGATGAGAAAGAAAAATGGACTTAGTTTAGTTAGTTAGTTTGCCTCATTGGGCCCCCCTTCTGCAGCCAGGCCTGGAGGAGGGGCACAATGGCGAGCGGGCCATCACCCATGGGGTCCAGTCGGGCACAGCCTGAAGAAAAAAGGTGGGTCCCCCCTCTCATGAGCTCACCACTGGTGGGAGGGGCAAAAGGGGTGCAGAGCGAGCTGAGCCAAAACAATAACTGTAGTCAAATTAGCCCCTCATTGAATCATTTGGACTTTTCTAGCTCAGATCATCCCATTTGATGGCGTCTCTTTCAGGCTGCAAGGAGGAGTAACGGTACACATAATAAATATGCACGTGAAAGCTGCACCATGATGTGTGTGTGTGTGTCCATCCATCCATTCCTGGCGCGCAGGGGAGCATCCGGTCAGCTGATAGGAGCTGAAGTGTAATTGGGTCAGAGCAAAGAGCCAGAAAACGCCGAGACAGACAGGAAGAGAAAGTTCCTCACAGCACCCTGACTAACTTCCACAAAGATGTTCTAGTATTTGCTTCAGTCTGCTGCACACCAAAGATTTCCCTTGGATCTCACCTGCTTCACGAGGTCCATCATCCAGGCTGCAGCTGCACCCCGCCCCCCCCCCAAAACAACCTTCCATCGGATTCTCCTTTCACCCTTTTCCTATCAAGTCACTTTTTTTCTTATTAATAAATAAGTCACATATTTTTGTAGGTAGATGATTGACAACCCCTTATGAATATGCTTTTTCACACAGTTAGAGCCCTCTAGACATCATATAACAGCCCTATAATAACCTGTGTGCTCCTATTACCCAATATCGGGACATAATACACTCTTGATAAAGAGAGTTGAAAAATTGCAAGAATTTACATTCTGCAGAGTAAAGCTTTAAAATGCAACAACATGAAATGGCAGTGAGACAAAAAGCAACTTCTTCCCAAGAAGCATGAAAAGATACATACTTCATCCATCCAGTCCAGTTTGTCATCCAGATGCACTCCCAGGTATTTGTAGGTGGGAACCACCTGCACATGGTCACCTTCAATGAGAACAGGTTCTGAGGGAGTCCTGTTTCCACCACCGTTTCCCTGGACATTTAACAAGGAATGTACAAGACTTATGATTGGTGGACAGACAGGAAGTGATGTCGAGGGTTCACGTTAGCCTGTGTTTGGATTTGAGATTATTGTGCACGTTCCAAATCAGCAATAAGCTAAGTCGTTCAATTGTGGCGACTCCTAGTGACCAGAGTGGAATACTACATTTCATTGCAGCACAAAAGCCTGGGGGTGCCCGTTATGTCACTTGCCAACTGCCAAGGTCATTTGGGTGACTTTGTAGATCATGTCCTCCCCTCTCCCTTGATTTTCTGCATGTAAAAGTACACGTGATGTGTGTAAAATGTACATTTGTGAATGGATGGATTGGATTCACATCCCTTTCTATGGGAAAACGGGTTTTGGTTGGAGTGGCACCTCCTGGATCAGATCAATGATGCTAACCAAGGCACCGCTGTAGTTTCAAAGTTTATGTGTTTTATGTTTGCTAGGAGCTAGATCATGTGACCAGTCCTCACTTTGGTAGATACATTTGTTCTGTGTTCACAGCAGGAGGTGGATCGTCGTGTCGGCGGGCGGGAGCAGTCCGGCTGCAGAAGGCTCGCATTTGGGACGTGAGTGATGGCGGGGCGGTTGGGTGCTGGTGAAGGTCCTGCTGGACACGCTAGAAACAGAAGACAGGCGGACTCCATGCTCTCACGTTACATCTGCTACTGCTTCTGACTTCCTTCCACCATCTGTTCTCAGCAGAAGAAGCCTTGCTAATATAGTGGCGTGGCTGATAAGTACCTGAAAGGGTGGAGAGGAGGTAATGAAATGACTGGCGGTGCTGCTCTTGCTTCGTGTCTTTTTACTGCCTAGCGTGGCCTTTAAGTTCATTCCAAATGATTTGAGGAAGAAAAAGACAGACAGAGTGGAGCGGAGTGGGGGATGGGAGGTTGTTGCCATGCCAACTGCCATAATAATCATCCTAATGATTGATGTGCTGCGCTCCATTTCTTCTCCTTTGGACTCTCTGTCTGTCTCCTTTGTCCCAGATGTCTGTCTTTGTCTTTCCCGCTTTCTGCTTGGAGTCATCATGTCCTGTTTCTACTTCATATGAATATTTCCTTCTCGCCAGCCATGGAAATATGACATAGCGGCTCGCTAGCGCATAACGTGCCGTTATTGCCGTCTTACGTTGTTCTATAATATATGTCAGGTGGCAAACGCTTTTGATGTTCCCCACAAAAGCCTGTCAAAATCACACCTCTCTTATTTCCGTCATTCTTTTGACGTTGAGACATATTTATCATCGTCATATTGAATGTCACAGCGCAGAAAATGCCTCCTTCATTCATCCTGTTCAGGCGCACATGTGAGCTGGAGCCTATCCACAAATATTATGGAAATAAAGTCAAATATTATGGAATAAAGTCACAATATTATAGAATAAAGTCACAATATTATGGAATAAAGTCACAATATTATGGAATAAAGTCACAATATTATGGAATAAACTCAAAATATTATGGAATAAAGTCACAATATTATGGAATAAAGTCACAATATTATGGAATAAAGTCATAATATTATGGAATAAAGTCAAAATATTATGAAATAAAGTCAAAATATTATGGAATAAAGTCACAATATTATGGGAATAAAGTCAAAATATTATGGGAATAAAGTCCAAATACTATGGAATAAAGTTATTATATTTCATATAAATTAGATATTTCATTTATTTGTACTTTTTACTAAGCTGAGATGCACTGAACTTTTAGCTTATCAGAAAAACCTGCTTTTTCACTACGTGGTGTGTGTGTGTGTGTGTGTGTTATTGTCAGGCTGCAGCGGATGCAACGCGACAGCCTGTCAGCAACGCTCTCTCTTCCAGCTCTCATTTTGCACACTCCACACATCCCTTTGCAACGACAGCTCTACATGCAAAACTTTATACACTTTCTTCACTTCACATCTCACGGTACTCTACCTACAGTAGTACCCCTTATTTGCAGATATTTCTTTCTGGAGCGTCTCATCATTCACACTACATTTTAGACATTTTTATTATTCATTTCGACCAAAAAAGCCCAACGTTTGCTGACATATGCATATTTTGCACTAAGAAGAGGCTGTATACTGTACGTGCATGATTATATGATTATTCCATTCAAAGTACAATGCGGCGAGGGATTGCACTACATAATAATCTGGTCTGTGATCATGAACTCCTTAATCCAGATTCATTCATTTGCATGATTCATTTCATTCTCACTTGTTAAAGCAGCATAAGGAAAGATCAGCACATCCTCTCCTGGTGCATATCCCTCCTTTATCGCGGTTCATTGGTTCCATAAGTCCATTTCCACAAACTTATGTAAGCATGGCATACAGAACCTGTTTACCACCTTCAGAATACGTTTTTTCATCATTACTAGAGCCCTCTAGACATGAAATAACACCCCTATAGTTATCTTTACTTTCCTATTACCCAATACAGTTAACCTAATAAGACAAAATAAGACATAGAGAACCTGCTTACCACCTTCTAAGTATGCTTTTTAACACGTTTGACAAGAAAGTACACCCCTGTAGTCACCTTTACACTCCTATTACTCCCTATAGTTGACCTAATAAGACAAAATAAGACATACCAAACCTAATTATGCTTTTTAACATGAGTAAAGCCCTCTAGACATGAAATAACACCCCTATAATCATCTTTACTCTCCTATTAATGTAACTTGACTCATTCATTGTACAAAGAATGCACGTTTAAAACAAATTAAACCATAACCATGACCATAATAAGAGAAAATAAGACATACATATAAGACAGTCAGAACCTGTTTACCACCTTCTAAATATGTTTTTTTTAACATGAACTAACACCCCTATAGTCACCATTAGAGCCCTTTGGACACAAAATACACACCTATAATCACCATTACACTCCTATTACCCCGATTACTTGAGCTATTAAGGGAAAATAAGACATATAAGACACAGAGAACCTGTTTACCTTTTTGAACATGATTAGAGACCTCTAGACACAAAATTACACCCCTATAGTCACCTCTACCCTCCTATTACCCAAAATAGTAGACATAATGAGAGGAAATTTGATTTTTAAGACATAAAAATGCATCTTTTGGATGAATAAAATGCCACAAACAACCAGTAAACAGTTGATGTTAGCACATTGGCCTCACAGTCAGGAGGTTGAGGGTTGGAATCTCCGTTGGGCATCTCTGTGTGGAGTTTGCATGTTCTCCCCGTGCGTGTGTGGGTTTTCTCCGGGTACTCCGCTTTCCTCCCACATTCCAAAAACATGCATGTTAGCTTCATTGGCCGCTCTAAATTGTCCATTAGAGTGTGAATGTTTGTTTGTCTATATGTGCCCTGCGATTGGCTGGCGACCAGTCCAGGGTGTATAAAGCCAGCTGGGATAGGCTCCAGCATACCACATATAATTTGAAGAAGTGATATATACAAACAAACAAAATATAGACACAACTTTGTTAGTGTGTGTACATCTGTGGTTGTGAGCGCCAGGATAATCAATATCAAGCTGCTGATTGGACAGCAGGATCCAAAGAATGCGCAGGCTTGTCACACAGCACAACGGGGGAGCGCGCCAATGACATCACATGTCATGTCTTTCGTGGACGTTTAAGGTCATCACTCTGGCTCATCAGACAATACAATGCAGAGAAATGTCATCGGCGGAGGCGCTGCAGCACTCGCCTGGTGCTTGTCACTGCCGTCCTCCCGCAGACAGGAAAAGCCAGTGTTTTTTGACAGCAGCGTCAGATATCCTGATGATGCCGTGCTGAATGAATGAATACGTTGATGGAGTGCAGAGAAGGATGCATCTACTGTACCAGCGTATGCGTGCATGAATGTGCAGCATAACGAGGAGCCGTGCATGAAATAATGATGAGGCTCCCTGAATGATGCATCAACCCTCAGCTACAAATGTGCAAATCAAGTCAATCCTCCAACGACTGCGTGGGTCCCTAAAAAGTGTTATTATTTTTTCCATTGCAATCCCCAAACGCATTTGCCTGTTCTACTCACACGCTCTCTAAACAGCAAACAGGACAAACTGGACTACAAAACGCATGCAAGTCCTTCAATGACTAATGTGAAAAAGTAGCACTTTATTTTGGAATAAAATCCATCCTAATGAAGATGTTGTCATTTCAATCGCATAAAGTTGAAATATTTAAAATATAAACAGCCTTTCTCCCCAAAGTGGTCCATTTTATGAGAAACAAACAAAGGAAAAAAAGTTGTAATATTACAGGAACAAAATGGAAATAAAGCCATTTGATGCCATTGACTGTTCTTTCTCCTTTTGACCCGCAGGGACCTGGGCGGGTCGTACATTTGGAATCTGACCGGTAGAGGGTTCAACTCAGCACTGATGAATGATGACGTAGGATGAGGGATGAACAGGTGGGAAGGGAGTCACGGCGTGGCCTTTAGCCCGGTTGCCATCCCAACGGCGTCCGTTTCCAGATGCCCAAGTCGGTCAGGCTTGCTCCGCGTGCTCGTGGAAACAAACGCCGGCCCGTATCCAAAGAAAGCCTTTGACTCCACCAGGTAGGAGGTGCAACAAAAGCCTTTTGTTTGAAAAGGAACACATCCATTATTGAAGTGTGCGGGGGAGGGCCGCCATGACGGCTAGAGTGTGACAAAAGCATTAGTGCTACACTCACTTTGGGTTCTACTATCTAGCACACACACACACACGCACACACACACACATCCACTCCTGCATGACATTCATGCGGTACGTACACAAAGATACACAACAGAACCCTGGCATTCATTCCCATATTTACTTGCTTTTCAAAACTCACACTGGGATTGTGCACGACAGAGACAGCGTTCACTTCAAGATACAGTCCAATGTTCACAGGAGGACCGAGGATTGAACCAGCAACCCTCAGGTTGGGAGACAAGCCAAATGGCAAACAATAGATATTTGCAAAAATAAACAATAAACGGAACATATTGATGCAACTCAGATACTGATACTAACTTTGTGTAGACGCTTGAATACGCTAATAATAACATGTTTGGATGGATCCGCCCAAAGACACAGACTGTGTGTAAAAGCGACAGCATTCAGTTCAAGCAAAACCAGAACGTCGGTGCTTGACTTACAGGGGGGATCGAACCAGCAGCCATCAGGTTGGGTCGCTGGCCACTCCACCACATCTTCCCCTAAATAGTAAACAATAGATATTTACGAAAATAAACACAAGAGATAGAGATGTGAGGCCGGAGGATTGAACCAGCAAGTAATGATGCCAACTGGCGGAAGGCTATTTGATTATTCAGACTGCGGGTAGGTCAGGAAAGGGAATTTCCGCACTTGGATAGGTAATGGGGGGCTTCTGCTGTTCATGATAAAAGCACACACACCATCTCGTAAATCATGTGACACGTGTCTTTGGTTTGTAGGTGGCCCTTTTGGAGTCTGCCGTCCCGCTCCCGATAGCCGTGTGATGCCTGGAGGTATCTGAAGGGGATTCTGTGCTATGAATCTAGAATGTAATCGCCAGCATGTGCAGACAGCCATCACTCAACGCGGCACCGCATTCCCATTCCCGGCCAGCACGTATGTTGGGAAGCTCATGCATTCCAATCTGACAACTATATGAGCTGTGTGTGTGTGTGTGTGTGTGTGTGTGTGGGGGTGGAGATTGTGGAAGTGAATTATGCCTTTTTCAGAGGGGAGGGGTGCGTATATGTATGCATGTGTGTGGGGGATGGGCAGGCACACTGTATGGACGTGCACTAATGTGTGTGTGCACGTGTGTGTGTGTGTGAGAGACTGAAAACGTAAGCGCATGCATTTTCCTGATACAGAAATGGGTGTAGGCAATAAACACTAATGTTTTTCTCACGTGTGCGTGTTGATATGCAGTACAGTACACTTACAGTATGTCACGTCCCATTTGGATTTCATGTGCAGTTTCACCACACGCTGTGTGGGGGTGGGGGTGTGTGCGTGTGTGTGCGCGTGCGTGCGTGCGTGCGTGTGCGTGCGTGTGCGTGCGTGTGCGTGCGTGTGCGTGCGTGTGCGTGATGCTAAGATTCTAGTTTAGCTTGAAGTGAATGGTGTGTCTTTCATACACAATCTCTGTCTTTGTTTCACACTGGTGGAGGCATCGGAGATTAGCACTATTCATACCGGATATGTTTATACAGGATATATTGATACCGGATATGTTTATACAGGATATATTGATACCGGATATGTTTATACAGGATATATTGATACCGGATATGTTTATACAGGATATATTGATACCGGATATGTTTATACAGAATATATTGATACCGGATATATATTTAGAGTGGATATGGAGGTTTCACTCTGTGCATTGCTTTTGGCACCTTGGCGCGTTTGTTCCACAGAACAACGGTGTGAGCGGAGTGAGGCCTTTTGTCGCTCATACGGTCTGTTGGTCCGGGTGGGTGGAGGCGGGGCTGATGACCGCTTGCAGGCTCGGGAAGGTAACCGTAATACTAGCAACAGTTCCCGGTATTCCACGCACATTCGTGAAATGGGAGGATTTTTTCACTCATCCCAAACCTGCAGCCATTCATGTGTGTGGGCTCCACTGCTGGTGCTGAGATTTGGCACTTTGCTTGGTGGTCCTTGAACACACCAGTGATTGGACAGAACCCGGGCTGTTTCCCACTCTGTGTCTGGAGTAGCGCTGCTCATTCTAAATCCAGGGCCGTATTTTCACAGTCAGTGAATCTAACACATGGAACACATCACAGGACAAAGATGGTGCAAGAACAACGATCGTGTTTAAGAAGAACTGACCAATGCGACCATCGGGCCAAACAACAGCACGAAGGGAATCATTCCGGCTCGGCGCTCTTATTTTGGAGACAGCTGCGGTTTCCGGCCGCGCTTGGCTAACGCGGGCTAGCTTGAGGGGAGCGTGGAGGCTGAGGAAGTCGCGGCTCTTCCAGAGCAGCGCGGCGGCATCCTCGGCAGCGCGAGCGCGCCCCTCTCCTCCTCTGTCCGCGGGGAGTTCTGGCTCGACCGGTTCTTTGTTGGGTTGGAAGTTCGGAGCGCGAGAAGCAGCCCGTCCAACTTCGCAAGCCCGCCTTTGGCGTTCCCGCAGCGGCGGCGGCTGGATGCTCCGCGGGGGGCCGTAACTTTGCCGGGCCCCTCCACCCTTTCCGTGCCAGGAAGGAAGGAGAAGCGGACGTGGAAGGGAGCATGGACGTGACGGTGTTCCCGCCGCCTCTGGCCGCGTCAGGGCGCAGCAGACCGGGGCAGCCCGACCCGAAGGTAAGGAACCTCCCCGCGTTGCTCTGGTCAGTGGAAGGCTCATCCTTGCTCCGAACAGGTCGCACTAGAAAGGCTTCTTCCTTCGCTGGCCTCCGACCACAGAGCTTTCTCCACCCATCCCGGGGTCAAAGGTCGCGGCCAGAAACCTGCGCTGAAAGCGTGGAACTCGCTTTGAAGCGTTTCCGGGCCAGGAAGAACTCCCGTGTCTCCCGGGTGAGGACGGGTGCCAGGGAACATCCGGGAAGCGCGTCCGGGCCTTTGGGTTACCTGGCTGCACGGGACCGTGAGCGCAACCCGCTGGTTTGCCGGAAAAGGTGATTTGGTAGCGGGTTCACAAAGGAGACCTCTTTAGGACTGTCCTAGTCTGATGCACAAACACAAGAGGTGAGCTTCCAAGAGTCCGGTCCTGGTTCCAAGGATGGCATCCCAGCATAGGTATGGACTGGTTGGCGCAGCTCTGCCGGCACCCACACGGGGAGGTTTGATTGTTTCGGCCTCTCCTGCACACGTTTCATCCCGGAAGGCTATTTTTCAAGACGGCTTCCGGAGTGGGAAGGTCTGAAAACGCGACTTCATGTCAGCGACAAATCCATCCATTAGCATTAGTACCGCATTTTCCCTCCACCTGGCGGAAGATGAACACATCTCAGCAACATCCCGAGTGTGGAACTTGCGTCCGCTGATGGGGCCACCATCACCATCTACTTTGCCGCGGATTCATCTGAGCGTCTTCGGTCACACGCCACTCCGGGAAGTGAGTTGCGGGATTTCTTCACAATAAAGTCCAAGTGTAAAGTGGCTCGGTTGGCTGCATCGCGTGGCGTTTGGGGAGCCTGTCGGGAAGTTGGTGTGGAGGCGTGCAGCTGGCATGGACCTCCATCGGGAGGCATTACATGATATGATGTAAAAAGCTAGTAATGCTAGAAACGCACGTACTGCACAGCCAACATGGCCACCTGCTGCCTTTATTGTGAAGCGACGAGGCGACGGCACACGGCTACACGGCTATGCAGTAGTCAGTGAGCGGGAAGCCAGAGATGGAAGATTGAGAGGCTGTGGATGGAGAGCTAGCGGTGTGGTTGGGGGGTAGGGAACGAGAGGGAGGCTGCTTGGGGGTAGGGATGTTGCAGAGGAGTGCGGTTGTAGTGGGGGTGGGGCCACCAAGCTTTCTACCCTATTTCTCTCCGTGCGTCTCTTGATCCATGGCTCCGCCGGCCCGATAGACCAGCTCGTATTACTGTGTGCTGGAGCAGAGAGAAGAAGGAGAAGAAGGAAAGGGTGTGTGAAAAGGCAGAGAGAGGCGTGTCCTCCAGAAGTGCTCACGTAAAGCTGCAGTGCCAGACGTCTTCCACTTGACTCGAGTGGAGAAAGTCCTCGGCCAATTGCAGGTCCGTTATCATGCATGTGATTGTGGACCGTGTGAGGCGTTCTCAACTTTGACCACCAGTCCCCGCGGTTCCGGAGCACAGCGGCCTGAACAAAGATCTTCATGGCATCTTCATGCACGCCACCCGAAGGTGCTGCGGCCACACACACCGAGCACGTGGCACGTGAACGGAGCTGCCGGGAGTCTCACCTCAGCACAGACGAGGAGCGTTTTGTCCGCCACGGAGAAGTCGGGGAAAGTTACTTGATGTTCTCTTTACTCCTGACAAGCGGGATTGGAGCACCAGCCCTGCTTGAAGGAAAGGACTGGCAGCCTTCTGCACATCGGGTGCGGTCATGCCAGCCTGCCGGCCTGTCATTCCTGCACTAAACTTACTGTGTTGGTCAAATGTCCGAATGGCGAGCGTCGTGTGCCGCATCTCGTCTTCCTGTGTAAACAAAATAAGAGTTTGACAAAAATATCTTTTCCAGCATCTGCTAATCCGTTGCTCTTTATGTGAGGGAAAAACAAACACAGCATTTGTAGCGTCTAACGGGACTGTGGGTGGAATGCTTGCAATCGCAGCTCATGCACAAGTTTACTCAAATAAAAATGAAAAGAGGACTTGAATAAAAAGGTGAAAATGAAAAGAGATCCAAAGGACTTGAATAAAGTGTAAAAAGAAGCAAAAAGGAGAAGGTGGCTGCTGACGAAATGCCCAAGGGTGGGTGGGGTGCAGGTTGAAAGTGTGTGTCTGTGGTACTTTTGTGAGGGAAGATGAAGTGGCGAGCGTGCCCCCACGCCCACGTCCAATGTCAAGCCCGTTGCTGGATGAGATGCGAGTCTTGGAGTTGCCAAAAGGAACAGATGGATGGAGATGGAGCACAATTTCCTTTCCAAAACAAACATATTGCCATCGAGCGGCGAAATGCGATCATGGCCGCATTGGTGCGTGCGCGGCGTTGCGGACGATGACGTGCTGCTCTTCAAGTGTGCTTGGAGAGCGCGGATCCTTTTTGTGCGTGAGCAGCGTGGCTGAAAGCGCATTGGTGGGTCAGATTATTCCCCCTGCGTTCTTGGAAATGCAACCCGTTGTCTTTTTATTAGGTACCACATACTTGCACCTGTTCAACAAATACTTCCAGTTCAACCTCCCACCTCAGGATGAAGCATTCAGAGGGACATGCGGCATTTGTGCGGCAAAGTGACGAGAAGAAGGGAGAGGCAGCGCTGGAAACAACACTCGATTCATGCCTGGAGCCGACCTTGAAAAACCAAAAGTACCGCAGAGCCCAAGCGCGGGGCCGAGGTCATCAGCGGGAAAATCAGGGCGTGTGTGCCACCGGATGAGAAGCCCTTTTCCAGCGTGCAACAATCGTGTGGAGTTCCCGGAGCCATGCTTTGCCATTCCCAATCCCACGTGCTACCTGCTGATGTACGTCTTGATCCCAGCAGCGAGGCGATGTCATCTTCCTCGGAATGATGGACATCAGCAAGGATATCACACGCAGATCATGTCGCTATAAAATATACAAACAGCAGGGACTTCTTTCCCATGTGCCAAAAATGCAAATGGCCCCCGGCCTGCACGTTGGACACCCCTGCACCGACGTGATATGGGAAGCGCACATCTCACACACACACGCACACGCACACACACACACACAGGTAACAAAAGCCAATCGGGCTTAGCGAATGAAAAGGGTGTTTATGTTGTTGCCGTGGTGACGAGACAGAAACATAAAGCGTTGAGCTGACCTATCACAGCTTTGTCAATCTCTCTCTCCCTCACATGTACCCACACACACACACGCGCACACACACACACGCACACACACACAAACACACACACACAGTAAGGCTGTGCTAAGTTGTTTGAGGTTCTCTAATGCACTTTGGAGTAAACTGAGCTCCATCCACACATGGAGAAGAAGCCTTGAGGGTTGGAGGTGGTCTGGGGGGTTATCTTCATGTCTGCCACTTTCATGCTTTCATGTCCGGCCCAAACATTGTGGTTAAGTGCAGAGCGTGTGTTTGAAATGACTAAAACGATCTTTTGTCCTTCATACGCTGCAAATGTGAGCATTGGCCTTTTCTGCCGTCCACCTTCTCCTGACCCACTTAACTGGCTGCTTGTTATTCAGAGCTTTGCTTTCACTCACACACGGGTGAGGAGAGGGTGGCATGAAGGCGAGCGGCCACTCGGGCCCGCATGTCCTCTGCACACCAAGCTTGACTTCCTGCTTCTCCCGGAGCAGCAAATAGAGAACGGGGTAGAGCACGCAGATGTTGCCGCCTCCACAGCGAGCAGAAGTGAGGATGGAGGTAGAGCTTGGCCTACCGCAGATAAGCCGGCCCATCTCGCCAGCGCTGGCATACTGGTTTCTCTTCCTCCCGCAGCCAATCACGCCGCTTCCACGCACTCCCAGACCCTTCTTCATAAATGCAGTATTTCCACGGTACCCATTTGCAACAGTGCAGTACTAGCACCCTCTAGACTTGAAAGGTAGTCCTCACTTGGATGCGTTTGAAGAATCCTTGCCCTGTAAAACCATTCCTTAGATGGGTTCCGGGAGCATCCTGCAGGTACTGTTTGTTTTGTTACAGAACACCAGTTGATCTTTCAGCAAGCCCAAGTGTACGCTTGCAGCAGACGTGATCTTCCGTCTGACTTCTGCTTGTGCTTTGCACATCATGCAGGCTGTGAACAAACAAGAACACAAATAGCCCTCCTGACCTGCAACGGTGGCACGGCGAGCGCTTTATTGAGATGCGGCGGATGATATTTACATCCTCGCTCCCCGAGCGGCGGGCGCTCAGCAGCCCGATCGCTCCAAACGTGGTTGTGTGGAAGCAAGATGCCCCATGCTCGCAGTTACGCCGGGCGTCCGGGTCAAAGTACTTCTCTTGGCTTTGCGTTGACTCGGCAAGCCGACACCCGCTTTGCATTACAGCCAGCAGCTGGCCAATGGATGAGGCAGCTACACCTGCCTACCTGCCTGTGTGTGTGCGTGAAATAGCATTTCCACGTTGCGTGTGAGCAGAAGATGCTCACAGTATGTACGCGAGGACAAAGATGTGTTCCCAGGAGTCACAATACACTCGTGGAAGTGATACCAAACGATACCTCACGCTGCACGCACAACACATCGGAACAGGCCATTTTGGAAGCCTAACTTCCTCCTTCCCTCCTCTCAGAACTCCAGTAGCAGTGCACTGAATCCACGACCTCGTGACGTTCACTTTCACTTCCGTGGCTGCAGGGCTTTTGCTACATAGTACATACAGTAGTACAATAACACCATGGTACAAAAGTACATAGTACAATATTACAATAGTACAATATTAGAATAGTACATAGTACAATATTACAATAGTACATAGTACAATAGTACATAGTACAATAGTACAATATTACAATAGTACAATAGTACATAGTACAATATTACAATAGTACAATATTAGAATAGTACATAGTACAATATTACAATAGTACATAGTACAATAGTACATAGTACAATAGTACAATATTACAATAGTACAATAGTACATAGTACAATATTACAATAGTACAATATTAGAATAGTACATAGTACAATATTACAATAGTACATAGTACAATAGTACATAGTACAATAGTACAATATTACAATAGTACAATATTACAATAGTACAATAGTACATAGTACAATATTACAATAGTACAATATTACAATAGTACATAGTACAATATTACAATAGTACATAGTACAATATTATAATAGTACATAGTACAATATTAGAATAGTACATAGTAAAATAGTACATAGTACAATAGTACATAGTACGATATTACAATAGTACATAGTACAATAGTACAATATTACAATAGTACATAGTACAATATTAGAATAGTACAATATTACAATAGTACATAGTACAATATTAGAATAGTAGCAGCCGCAGGTGATGCGTCTTTGTGATTGGCGTTGAAAGGCAATAATTGGCATATGCCAAGCCGTGCGTTTATCGGCCAATCAATCAACGGGAGCATGTCCAAACATACGATCATAACAGCGGCGGGTAATTTGGTCTGGAATAACGTAGACAATAATATTGTTTCTGCAGTAATTTGACGGCAGACTCATTTTCTTGATGTAAATTTGTTTACATCGATGTCCTCCATCCCAGTCACCAAGTGGGCTTACATTGCATCCTTTCTGTCTTCTCCCCAGTTGGAAGGACACAACATGGGCCTGAACGTGCAGGAAACGGGCCTTGACTACGTTCCAACCAACCAGGTTAGTCATTGCTGCCTTCATGTGTGTGATCGTGCAAGATTAGAAGGTGTGGAGATTACGCTGATCCATTCATCAGCGTGTTGCCGTGTGCGTGTTGCCTCTCACCTCCAAACAGAGAGTTCACTCTGTGCATTGCTTTCAGCGCCTGGGCACCTCCGTTCCGTAGAACAACCGCTTGCCACTCATACGGTCTCTTCGTCTGGGTGGGTGCAGGCGGGGCTGCCGGCATACACACACAGTGCAGTGCGATGTACTGTCACATTTCTTGATGGCGCTTTTCTTACAAGTAGTCTGCTCTTGTAGAGCCAAATCTCGTGTATCATCTCATGAGCTGTGACCCGCTAGTGACGAGTATGTTGCATTTGTAACCAAAGCGCACATTTGCTCCTGTTGGCGTCATCGCAAGCGTGCTACCTAACACCCCCCGAAAGAAGCCAAAGGGGATTTGTTGTTTTATTTGGCTATTGGAAGGCCTTCTCTAAAGGCAGGGAGTGTGTGTGATTTGTATAGGAAGCAGCAGCACAGTGTACATATATGTATACATAGAGTATATGCAGTACTAGTACTGCGTCCGGCCAACTAGGTCTATCTGTCGTGTCTTCCTGTTGCCATTCGGTGTTTAGATGCGGTTTATTCCCAGTCTTTTCCTGCATTTCTTGAAACCCGCACTACTTTTATTGCTATTACTAATATTTCAACTCTGGTCTTGTACATTCTTTGCTGTAATATGACTTTATTACCGTAATATTCCCCAACTTAACTTATATGATATCGTGACTTTACTTATATTTGCCCTCTCACACTTTTTCCCTTGTTTAGTTTTCTAGTTGAATTGCATTTTTAGCTGGGGGCCAATGAAAAACTGCCGCAGGTCATAATTGGCCCCCACGGGGGCACTTTTGTCCACCCCCTTCGCTATATGAAATTGTGATCCAATATGAATAGTAAGGTAATAATTGATCATAACAATAATTATGGTGTTCAAATTCCAATATTACCCTCCTGGTGGTGCTAAGCCCATCAAAAATATTTCTTCAGTATGTCACAAATATTCAGATACCTAATAAGTAGGATCAACCGGAACTTACCCAGCATGCCTTGCGGGTGTAAAAGAGCAATGTTTTCATTTTGCTGTTGTTTTGGTTTGGTGACCTCCTGTGTAAATAATAGTATGGATTAAAAACGAACGCAATGTAGGGGTGATTGTGCAAGCAATCATATGTTCATATTCATACACGGCTGAGGGTAGCCGTAAGTGTCATGTGATGAAGACCAGTTGTTTTTTTCCCTCATTGTTGGTATTTAACAGTCCAACGTGAAGAGGGGCAGGGGCTTCCTCCCCTTTTTGTTTGCCCTCTGACCTTCTCCTGGCCCACCTGAACCGGGATTCTTCCCACAGTTTCGTGTGCCGCAGCCCCCTCAGCCTCTCAGCAAGGTGACGCCTCCCAACCCCGCGTCGCAGCACTGGAGGAGGGACACGCACATGGCCGACATGCACCGTCTGCCCTGGGTGAACGCGCACACACACACACACACACACGCACACACACACCAATAGGATGAACCCGTCTTGTTTTTTCAGAGATGCCAGTCTGACATAGTTCAAGTTAAAGCTGCGTTTGCTGTGTGCCTCACCCAGCATTGCAGTAACATTACTGACACCTAGTGACCGGTGTTCAGTACTGCAGCCGTCCCTCCATTATGGCAGTTAATTGGCTCCCTGCCGATCGCCATAAAAGGATTTAATCCTAATAAATGGAATATTTTGCTAGTGAGAGAATAGAAAAATCTTTCTTTAACATGGTTAGAGCCTTCTAGACATAAAATAACAGCCCTATAGTCCCCTTTACGCTCCCCTGCAGTAGACAGCAGTTGAAATGAATGGTCGTGAAATGGTTGTGAGCGTGGAGTTGTGGGAAGCAGGCTAATTTTGAAAACATTGTACGGGCAAAAGGACTTAATCCTGACTACATTAGTCCTTCTACAAGAGCTTTTGTGCCAGCATGAATGGAAGAGACAAGGGGGAGTAATTTATGCACAACATGAAGAAGTGATCCAACAAATAGGACAGACAAAAACGTCTAATTTATGCAGAGCTCCAACTGGAAACAATCTTTGTACGTCCTTGCAACACACAGCTGTACACACATCCACTGGACCACTCTTAGGAAAGTGTTGCACTCCTAATGTTATTTTGTCTTTGTTTGGCGGTCCTTGAACGCACCAAAGTTGTCTTTCAATGCAAAGTAGTTCTAATATATATGAGAATTACTTCCGCGGGGTTTTTGGTCCAAAAAGTGTTTTCTTTCACTGAAAATGGGCTGCAGAAAACTCTCATCCACCATAAGTCGATATAGATATGGATATGTGACAATACAGCTCAAATGTGCAGCTAAGTGTACTGTAATTTTGTCAAGCATTGCAATTTCCCGCTTTGTTAGGCGGTACTTGAATGCATCGCAGTTGTGTGCAACCTGGCCAAATGAACCTTGTGAGATCTTTTCCAATGATTTGTCTGAAACCACACGTGAGTGCCTGCTTTGGCAGCCCTTCCATGCCTGCTGGTTGAAAAACAACTCTGCTGGTGGAATATGAGCGATCACATCTTTATTCCACGCCAGGCGCATCCGTCATTCAAGTCGCAGGTCACGCGAGGTGGAGGGGGGGCGGGAAAGCGCGAGCGAGATGAAAGAGAAATCGCGGATGAGATTAGAAGAGCACGAGAGGCCAGCAGGACGGAGAGGGAGAAGCTGGTGTGACTGGCCAAGCAGAAAAGCTGTCAGTCCCCATAAAAGATCTCCTCTGTCAGATTAGCATGAGAGGCCTTCTCCTTCTTTTAGCCTCACGTCGCTCACTCTGGCACCATTCTCTCACTCTATTTCACTCTATTTCACTCTCTCACAATCACTCATCCCGTCCTTCACCGGGGGCTGAAAAGGGAATTTCGCAGGAAGGCTAACGACAGCAGAAATGCAAAAGTCAGCAGTGAACCGAGAAGATATTACTGTCATCTTTTCATTTTCCTACGACAGCTTGTAACGGTACATCTTCTCTCATCTTCAGTCCTACCAAGTGGGCGCTTTGGCTGACGAGGACTTCAACATCCCACCCATCTGCCCCCCCACCCTGCCAGACCACATGCTGCCCCCTCATCTGCCCCACGATTCCTCCACGGGAACCTACCCCCCTCTGGACGCCCCCTCCCGCTCAGCTTCCCACCACCCCTACCAGCTGCAGGGGATGAATCTGCCTGGCATGCCTGTGAGTCAGGATGGCACCGCCATGCTCAACCAAGATGGCGGCACATTCAGTCCAGACGGGGCAGCCATGACCAGTACTCTGTCTGTGGTGAGTGGGCCAGCACTGACAGACCACCATTGCATACATGTGGCAAAACCCAAAGACTAGGTAGGACAGCTTTAGTCCTATCGAGTGTGGACCTGCTTGGACCTTTCTTCTGTTCATGCTCAGTGACAAGATAGGACAGCTTTAGGGCTTTAATGAGAGGGCTGTCCTATATAGTTTACAGCTATCTAGGTAGCTCTGGTCCTTTCTAGATACAGCAGGTCTAGAGCTGTCCTTTCTAGTTTACCTCCACTTGGATAGCTTTAGTTCTTTCTACAGTATATACAGTAGGACTAGTGATGCCCTATCTAGTCTTTGAGTGTGAACTCAGGAAGCCTGCTCGGAGTAGAGTCCCATCTAGATAAAAGTAGGGCTGTTCTGTCTAGTCTCTGAGAACAAAGTATGCACCCTGCTTGGATGAGAGGTTGTCTTAGGGCACATTTGGCCTCTCCTCCGAGCAGGCTTCATCCGTCCTATCTAGTTTTTGAACATGAACTGATGAGAATGTATCTTAGAAGATGTTTGACTTTTCATCTGAGCAGTTCTTTCTCAAAGACTAAACATAACAGCAGTAGAACTCTAGGGGAGACACGATAGGATCGCATTAGCTGTCCTATCTAGTCTTTGAATATCAACAGATAAGAGGTCGTCTTACGTTTGACCTCTCATCCAAGCAGGCTTCATCAGTTCATACTCCAAGACCAGGTAGGACAGCTTTAGATGCCACAGGATTAGCTGTCCTATGTAGTTATTGAGCATGAAGTGATGAAGACAAGCAGGTGTTGTTGAAATTGTCAGCGGGGTGATCTTACTGTGAGATGAGAAGCTTGCTGCAGGAACACAACACAGCAAAAAGAGAAACGTGCTTGTCGATACTTTGACCACACTAATAGGAAGAAGAGAGCCTTCCTTTCACAGTAAAATGAAATTGCTGCTTTCCATATGACTGTGAGACGTGTGGAAAATGTTTTGGGCTGACAGAAGAAGCGCATGGGGGGGGGGTCTCTTAGCCAAATGGAAACTTTCTTCTTTTTTTTGTCACCCTTAAACTTTCAGCCCCAAAGTCCTACGTAGATATACACACTGTAGATACACATAGATACTTGTAGATATACTTACATACGCAGATACTTGTAGATACACATAGATACTTGTAGATATACTTACATACGCAGATACTTGTAAATACACATAGATACTTGTAGATAGACATACATACGCAGATACTTGTAAATACACATAGATACTTGTAGATAGACATACATACGCAGATACTTGTAAATACACATAGATACTTGTAGATATACTTACATACGCAGATACTTGTAGATATAGATATACATACTGTAGCTATACATAGATATACATACAGCAGATACTTGTAGATAGACATACATACGCAGATACTTGTAAATACACATAGATACTTGTAGATATACTTACATACGCAGATACTTGTAAATACACATAGATACTTGTAGATATACATACTGTAGATGTACATGTACAAGTAGATAGACTGTACACCTGGGGGGTTATGAGCAAAATGTTCTGGCATGGAGATCCGAGGTTCTGAAAGGCTTTGGGAGAGACGATGAATATTTGATACCAGGGGGAGAAAGTGCATGAAAAGTATGAATGCTGAAGAACATGAAAGGATGGAAGCTGTGGGTTGAGGTCAGGATGAAGAGGCTCCATAAATGTAGTGTAAAAGGTGTACCAGTACCATGACAGTAGATTTTCTCAGAGGTACATTCAGGGACTTCCTGCAAACGGAAGTTGTGTTACGGGCCTGGTGCAGGTGGGTAGAACTCTTTTTCTGCCCTCTACATACACTCCTCATCCAAATATCAGCAATGGACATTTGGAACTGTTGGATCTCCAGGAGGTCCTAGGAGAACTTCCAAATGCAAAGGGAAGAACCGGGACGCATGGAAGTGAGATATTGGGTTCATCAAACGTGGAAGATCACAGCCTTTAGTTTGGTGTCGGGTGTTCACGCTGCCATCCTCTGGCTGCTGAGGTTGGACTTCTCCACACAA
Organism: Oostethus manadensis; assembly: GCA_024372805.1. Lineage (NCBI taxonomy): Eukaryota > Metazoa > Chordata > Actinopteri > Syngnathiformes > Syngnathidae > Oostethus > Oostethus manadensis. The sequence goes on from QODF01000082.1 coordinate 1,523,169, forward strand.
CCTGAGGCTCAACTAAAAAGTCACGTGGTAGACCCAAACAACAAGGCGCAGGATCCCATTGGCTGTCCAAAGCCTCAGGAACAAGTATGGTACTCTCCTATTTTGTACTTTTTATTTCCATTTTTCTTTTCTCATCAGTTGATGAACAGCCTGCTCACTTCTTTTTGCATTTGGAAGCTCTGCTCAGAACCTCCTTGAGATCCAACTTTGGACCAGGAGTGTACATGAATATAAATGTGAATATAACCAGAAGATGTTATTCCACAGCTGCCCACCATTGTGTCCAGAATCTTCTTCTTCTTTTCCTTTGGGCTTATCCCTTCAGGGGTCGCCACAGCCAATCAATTTCCTCCATCTAACCCTGTCTTCTGTGTCCTCTTCTCTTGCACCTTCATGTCCTCCTTCACTACATCCATAAACCTCCTCTTTGCTCTTCCTCTAGGCCTCCTGCCTGGCAGTTCAAAACTCAGCATCCTTCTACCAACATATTCACTATCTCTCCTCTGGACATGTCCCAACCATCTCAGTCTGGCCTCTCTGACTTTATTTCCAAAACCTCTAACATGTGCTCATTCCTGATCCTGTCCATCCTGGTCACACCCAAAGAGAACCTCAGCATCTTCATCTCTGCTACCTCCAGCTCTGCCTCCTGTCTTTTCCTCAGCGGCACTGTCTCTAAACCAAACAACATCGCTGGTCTCACCACAGTTTTGTACACCTTTCCTTTCATTTTAGCTGAAACTCTTCTATCACACATCACACCCGACACTTTTCTCCACCCATTCCAGCCTGCCTGCACACGCTTCTTCACCTCTTTTCCACACTCTCCATTGCTCTGGACTGTTGACCCTAAGTACTTAAAATCCTCCACCTTCTTTATCTCTTCTCCCTGTAACCTCACTCTTCCACTTGGGTCCCTCTCATTTACACACATGTACTCCGTCTTGCTGCGGCTGACCTTCATTCCTCTCCTTTCCAGGGCAAACCTCCACCCCTCAAGCTTCTCCTCCACCTGTTCCCTGCTCTCACTACATATCACAATGTCATCTGCAAACATCATAGTCCATGGAGATTCCTGTCTAACCTCGTCCGTCAGCCTGTCCATCACCATAGCAAACAAGAAGGGGCTCAGAGCTGATCCCTGATGGAGTCCCACCTTCACTCGGAACTCCTCTGTCACACCTGCAGCACACCTCACTACTGTCTTACAGTCCTCGTACATGTCCTGCACCGCTCTAACATACTTCTCTGCCACTCCAGACTTCCTCATACAATACCACAGTTCCTCTCTGGGCACCCTGTCATAAGCTTTCTCCAGATCTACAAAAACACAATGCAGCTCCCTCTGACCTTCCCTGTACTTCTCAATCAACATCCTCAAAGCAAATACTGCATCTGTTGTACTCTTTTTTGGCATAAAACCGTACTGCTGCTCACAAATGCTCACGTTTGCCCTTAGTCTAGCTTCAACTACTCTTTCCCATAACTTCATTGTATGGCTCATCAGCTTTATTCCTCTGTAGTTGCCACAACTCTGCACATCTCCCTTGTTCTTAAAAATGGGCACCAGCACACTTCTCCTCCATTCCTCAGGCATCTTCTCATTATCTAAGATCTTGTTAAACAACCCGGTCAGGAACTCTACTGCCACCTCTCCTAGACACTTCCATACCTCCACAGGTATATCATCAGGACCGAGTGCCTTTCCATTCTTCATCCTCTTCAATGCCCTCCTCACTTCTTCCTTACTAATCTTTGCTACTTCCTGGTCCACAACAGTCACCTCTTCTACTCTTTGTTCTCTCTCATTTTCCTCATTCATCAACTCTTCAAAGTACTCTTTCCATCTTCCCATGACACTACTGGCACCTGTCAATACCCTTCCATCCTTATCCTTCATCACCCTAACCTGCTGCACGTCCTTCCCATCTCTGTCCCTCTGCCTTGCCAACCTGTATAGATCTTTCTCTCCCTCCTTGCTGTCCAACCTAGCATACAAGTCATCATAAGCCTTGTTTGACCTTCACCTTCACCTTACGCTGCATCTCCCTGAACTGCTGTCTACTGTCTTCAGTCCTCTCAGTGTCCCACTTCTTCTTAGCTCTTAGTCTGCATACATGTGAGCAAGGGAGGAAGGAGACAGATACGGAGTTGTTCATTGTTCCTTTGGTTTGTTTCGCATGATATTATGAGATAAAAAAATCACATTCCTTCTTTAATGTTACTAAAAAGACATTTTCTTTCACGATATTGCAACATTATTCCCTTTTCTTTATTCCCGTAATATTTTATTCTTGTCAAATGATTCATTTTCCATAAAATACTATTGTATTTGTCTCTCATAATGTCACAACTTCAAAAATGTCCCGTTTTAATACTTCAACAGTATGCCCCTAAAAAGAAAACAACATTGTTCTCGTGAAATGCCAAATATTGTAATAGTAATTGTATATAATATACCATATTGTATATTGTAAAGTAATGCTGCTCTTTCCCTCGCTACGGTCTTACTTACAAAGCAGCCCTGGGTGGCCCCGAACAGAGAAAAGGCTAAAGGGTAGCGCTTTAGCCTTGCCGTGATTTTATTACAGCCGCACCCTCCATGATTGTCCGTCATACCTCACTTTTATATGCCCCTACTAATATACATTTACTGCCAGCCCGTGATTCGCCGTTGCCTAGCAACTATGGCTGGCTCAGTCTGATGGAGGTAGCGTGTGTGTGTGTGCGTGTGTGTGTGTGTGTATTGGGGCCAAGGCTGCTCTTGAAGTTTATACTGAGATCCGGGTTGCTCATTTTACGGGTTTAGACAGATCTTGAACGATTCAGGTGGAATTGTGTTATACACCTCATGGTATTAGCACACGCACACACACGCGCACGCACACACACGCACGCACACACGCTGTCGGTGTCAACTCTCCCGTTTGTAAATAGTTCCCCCTATTTTACCCTTACAAGGAGAAGAAGGAGAAACAGTGGGGGGCGTATCCACGCGTGAGGGCGGGTGCGGCATCGGGTAAATTCCCTGGAATTCCCCTTCGTATTCCTTGTTTCCCGGAAATATGTGAGCAACAATTCATTGACTTGACTTCGCTGTGACGCAGTTAGGCCCCCAAACTGACCGACACCGATATGTGTTTTGTTGCCGAATACCTTTTTATACGCCAGGAGAGCTGTGTCTGTAAGTACTGTGCAAAATCTACTGCGTGAAGTGACACATTTAGTGATTTCTCAGGGACTGTAGCTGCTGCATCAGCCACCGACTAAGTAAACACACGCATATGAAGTTTTGGTGTTAAAAGGGTCATCAACAGGTCAAGCGTGGTTGTACCGCACACGACTCCTTTCAGCTTTGGTAGCTCTAGTTGGTGTCCTGGCTGGACAAAGAAGATCCTTTGGAGAGCCTTGTAGTCTCTTTGCACAAACTGCCTTTCCGCACCGCTCAAGTTGTTCAATGACTTCACGTGAAGTGAGAGAAAATCAAAACAAATAATAATAATAATAATAATAATAATAATAACTGCGGCCCAACGCGACCAAGCAGATGAAGTACTACTATTAGTAGATTTGACCTTAAACCTCCTGACTGGGAATTAGGGTTAGGTTTGATTTCAGTATTTGTAGTGAGTATATTGGAAGCCTGTATTATTGCTAAGTATGACAAATTAACATAAAGGTATGATTGTAATTACTTGACTTAAAAGTAGACACATTTGAAATCAGTACAAAAGAACAACACGGTAGTAATACAAAAAGTATGACCTAACATAACTGCAGTATGTGCTGTATCGCGGTGGACAGCCCATCCTACTTTCACACACACTTTCCTACGGGCCCTTCCTGGAACTCACTTCAGCCTTTCCATATGCTTACAGTATAAAGCAAGTAATACCAGTACGCGGCAAATCTCAAACCACAGCTAGCTCACAGTAGAAGACGAATACCGGACGCCTCTTCACTCGCCAGCCGCTAATCAACGTGTGCTCCCGAGAGGCCCCGACCACACCCGCCATGGCAGGCTGAGAGGAACGCGTGAACACCGACGTCCGTCCCGAAACCACAAAGGCGTCACGGTTCCACGGGACCTTGTTGTAACTTTGGTTTTCTGGAGGAGTGGGTGGAAAGTGGACTCGCTGAGAAAGGATGGTGGTTCTTTCTTTCCTTTGCGAAAAGAAGACCCAAGAACGTCTATTAATTATCTCACAAACAACACGCCATGGGGCACAAATGGCCCCCAAGCTGCAGTTTGGACGTAGAAGGTGTGGATTGCAAATATAGTTAAAAAAAAAGTGGCTCTCCTGACATGATGTTTCCAGAGGGACACACAGCACAGCATGTACAGTACAATACAGTTTGTACTGTACAATACAGTATTGTACAGTACAGTATTGTACAGTACAATACAGTTTGTACTGTACAATACAGTATTGTACAGTACTGATGATTGATAATATTTATTGGTGATTCCTGTCATGTCCACTCAGATGCAGCAGATGGTCAACTCGGATTCTCGCTTTACCAGCAGCCAACCGCCCTTGGAGGCGGCACTAGGACCCAGGAACCACACCAGCCAACTGTCCACCATCAACCAATCCCAGCTGGGACTGGGTGGGCACTCGGTTACCCATAATTCCCCATCTCCTCCAGGAAGTCAGTCCGCTACGCCGTCTCCTTCCAGCTCGGCACACGAGGATGACAACGATGAAGGGCTCAGGGTAAGACCCTTTTCTTTTGCGTGCACGAGCTCACGCGTCATTCATCCCACGTGCGCATCACGCACTTGCCCTGGGATGATCTTACTGGAAAAAGTCAAAGATCATGTTTACCAGCTTCCTTTCCTTTCCCTCCCTACTTTCACCTCGCTGGCAAAGTCCTCCCCTTCACACTAATCTCAATCAATAATCAAACACCTTCAATTTTCTTCTCGGAGTTATGACTTTATTCCCATAATGTTTAACTTTATTCCCATAACGTTTTGACTTTATTCCCATAATGTTTAACTTTATTCCCATAACGTTTTGACTTTATTCCCATAATGTTTAACTTTATTCCCATAACGCTTGACTTTATTCCCATAATGTTTAACTTTATTCCCATAACGCTTGACTTTATTCCCATAATGTTTAACTTTATTCCCATTATATTTGAACTTTATTCCCATAATGTTTAACTTTATTCCCATAACGCTTTGACTTTATTCCCATAATGTTTTGACTTTATTCCCATTATATTTGAACTTTATTCCCATAACGTTTTGACTTTATTCCCATAATGTTTAACTTTATTCCCATAACGCTTGACTTTATTCCCATAATGTTTAACTTTATTCCCATAACGCTTGACTTTATTCCCATAATGTTTAACTTTATTCCCATAATGTTTAACTTTATTCCCATTATATTTGAACTTTATTCCCATAACGTTTTGACTTTATTCCCATTATATTTGAACTTTATTCCCATAACGTTTTGACTTTATTCCCATTATATTTGAACTTTATTCCCATAATGTTTTGACTTTATTCCCATTATATTTGAACTTTATTCCCGTAACGTTTTGACTTTATTCCCATAACATTTTGACTTTATTCCCATAATGCTTGACTTTATTCCCATAATGTTTAACTTTATTCCCATAACGCTTGACTTTATTCCCATAACGCTTTGACTTTATCCTATAATGTTGAACTTTATTCCCATTATATTTGAACTTTATTCCCATAACATTTTGACTTTATTCACATAATGTTTGACATTATTCCCATAAAGTTTTAACTTTATTCCTATAACATTTGACTTTATTCCCATCATGTTTTAACTTTATTCTTATTATATTTTATTCCCATTATATTTGAACTTTATTCCCATTATATTTTATTCCCATTATATTTGAACTTTATTCCCATTATATTTTATTCCCATTATATTTGAACTTTATTCCCATTATATTTTATTCCCAATATATTTGAACTTTAATCCCAAACTCAAGCGAACTTTTTGATGAGGATCTGAAGGTCTGGCTCATTTGAAAGCAGAGGAACTAAAGTCATTGTCCTTCATCCCAGCAGGGCACCGGAGGAGAGAAGCGGCCGGCACCCTTTGACGTGTCCAAGAAAGCCAAAACACCAAAGAAGAAGAAGCGGAAGGACCCCAATGAGCCGATCAAGCCGGTGTCTGCCTACGCTTTGTTCTTCAGAGATACTCAGGCCAACATCAAAGCCCAGAACCCCAACGCCACCTTCGGGGAGGTGTCCAAGATCGTGGCCTCCATGTGGGACGGCCTGGGCGAGGAACAGAAACAGGTGGACTTTGTCTAACCATCAAAATGCTGCAACTTGTACACTTTTGCTGCTGTTAAGGAGAAAGGTTGGAAGAATTACGTTGAAATAGTTGGAAAATTACATTAAAAAAAAAATGAAGATGAGATATTACTTTTTTATATTTTTTATACAAGTTTACACAAGAAGTTCGGATGAGAAGTTTTCATATTTGAAGGATTAGTTTGCAGAAAAGTTCTAATGTTATGAGAATAGAGTCACAATTATGAAAAAAAATGAAAAGAAGAAAGTTGTTGGAAAATATTAATCACCTGAAGTGGAAACATCATCTTACAAAAAATTAAGAGGAAGAAGTTTACTGAAGATACATAAATCAACATAAATCAAGTTAGCAAAGTTGAGTTATTCCAACAGGAGAAATAAAGACACACAAAAGTAGCCTCAATGGTTTACCCCGCCTAGTTGGATTCATCAATATTGCTCATCATCTGCCTAGTAGAGTACTAGGTTGCTGGTTCCATCCTCTGGTTCTGACTGGCTTGGACCAGAGTAGGGGTTCCACCCGGCCTTCTGTCAATCACATGTTTGCTAAGGCGTGAGGTTTGAGGGAAATAAGGAGGTGGGTGAGTAGAAGGTTGCTGGTTCCATCCTCCGCCCCCCTGACCGTGTTGCTAGTGAAGCCCAGTTGGTCCTGGTGCTGCGTCATCAGAGTGTAAATGAGGGTGCTGTGCTGACCAGCTGAAGTGTGTTTATGTCTGAAGGTGTATAAGAAGAGGACGGAGACGGCTAAGAAGGAGTATCTGAAACAATTGGCTGCCTACCGGGCCAGTCTGGTCTCGCAGGTACACACACACACACACCTTGGGATGCCTTCAGGGCTTGACATTTAACATGTTTTTTTCCCACTCGCTTCTTCTTCAGAGTTACAACGATCCATCCAAGATGAAGCAGCTCCACTCCTCATCAACCCCAGCTTCCTCCACCTCGTCCATGTTCACGCCCAAGCCGCCCGTCTACGCGGCCCAGCACCCTCTCCCGCCGCCCCCCCAGCACCCGGGCATGTACATGCCATATCCTCACCCGTCCGGCCTCCCGGCACCTCACCTCCCGCCCCCGCACGCTCAAATCCATCCCCAGCTCCACGCCCTGTCCTCCAGAGGGACCGTACCACGGCCCAGTTTGCCCCATCAGGGAGGGCTGTCCCTGGGAGGCGTAATGCCGGCCTCCACCCCGCCTCATCAGGTCAGCCCTCCTCTCCACAGCCAGGCTCACCTGGGGGGACTGCATAGTCCTCACCAGCAGCACCAGCAGCTCACTGGAAATTCAATGGGAATGACACACTCTCCCTCCATCACACAGGTAATACAGCACACCTTTGTAACTATCGCTTATGCTAGGGCCCACACGGCCTAGTGGGTAGCATGCTGGCCACACAGTCAGCACATGTGGAAGATATATATATATTTTTTTTGTCTTGTCCAGCATCATAACAGCTGAATGGGAGTCAAGCTGCCTTTAAGTGCTGAGCAAAATTTCTTTGCCAAGGGAGACTTCATAATCCAAATGAGTCTCCCTTGACATTTGACTGCGTTTATTATGAATT
>QODF01000082.1:1536561-1588273 GCA_024372805.1 Oostethus manadensis
TCCCTTTCACACACACACGTACACATCCATCTACTTCCCTTTCACACACACACACACACACTCATCTACTTCCCCTTCACACACACACACACACACACACACGCACACACACACACACAGACTCAGCAAGACACTCCAAATTGTAACGGACCAACGTGAAATCTTCCCGCCCCCGCTATTCTGCCTATCATGCGTTACGCACCAACAAGACTTTTTTATGCTGCCGGAGTTGATGGTTCAATCCCTCCTTGCTTGTTTGACTTGATTGCAGGTCTACCCCCTCCAGTCAGAGTATCAGCCAATGGGAGGAGGCTTGATGAACCGGGCGGCGCTGGTGTCGTCGTCCGTCGACTACCACCGGCTGGGCCGACACGTGCCCGCCCACAACCCGTCTCTCGGCTGGAGCGTGGATTACCATGGCAACGGGTGAGTGCGGCAGCGACGTCACAAGGAAGTGCGCTTACTTCCTACACCCGCCAAAGTGCGGCGCATTCGGAATTCTCCTGTCCTGGGAAAAGTCCCACAATGCGAACATCAGCAGGCTTTTTACAACAATAAACATTTTTATATTGTCAGGAAAAATGTATCCATAACGTCTTGAAAAGCAAACAAAACCACTGCATTGGGTAGTAGGAGGGTAGAGGTGACTATAGGGGTGTTATTCCATGTCTGGAGGGCTCTAGTAATGTAAACAAGTGCATTTAGAAGGTATCACGGTCAGTGTGGGTCAAGTAGCCGCCATAAGTGAGGGATTAGTCATATTTAGGACTTTCTCTGAACGCAGTGAATCAACTTAATATTTGCTCTCGTACTCACATATCACAAAGCGAAACATCCACCCAAATGCCCACCTCACTCATGGTGCAACCAAAACAACGTTGTTTTAACCCGCAAGGCATGCTGGGTAACTTCCTTCCCAGGTCAGCGCGGCAGGCTTTTGGGCTGACGAGCTCCTGGTAATTGGTGGCGCCGTGCAAATATCAAGCTAGCAGGCGGCCTGCAGTCTAACGATGTTAGCAGTTTTGCTCACGGCAGGCGCTTGGCTAACTGGGCCTTTCTCCTCCAGGAGTCCCCAGCGAGACAAATCCCTGTACTGACTTCATCTCAGATCAAAGCCCCGCCCAGCATCACCAACGTCCCCCGCCGCCACACGCCGGCGCCACCCGACTCGAAGCACTAAGACGCGGACTTGCAGCCGACCCCCTCTACCGTAGAAAATGTTGCAGACCCAGAAAGAAAGGAGGGCGCGCGGTGCCCCCCCGGGAGGGACAGGAAGTTGGTGTGGAAGAAGTATGGCCAGTATCTTACGCTGAAAAGCATTACTCATACTGGAAAAAGTTTGAATAAATAATAAGGGAATCAAGTTTTAGTGGGATAATATTTGTTCTTTTGTTCATATTTCTGTGTATTTTTTTTAACTTTCTTCCGTGCAAAATACTCCTAAAACTGCCCCCGACAGAAAAAACATCTCGCTGCTCTTCTCCCTCGTTTCATGGAGTCGGGCTGGACTTTCCCTTCCTGAAACAGCAGGAGGAGAATTTGTCCCATGCTTCTTTCTGGATGAGCGAGAAGGTTTTGTCCTCCGTCTACGTCTTCATGTTTTCCTGGCTGTCCTGGTGCCGTTCCTTTCAGTGTTGGCCCAACAGGAGACGAGACCTTCCTCTCGCAGGCTCGCTACGTTTCTCTGCTTCATGTGGCTTTCGGCACAGCAAAGGTTTTCTTATTTTTACACTCGAGAAATGTGTTCGCCAATAAAGTAGGTGCTGCATTCGTGTGCGGTCGTTACTCCAAACGCTGGTCTTTTTCCCTTCCTACACACACTTTTGATTTCTCTCCGACATGCGTAATAACAAAGACTCACGGGTACTTGACAAAGTCTCTAGTTTCACTGACTCATGGGTACTTGACAAAGTCTCTAGTTTCACTGACTCACGGGTACTTGACAAAGACTCTAGTTAAACTGACTCACGGGTACTTGACAGACTAGTTTCACTGACTGACGGGTACTTGACAAAGTCTCTAGTTAAACTGACTCATGGGTACTTGACAAAGTCTCTGGTTTCACTGACTCATGGGTACTTGACAAAGACTCTAGTTAAACTGACTCATGGGTACTTGACAAAGTCTCTGGTTTCACTGACTCATGGATACTTGACAAAGTCTCTAGTTTCCTTGACTCATGGGTACTCTACGAAGAAAAGTTCCACTGAGTCTTGACTGTTCGACACACTTGAATTTATACTTATGAGTAGTCATTGAAGACTCAAGTTTCACTGACTCACGGGTACTCGAGGAAGACTTTCGCTGACTCACGGGTAATGGACAAAAACGTACGTTTTACTGACTCAAGGTGGCTTAACGAAGACACGAGTTTTGCTGATTCACTTGACTTGAAATTTTGCTGACTCGCAAGGACCTGATAAACACTGAGCTTTGCAAACTCAAGAAGACTTTTACTGATTTATGGGTTCTCAACAAAGACTTGATTTTGATGGACTCCCAATTACAAGATGCCGTTTGGCGGACTGCTCCATGTGCGTGTTTTCCTTGAAGATCCTGCAGGATCCACACAGAGATCCAGCAGTAGGTGCAAAATGCCAGATGGAAGCACCGAAGGAGGCTTAGGTTCAGGAGAAGGAACACTCGGCGTGCTCGTGAAAAATAGGACATTTTGATGTACTTAGTGGTGGTTCCGAAACTCAATGTGCTGGATGAATATGTCTTTCAATTGTGCTCCTTTTACCAGCTCAGGTGTCATGTAGAGCTTGTAGGATATACTTCGGATGCATGGATGGATGTTTGGCCAGGTCATGATGTGTCTTAGCGAGCTCGGGCCTCCGGGCAGGAACTGCTTTCCTGCCTTTGTGGATGCACACGCACACACCTCGGGATGCTTAGAAACAGCTGGATCATTGTTGGCCGGGTTTGTGATGCTTTGTTGTTATTTCCCTGAGTTCCTCAAATAAACCCTTTCCCCAAAAGAGTGTTTTTAAAATAGCGCTACCATAAATAAACACAAACATGCTCACTAATCAGCACTATTAACACATTGCATAAAAGATCATATTATTCACACATTTGTAAATACTTCTTTGTCAATATGAAAAGGAAACATCAGCCATAAGCCCATTCCCAGTGTTGCCTTCAAGGCAGATGAACTGGTGAGAAGACACATTTGTAATGTGAAACAAAAAGGGTTGTAATGTAAAAAAACAAAGTTTGTAATAGAAATTTAAAAAGATTTGTAATGTAAAAAAGACATTTGTAATATAAATTAAAAAAAAGTTTTGTAATGTGAAAAAACAATTTTTGTGATGTAAAAAAAAAACATTTGTAATATAAATAAAAAAGTTGTGTAATGTAAAAACAGAAAAACCTCCCATCTGCTGTCAATCTGCTGCTGCTTTTCCCAGCACAGAGGCCCACACCCCCCCTGGTGGCTACAAGGAGTATTGCACCAACTTCCTCCAATGACACTTTTTCTCCTTTGGTTTGTCAAAAAGAAGAAGGACAAACCTCAAACAGCCTGGCAATTGCTGACAGCAGAATTCCATGTCTCACCAAACCGTGCGTGTAACAAATTGTGGTGGCTAATTCACAAAGTTCCTTTCCTCTCCTTCTCCTTTACCAGTAAGCTTCCATTCAAAGGAGAAAAATCCTCATTTGCACCTTTTGCATCATCGCTTCTCTCTGGTGGTGGCCAAAGTGTGGGCTGGGGCTGTTTTTTCATTGGCCCAAGGCCCACTCCAAAAATATGATTAAAAAAATAACAATTAAAAAAAAAAGAGAATCTGCCAAAATTTGATGAAAATAAAGTCAATTGTATGACAATGTCAAAATGTTATGATGGAAAATTGAATAAAGTTGAAATAGTCAAGAAAAAAGAGCTTGAAATATTACAGAAACAACATAATTGGGGAAAAATATTGGGAAAATATGGGAATAAAGTCAATATATAAACAATTTACAAGACAAAAGTGGAAAAAGTGAAAAAATGCTGTCATTATCTTTTCATTCAAACATTTTTCCATGAATAAACTTGCCATATGAGGAAAGAAATGATATTTATAATGATATTTCATATAATTATATTTATAATTATATTTAAATACACAAATAATAAATATTTAATAAATATAATAATAAATAAAGAAGAAAATGTACCAAGATCATTTCAGAAGGAAGTAGGAATGTTTGGGAAAAGGTCTAATATTATGGGAATAAATAAAGAGGAAAATGTACCAAGATCATTTCAGAAGGAAGTAGGAATGTTTGGGAAAAGGTCTAATATTATGGGAATAAATAAAGAGGAAAATGTACCAAGATCATTTCAGAAGGAAGTAGGAATGTTTGGGAAATATGGATAAATATGGATAAAGAGGTAGGAATCAATGATGTTTCAGGTTCTGAATATGACAAAGCTGAGATGAAATTTGTTCTTTACCAAATATTTCAATTTTCACTATAAAGTCCGGACACCCCCGAGCCTGATGTTTGTACAACTACCGGATCTTCTTCTCCAATGGAGTAGGTTCCCGGCCTGATGTCTTCTCGGGTAGCACCAGCTTCAGTTTCCTCCTTGGAGAGGAGCCTGCGTCCTCCAGGAGGTACTCCTGCTGCAGCAGAGGCGAGGCGGCTACGGCGCCGTCTGAAGATGGCGGGCTTGGTGTTGATGGACCTCGCGTGGGGAGGTCTCCAGTCCCAAACACTGGACCTTCACTTCCAAGCCTTCCCCCATCCTCTGTCCGAACGTTGCTATTGGGCAAGTCCTCAAGCTCGTTCTGCTGCCTCAGCTCTTTTGAGCTAGCTGCACTTTCAGGAGCCAGAGTTGGAAGAACCAAGCTCTGTGGTTCAGATCCGGAGGCCAGATGAGTTGGTCTCTCCCTAGTCTGAAGACCTTGAACTGGGGTTGGGTCTGACTTCCATCTTGCTTCAGGAGAAGCGCTAACAAGAGCCAGTTGGCTTTGGGAAAGGGACTGGTTGTATGAGGAATTGGCGGCCACGTTGGGTCCCGGTCCGCCAGACTGTGAACTATGAGGGGGCGTGGTCTGTAACACACCAGACCGCAAAAGATTGGCCTGGGTGGAGATGTCGAGAAGAGAGTTCCCAGATGATATGAGGCCATCTTGCCTTCTTAAGATGTCTGCAGATCCACCCAAGGACAGGACGGCTGTGTTACCCGGGAGGTTTGGATGGGTACTACTGGTAGGACCACTGGGGACCAGGGGTGTACCGACTGGGGTGGTTGTGTTGAGCAGAAGTGTCCCTGCCTGGGTGGAGAGGTTTCTGTCTGTTAGCGGCGAAGCTTGCAGGAGAAGATCGCTTGCATGGGTCCGGTTGCTAGGAGGGACGGCCGGTGGTGGCTGAGAAAGATGAGGACTCCCAAGAACCCAACCAACTCCTTGATAAGGAATGATTGGGTCCTGTCCAGTAACAGAGGCCACTTCTGTCCTGGAAGGGTGAGATGGGTCTGTGGTGCTGATCGCTGGGACTAGAGTCTCTCCTTTGTCACCTTCTGAAGCTTCCTGCACACTTTTGGATGCTTTGGGATCATCTTCTACGTCCTGCTTCTTCCGTCCTTCGGTCTTGGGGGGTTTATTTCCTTTCTTTCTGCTTTCCTGCAATCGCTCACTTGTGCTTCCTTTGCCTTCCGTCTCCTCGCCTTCCTTCTCTCCATCATTGTCCTTCTCTGGCTCGCGTTTCCTTTTCGGGTGGACTTTGGTTTTGTGGAGTGGTTTCAAGTTAGCCTTCAGCAAGCGGCCGGACTTTCCTTTGTGCTTTTTCCCCTCTCCTCTGTCCTGGTCTTGCCTAACCGCCTTTCCCCGAGCGTTCCTCTCCTTCTTCCATCTTCTGGAACTCTCCAAATGGAAGCTGACCTGTCGTGTTTGCCTTGTGGAGTTCATGTTCTTCATGAAAGGAACGTGGTTGCTTGGAGGGGGGAAGCCATCGAGCGGAGCGGAGTTCGGATGGATCCTATTTGGTGTCGTTGGAGCGTACGTCCCACGGCAGCTCTGGCAATGAAGCCCGTCCGTGGGATACGCGGAATAAGCAACCAGCATCTCCGGTGTTTGACTGAAGATGTCGTTCCGTTGTCCAGATGAGGACACGGAGGTACCATGAGAAAGGAACTTGTGAGGAATGCCTCCTCCCGAAATGTTGTTCTGCTTCTGGAGTTTCCTCCTCCGGTCTTCCTCCATGATCATCACCCGCGGTCTCGTTCTCTCGGCCTGCTCCTCTTCCGCTGTTACNAGGTACTCCTGCTGCAGCAGAGGCGAGGCGGCTACGGCGCCGTCTGAAGATGGCGGGCTTGGTGTTGATGGACCTCGCGTGGGGAGGTCTCCAGTCCCAAACACTGGACCTTCACTTCCAAGCCTTCCCCCATCCTCTGTCCGAACGTTGCTATTGGGCAAGTCCTCAAGCTCATTCTGCTGCCTCAGCTCTTTTGAGCTAGCTGCACTTTCAGGAGCCAGAGTTGGAAGAACCAAGCTCTGTGGTTCAGATCCGGAGGCCAGATGAGTTGGTCTCTCCCTAGTCTGAAGACCTTGAACTGGGGTTGGGTCTGACTTCCATCTTGCTTCAGGAGAAGCGCTAACAAGAGCCAGTTGGCTTTGGGAAAGGGACTGGTTGTATGAGGAATTGGCGGCCACGTTGGGTCCCGGTCCGCCAGACTGTGAACTATGAGGGGGCGTGGTCTGTAACACACCAGACCGCAAAAGATTGGCCTGAGTGGAGATGTCGAGAAGAGAGTTCCCAGATGATATGAGGCCATCTTGCCTTCTTAAGATGTCTGCAGATCCACCCAAGGACAGGACGGCTGTGTTACCCGGGAGGTTTGGATGGGTACTACTGGTAGGACCACTGGGGACCAGGGGTGTACCGACTGGGGTGGTTGTGTTGAGTAGAAGTGTCCCTGCCTGGGTGGAGAGGTTTCTGTCAGTTAGCGGCGAAGCTTGCAGGAGAAGATCGCTTGCATGGGTCCGGTTGCTAGGAGGGACGGCCGGTGGTGGCTGAGAAAGATGAGGACTCCCAAGAACCGAACCAACTCCTTGATAAGAAATGATTGGGTCCTGTCCAGTAACAGAGGCCACTTCTGTCCTGGAAGGGTGAGATGGGTCTGTGGTGCTGATCGCTGGGACTAGAGTCTCTCCTTTGTCACCTTCTGAAGCTTCCTGCACACTTTTGGATGCTTTGGGATCATCTTCTACGTCCTGCTTCTTCCGTCCTTCGGTCTTGGGGGGTTTATTTCCTTTCTTTCTGCTTTCCTGCAATCGCTCACTTGTGCTTCCTTTGCCTTCCGTCTCCTCGCCTTCCTTCTCTCCATCATTGTCCTTCTCTGGCTCGCGTTTCCTTTTCGGGTGGACTTTGGTTTTGTGGAGTGGTTTCAAGTTAGCCTTCAGCAAGCGGCCGGACTTTCCTTTGTGCTTTTTCCCCTCTCCTCTGTCCTGGTCTTGCCTAACCGCCTTTCCCCGAGCGTTCCTCTCCTTCTTCCATCTTCTGGAACACTCCAAATGGAAGCTGACCTGTCGTGTTTGCCTTGTGGAGTTCATGTTCTTCATGAAAGGAACGTGGTTGCTTGGAGGGGGGAAGCCATCGAGCGGAGCGGAGTTCGGATGGATCCTATTTGGTGTCGTTGGAGCGTACGTCCCACGGCAGCTCTGGCAATGAAGCCCGTCCATGGGATACGCGGAATAAGCAACCAGCATCTCCGGTGTTTGACTGAAGATGTCGTTCCGTTGTCCAGATGAGGACACGGAGGTACCATGAGAAAGGAACTTGTGAGGAATGCCTCCTCCCGAAATGTTGTTCTGCTTCTGGAGTTTCCTCCTCCGGTCTTCCTCCATGATCATCACCCGCGGTCTCGTTCTCTCGGCCTGCTCCTCTTCCGCTGTTACACTTCTCGTCCTGCCGTCCCGCCCACTGGCCTTGCGACCTGCACACGTGAAGCAAATGTCCTTCTCGTCGCCTCCATTGCGGAAATGGCAGCCAGGCGTCGCCTCCCGCGCCCACGTCTGGCTGTCCCGTAGCTGGTGAGCTTGCAAAAAGAGCCCGCTCTGCTTCTCAGCAGCATTTTGGTGGTCGATGAGGTAGTTCGGTACCGTGCCGCTTCCTTCGTCTGTCTCGCTCAGGTTCCGACTCTCTACAACTTTCCTTCCACCAGAAACTTGATGGTGGATCAGGATGAAGAGCAGAGTCAAGGCAACGCCGCCTGTTTGAAAGCAACATGCTGTAGTGTATAAAGTGTAGAGTGATAGTGTATAACATGCTGTTTGTATAAAGTGTAGTGTATAACATGCTGTAGTGTATAAAGTGTAGAGTGACAGTGTATAACATGCTGTAGTGTATATAGTGTAGAGTGACAGTGTATAACATGCTGTAGTGTATAAAGTGTAGAGTGACAGTGTATAACATGCAGTTTTGTGTTACCAATAAAGCAGATGACGGCAGTAATGGCCAAGTCCCGAGCGTACATTTGGGGTGTCACGCTGTCAGAGGCCTGGACGTGCACGGTGATGTTGTGATTGGACGGGACACAGTTGGCCTCCGTCAGCTCCAGCACGGTGCTGACGGCCGGGTTGCCGGCGCTCACGCACACCATCTTTTGTCCGATGTACAGAATCTGCAGGAGAGGACGGGTCAGGCGGAGTTTGTGTCGAGCGGGCGGGTCAAATACGAGCCGGACGGGCTACCTTGTCAGGTTGTTGCATGAAGGCCGAAAGGAAGGTGGCCAAGTCCAGCAGCTGACAGGAGCGATTCCACAAATTGAGATCCAGGTTAAGGTCGGTCAGCCAGCTGAGGTAGGAAAAAGACTGAGACGCGGCGGAACGCAGACGATTCCTGGACAAATCCAAGTTGCGAAGGCTCTCCAGGCCATGGAAGCCGCAAGAGCACACGAGTCCGTGAGGACCAGGCAGCTCCTGTTGTGCAGCTCAGCTAACGAGCTAATCAGTCAACCAAGTACCACTTCCATACGAAATAGGAGGAGAACTCATTTTCACGTGGGACATGCCGTGGCTGACTTCACGACTTCAGGCAGTGTTAAGGTAATGTCATGTAAGCTAACGTCTCCTCAATGTTTTGTGCTGTTACTGCCATCTAGTGGCCACAATACTGCAGATCACTTGCATTTCCACATCTTTCGACTAGGACTGTCAATCGATTCAATCATTAGATGGCCGTTAATCACAATTTGTCCGTAGTTAAGTCATTAATCACATTTCATCGCTGATACTTTACTTGTAGTTGCCATATTTTACACACATGAAAATATTGCTTCTTTGATATTACTTTACATATTTTATTTATTATGCATGGGATTTTTACATTTAAGAGTGTTTGTCTTTTTCTTCTACAATTGAGCTACTGTAACCAAGCAATTTCCCTTGTGGATCAATAAAGTCTCAATAAGTGTTTATGATGAGTAGGGATGTAAACAATTCAATATGCCACTATGATGACTACATCGGCTTTTATGTAAACAGATGTAAATATTGGAAACATGGGCTATTATTTTATTGAAAAATAATATACAGTTAGATATCCCCCAGTTTTTTCATGTTTTTCATGTCGAATGTGAGTGCCGATTTGTCCCACTGTTTGGCGGTCTTTGAACGCACCCTCTTTGTTTTCACACACTACACAGATAACACTAATTAATTCATTTCTGCTGTAGATATAACGAGGAAGCAGTAATGGAACTAAAGTACCTTTAATATATATTATACAGTTATAATATATATTATAAAGCTATATAGCTTTATAATATATATGTTATATAGCTATAATATATGTTATATAGCTATAATATATGTTATATAGCTTTATAATATATATGCTATAGCTATAATACATTATATAGTGATATGTGATATAGCTATAATATCTATATTATTGACCTATAATATGAGGCAGCCTGGGACAGATGACAGCCGTGTCAGCACACAGCACACAGGAAGCCGGGCATGCTGGTCCGGGAAGCCCGCTCCGGACGCTGACGATGAGTAACAGCAACACCAGCGAGAGCCCTGCAGACATTTCAGGAAGGTGGATTGTTTTGGTGTCAAACTCACTAGCCGCCATCTGGACAGCCGATGTAGGGTTTGCATCCCGGGCCCACGTGCAGCAACATTTGGCAGTAGGATTGGGCGATCCTGTGAAGCCTAAACTACTTCTTTGTTTGCCAATAAGGTTGTTAGAACACCTTGACTTGACTTCTTTCAGTCTAAGTGTGGGTAAAACACTGCAAATGACTTTTTCATAAATGGGATTATCCCACCAACCGCTAGGGGCCCTCTCAAGGCTAGCTGTTTAGCTCCCTGTGTAGTCGTAGTGACCTGCAGATGGCTGATGTAAGTATCAGTGCACGGCATTTCATCCATCGATCGCTGCGATACGGCAGGACTTACTTGCCATGTTGGTCTTCAGTGGCGAGGTGGTGCCGCATCAGCGCTTCCACCGGACCGCAGCCCGACACGTCGGCGTTCCGGCATGCTTCGGCCGTGGCGCTGTGCATCTTTGGTAGGGTTCAGTGCGGCTGAAGAGGAGGGATACGGCCATCATTCCTCATCGCTATCAAAAAGCTCATTTCTGCGTCCTCTCGCCTTTGCTGCAAACCATTTCATATTTCATTCCGTCATTTTCCAACCATTCATTTCACTGTAATTGTTAGCCATATCAAATATGCATTTTTCAATCAGCAGCCAGCCAGTTATGAATCCATGTTTGAATGAGCGCACAATGTTGGAACGGTGTGATGTATGAAATATTCCTTTTAGAAACGGGTGCCACTTCTCCACCTTCTTCCTGCCAAGTAACTATGTCACTTCATACTCATCCTGCACCCGCAAGGCATGCTGGGTAAGCTCCTGTCTGTGTGGGCTACCCAGCATGCCTTGCGGATCATAAATGACTGTAAACGTTTTTTGTTTGTATTTTAGCGTGTTAAGTGTGCTTTCATACGGATAGTTACATACTTTTCCCACAAATGAAAAACATTGTTTTCATCAAAAATCCATAAAACTGGGGTTGCAAATGCTAAACCACGAACACGTATAATACAGAATGTCCTGTGTCACGTTATCATTCACCTGAGGTGAGCAGTACTTTCAATACCAACACAACCAAAACGTACCTGATAAAGGGAGCCGAACCTACCAACACTCGCTCAGGAGGAATCCAATATGTGCTGAGTGTGTGTCGTCGCTTTGGTTACCTGGGCCACTGTGGAGCATGCTCAGTAGCACCGGCTGTCACCTGAGACACAAGCCCAACTCTAGTGATTCCATTCCATTCATGGGTGGAGCCACGTCCTAAATGTCCACAAATGCTTCTGTCCCAAACGTGCTTGTCTGTAGCAGTCTATGAAAGACGCAGGAGTGGTCATGTGACCATCGCCATTTGGTGACAACAGTTATTGCAATTATTGGCAAATGGAAGAAACATAAATTAACTGCCAATCTCCCTCGGTCTGGAGCTCCATGCAAGATCTCACCTCGTGGAGTTTCAATGATAATGACAACGGTGGGGAATCAGCCCAGAACCACTCGGGAGGAACTTCTCAATGATCTCAAGGCAGCATAGTCACCACAAAAACAGTTGGTAACACACTACGCCGTGAAGGACTGAAATCCTGCTGTGCTCGCAAGGTCCCCCTGCTCAAGAAAGTCCATCTACAGGCCCGTTTGAAGTTTGCCACTGAACATCTGACTGATTGAGAGGAAGACTGGGTGAAAGTGTGGTCAGATGAGACCAAAATGGAGCTCTTTGGCATCAACTCAACTCGCCGTGTTTGGAGGAGGAGGAATGCTGCATATGAGTCCAAAAACACCGTCCCCACCGTCAAATATGGAGGTGGAAACATTATGCTTTGGGGGTGTTCTTCTGCCAAGGGGACAGGACAATTGCATCGCATCAAAGGGAGGATGGATGGGGCCATGTACCGTCAAGTGTTGGGTATTCCAGCATGACAATGATCCAAAACACAAAAGATTGGCTCAAGAAGAAGCATATTAAGGTCATGGAGTGGCCAAGTCAGTCTCCAGACCTTAATCCCATAGAAAATCTGTGGAAGGTTGGAGTTGCCAAACATCAGCCACGAAACATGAATGACCTGGAGAGGATCTGCAAGGAGGAATGGGCCAAACTCCCCCCTGAGATGTGTGCAAACCTTGTGGCCAACTACAAGAACCGGCTGACCTCTGTGATTGCCAACAAAGGTTTTGCCACCAAGTACTGAAGCCCGCTTTTCAAAGGGAGGGATCAAATACTTATTTCCTTCATGGAAATGCAAATTAATTTATAACTCTTTTTGAAATGCATTTTTCTGGATTTTTTTTTGTCATTGTTGTCTCTCAGTGTTCAAATAAAGCTACCATTGACATGATACACTCATCATTTCTTTGCTAGTTACACAATCAGCTGGGGTTCCAATACTTTTTTCCCTCACTGTAAATATACTGTGTGTGTATATATATATATATATATACATAATATTAGTTTTGACTTACTTACTTTACTGGTACTGATACTTAGTTTTATATTATTGTATTTACATTTTGTTGAAGGAAAAATGGCAATATCATGTGATGCTATATACTGTAAGTATATATATACTGTACATGTATATACTATTTGTAATTTAGAGAATGTAACACTTGTTTGGCCGAAATGAGCAGGACTTGGTGCAGTAAATATCATGTGTTGCATGCATGTGAGGTGACATTAATAAAGTTTTGATGGATCCACGTGTCCCACTATTTGACTGTGTGTTTTGGAAGTGTTTTTGGAAGTGTTTGAACTTGCAGGAGTGACGCTGATTCACCCACCTGACTTCTTCCAGGATGCGGAACCCTCACGTCGGAGCACAGTTTCAGCACGGACGGATCCCCGAACTCACTCACCCGGATAGCCCTCATCACCCTGGAACCGAACTTACTGTACCGACTTTTAATCATATTTAAGTAAGAAACGAACTTCGGAGCGTGCGCGGAACGGGGGGTCTCCGTGACGCGCGTGTAGAGGTTAGTGCAGAAGCCGGAAGTGATGACGTCCGACGCCCCGTTGGCCGCCTGTGTCACGTGACGGCTTCAGGAAGTTGTTTGACAGCAAATGACACCCCCGGCAGCCTCTAAATGTGGGGTTTGGTAGTTTGAAGATCGCTGGGAGAGTTTAGAGAGATATAGCGTACGTATTGCTTTATTGATACAGCTTCATGGGCACAACAACAAGTGCCAGACAAGACAAGATTCGTGAATTCGTGTATGCAGTACTTGGCTCGGCCGGCAGGGGGCGGCAGGATTTGCAAGTACACTCGGAAGAAGAAGAAACTGGAAGGTTCCACATTTCCCGGAGGGGTCCCTAAAGCAGCGCGTCGTTGGGTTCGGAACGATATTATTGACGCGGGACACGTTCCGTGGAAATATGGACCTCAAACAGGACTAGTAGTCATGGCACTTTCACATTCTGCACCGACTAACCTGTTCATCAGGACATCGAAGTGATAGCGACCACTGGACGTAGTAAGTGGACACCATTCTCTGCCCTCCCAGTCGACGTTGACAGCCAGGAAGGAAAAGACAGCAGTGATTGGCTGACAAACGGGTAGTGATGGTTTGTGAAATCTCCTGACCCGCCAGACAAAACCGGTCACCCAGCATCTCACCCGCACGGGCCTTGTAGCCAATCAGCGGGCACAACCCGCGTCACGTGTTTAAGGGGACCTGTAGGTACAGTGATGGCAACAAAATGCAGATGTGTGGTGCAGAGAATGCTCGGAGGCCTTCCGCTTTGCAACCGGAAGTTAAGTCGCGGACGCTTCACGTGGAGTGCGCGAGGCCGACACATGTCCCAGTCTGCCCCCTCAGGTACGTCACGCCGGCACTTAGAACGCGTGACGACCGCCTGCTGACGAGACCTTCCACGGTGCCCCAGGTAGCAGCTCTCTGTGCCTCCGAAGTCACACCTGCGGACAGCTGAGGGGCGAGCACGTGGGAGAGAAGGTGACGCTCTGCGGTTGGGTCCAGCATCTCAGGTGCGTCCTCCTTCGCTGCTTCACACGCCGAAACAATAAGAAAAATCAAATGTCATTTGCCGTCTTCTGCAGACAAGACCTGTTTGTCATCCTACGAGATTTCAGCGGCCTGACCCAAGTTCTGATACCTCAGGAGGAAGTAAGTCAGCGTAGAGTCCGAAGGGCCGCAGGGTGCAAAAAAAGGTTGCCAGGGAGATATATATTCTATATTCTGTAATATATAATATATAACTGAAAAACAAATAGTTCATATTCACTCTTAATTATTTCCGCTCCGTGCGACTGTTTCTTCTTTCAACGTTCTTGTTGCAATTATGACTTTATTCCCATAATATTAGAACGTTTCGCCAAACAACATGATTTAGTTTCTCAGAAATATCATTTCCGTAACAAATCAAACACATTTTTTCTCTATTATGGTTCCTCACAATAGTATGAAAATGTGAGTAGAATATTATATTTTTGCAATGTTCTAGTAACCTTTTTTTCTGTTTCTTCTTGTCATTAGGACTTCATGCAGACAATTAAGAAGTGTTTTTTACTGCACTGTCTCAACTTTATGCTGCTATGATTTTTCCTCATAAAAAGACACATTCTAGCTTTTTACTCGACATATTTTGACTTCCATCCATCCGTTTTTTATGGCGCTTATCCTCATTTGGGTCGCGGGTGTGCTTGTTCTTGCTATTTCCCTTTTCTTTCTCGGTAAATGATATTTTTAGAATGTGCTTTGGGCCAATTAAAAAACAGCCCCTGGCCGCAAATGGCCCCCGATGCACACGTTGGGCACCCGAACATGCGTGTTTGGTGTGGCTGCATGGAAGGTTGCATGGAGGCGAGCTTGTTGTGTTTTGTGTGAAGGCAGCGCGTCATGTCAAGGAAGTTCTGTGCAAGCTGACCGCCGAGTCTGTCATCAAAGTGACGGGCACCGTGAAGGAGCGGCCACCAGGGCAGCAAAACAAGGTGTGTGAAATAACCCGCACGAAGAAAGCTCTGTGTTCACGAAGGTTCCCGTGTCAGGGGATGCCCACGGGAGACGTCGAAGTCCTCGCCGAGGACGTGGACGTGTATAACATCTGCCGCAAGTTGCCTTTTGAAATGAAAGACTTTGTCAAAGTGAGTAGCTGCACGTTTCTCCTCACATGGAATCCAAAAAGAGCCCTTAAGCATGATGATTGTTCTGTTGTTGTTGCACAGAAATCCGAGTCTCTGCGCATGCAGTTTCGCTACCTGGACCTCAGATCTTCTGGCATGCAGAAGAACCTCAGACTGAGGTCCCAGCTTGTGATGAAGATGAGGGAATATCTGTGTTACATGCACGGTGCGTACAGTATGTAGAGCTTGTTTGCTTAGGGATGGGCTCCTCCTTTTGCGTTTGGCGCTCCTTCAAGTGCCACCTGCTTCCTTAAGTTGGGTGCTTTCTTGGCCAAATCTTAATTGCAGGTCCATAGATAATATTTATATAACTGTATAATGTATTACTTTTCCCAACCTAATATCCTAAAAAGCACTTGGTTCTTTGTTTTGTTTCTCAAATATACAAAAAAATATTTTTGAATAGTTCAACATTATGGTTCCAATTTTTACAACTTTTTTCTGGCACTCGATGTAGACCTTTGTGACTTTCAGCGTGCTTGTAAAAACAGTACTTATGCAAGCTGGCGTTTCATTAGCAGAAAATACAAAGTACCAGCTTCAAGACTTCCAAGTGGTTCCTAAAGGCACCACAACCAGCGGCTTGTTGTTCTTCCAAAACAGCACCCGAGATACACACAACAGGATAAACCGGTGCCCAATGAATAAAGAGGTACTATGAGCCAGGCAAATGTGATAGGTCTTGGGCAAATAAAGAAGTGTCGTGTACGGATGCAAAACTCCAGACTCTATTTATCAACCAATGACAACGCATCTCCTGCGGTGGAATGAACACATACAGTATGTGTGCTCAAGCTGATGGATACGGCATCAGCAGGTAGCTTGTGGGCGTGGCTGTAAACAACATTGTACAACATGTGAGTACTTGGGATTTGGCGTGGCTTCAGCAACACCACAAGTTTGGGGAACCCGGCATCTTGCACGGTAGAACAGTGCTGCTGATCCAGCGCCACCCAAACGCTTGGTTTTTTCCAGGTTCCGCCTCGCCTACCCTTGTCATGTATGCCTAACGTAATGCAAATCACAAGTGAAATATCCCAGGGAGGGAGACGCTTGGAAATAAAGCACAGGCATGACGTTAGACGGGCACAGGCTTTGATGAGGTCATCTTCCTGTTGTACGGGAGCCCACAAGCCTGTAGACAACATAAAAAACCCAAATAACTTTTGTATGCCGATACTATTGGTGGGCCATCCCTAACTGTCATGCATTATTTGTATGAATGAATGAATTGGACGGGCGAGATGATGGAGGACCATGCGTACTGTACAGTACATACGTATATAGCAAAGCTCCCCAGCAGGTGAGCAGACTTTTACAACCCGAACTTTTCCCGAAAAGTAAGACCACACACCTTTTCACTTTCTGCAGTACGTAAACAACGGAGGCTGGGAGTGAGATTATTAACGTGAAAGTCAGTGTAAGATTTCTGTCGCCTGTTACTGTTTCTTTTTTTCTTGCACCTGACAGGTTTTGTTGATGTGGAAACGCCAACTCTCTTTAAAAGGACCCCAGGGGTGAGCATCAGGATCCATTATTATTATTATTATTATTATTATTATTATTATGACTATTTCTGACCTTTGAAACAACACAGCATGATGAAATAAACACCCAACATAAGAAAAGCGTTCTGTCGTTGAAGGAATGCGCCATGTGTTGCGGTGAGACACTGTAGACAATGAGAACTAAAGAACTGCCTTGCGTGCGTTTCTGTGACGGAATGGAGATTGCACGCCAGCACCATGTTGTGCCGCCGTCACGCCTTACGCTAGCCCCACACCCGGCCGGCTAACACTCTGCCGCTTTTGCAGGGTGCCAAAGAGTTTGTGGTTCCCTCCAGAGACCCGGGTCTTTTTTACTCCCTCCCTCAGAGTCCTCAGCAGTTCAAACAGCTGTTAATGGTGGCTGGAATCGACAGGTGAGAACTCTCTGGTCCCTTACTTGCTTCCTGTCCTGGTCTGTGGTAAGTGAATTTCCTAGGAGCTCTTATTTATCAACGGAAGCTTTTTCTAGTTGCATTCTTGCAAACCTGTTTACCACCTTCTAAATACTCTTTTTAACATCCTTAGAGCCTTCTAGGCATGAAATAACACCCCTATAGTCACTTATACACGCCAATATAGCAGACATAAATGTGTTCTGATGGTGCGTATGTTTTGGACTTGTAATAGGCCGCATTGAGCCAGGAAACAGCATGATCGATTCATGAATATATTTTTCAAACATTGTAATAGAGTGGTGATTGATTACAGTGTTTGGTTAGTTGGTGCCATTACCTTTTCCTTTTGTGGGTGTTCTACATGAAAAGGGGAAAGCATTGGAGACCGGGAGCATTGCCGTTAGTCTTTTTGTATGCATATTACAAATGCAGCGTGTGCTTGCACCGCCACACTGAAGAAGAACTTCATCAGTCTCCCAGGCAGCAGTGTGACAAAGAAAAGGAAAGCCTTCACCATAGACCTGAAAATGATCATAAAAAGCTCCAAGAGAGAAAGTGTCACCTTAAGATAAAGGTTATTGAATGCTACTGAATGTGGAGGGGTCATGGGTTCGGTGCGCTGTTACTAGGAGATCTGATGCAGTGATTACTTCCAGTCCTGTCTTGAGAACCAAATGTCACAGACTTTGTTGTCACGAGGCTGAAATAAAAATGTCGTTTTCTGGTCCAACGGTCGCCAGGTACTTCCAGGTCGCTCGATGCTATCGAGACGAGGGCTCCAAACCGGACCGCCAGCCCGAGTTCACCCAGGTAGGGGGCAACATCTATGATGACTTTGTGGCCCCGAGGCAAGTGGGAGCTAATGGAACTTTTGTCCCTCTCAGGTGGACATAGAAATGTCTTTTGTGGACCAGGCGGGAATCCGATCCCTGGTGGAGGGTTTGTTGCAGTACTCCTGGCCCGCGGGGAAGGCTCCCATCACGCTTCCTTTCCAAACCATGACGTACGAAGAGGCCATGAGGGACTACGGGGTGGACAAACCCGATACCAGATTTGGCATGAAGGTGGGGGGATGTTTGTCTGCATTTTCACCCCGGAATACGCCCGGGTCCTGGACTCCTGCTTGCACTTGCCTTGTTCAGTCGGAAAAAAGGACATTTTTCAAGCTCTAATTATCAGTGCTTTGGAAGTCATCACTGTCTTGCTTTCCCATCTCTCTCGTCCTGTTGGCCGTCCAGCTGATGGACATCAGAGACGTCTTCCTGTCTGCAGACGTTCCTTTCCTCAAATCAGCTGTTAGCCAAGCAGGAAGCTCAGTATTGGCCATCCGTGTCCCCGATGGAGCAGTAAGGACTAACGTTCCTCTGCAGGCCCTCCATACTTCTTGTTGGAACTCTCCTTTCTCTTTGCCTTCAGAGGTTATGTACTGCCAAAGATTTGGAAGGACTGAAACAGGCGTCCAAGACCCAGTTTCACCAGGTAAGCTGCCTTTTCATGCGTCCTACTTGAGTGTTGGATCTTGACCCGAGTATGCCGTATTGGTTTGGTTTTTCCAGCAACCTTGCATCAACCCATGATTGCTTCTTTCTAGCCTTCCCCCCAAAAAGCACAGGATTTCAACAAGTCTGCCGTTTTGCAAAAATTGCCATGTCTTTGTTGTGCCAAGGAGGTGAGTGTGGTGCCGGTCAGAGCTGATGGAACTCTCAAGTCTCCTGTGAAGAACCTGCTGTCAGGCTGCATCAGTGGCGCCTTGCTGAAGAAGACTGGAGCCGAGCCCGGGGACCTCCTCCTGATAGCTGCTGGTGCTACTGACATGGTGGTAAGAGCCTGACCCAAACCAAAGCATTGCTGCTGGCGTGGAGCATCTTATCCCACCTGCAACGTCTCTCAGCGGCCGCTGCTGGGTCATCTTCGTCTGCGGTGCGCCGACCTCCTGGAGTCCCACGGCTCTTCAGTCCGTGATCCTTCGGCATTTCACTTTTTGTGGGTGGTGGATTTCCCGCTCTTCGTGCCCCAGCAGGACAAGCCGGAGCAGCTGGAGTCGGCCCATCATCCGTTCACCGCTGCAGTGCCAGAAGACACGGCGTTGCTGTACTCCCAGCCACAGAAAGTAGGCGGCGTTGAACATCAGCCTGTGGTTTGACATGCAGGTTTTGTCTGGACTTGTATTTGTGGCTTTCCAGGTCCGCGGTCAGCACTATGACCTGGTGTTGAACGGCTGTGAGATCGGCGGAGGATCCATCCGCATCCATAAGGCTTCGGAGCAGCTGCACGTCTTAAAGAATATTCTCAAGGTAAAAGATGTGTTATGGCACTCGCTGCAGGTTCTGTGCTGGTTATGCTTGCCCAGTCAAGGAGCTTTTGTACTCTTCACATACAGTCAAGAATGTTTAAAGTGACATTTTAGAATGCCCGCGACTCTGGTGCAGAGGATTTCTGTTTAGATGAGTATCAACCTTTGGTTAACTTCTTTTTACACTTGCATGACAGTTAATCATGTTGAAATGTGACATTGCCTGTAGCCCCAACAAAGACCTTAGGGTTAGTCATGGTTGACTTCATCTCAGAGAGTAAATCACGGACATGTTTCCCGCTCAGGAGGATCCTGCTGTTCTTTCTCACCTGCTGGAGGCTCTGGACTCAGGAGCGCCACCCCATGGCGGCATCGCTCTTGGTAAGCTTCATTACACAAGGAGGTCCGGTACTGGCCCGCTTTCCGATTTGTCATTGTGGGGAGTCTTTTGCACACGTGTCCGCACAGGACACTACCCAGCATACCTTGCGGGTTATGTTTTGCATGTATTTTAGTAGTGTTTATTTCCACTGTACATTTCAGGCTAATTCATAGCATAAAAGACAGAACCTGAGATAAGTTCTGTATTCATGGGACATTCTGGGGGGTTGATTCCATTAAAAGCTGTAAAAAGCGGTTTCCTTAGCTGGTCTGGGATTATGTTGTGGCATGAGACTTTTAGCAAGCAGAAATGCATCTTTATTATTGGCATATAAATGAAAGAAAAAGTACAAATGTGGAAAATGTCTCTTTTCTAGGTTTGGATCGGCTAGTATCCATCCTGGCGGGGGCGGCCAGCATACGTGATGTCATCGCCTTCCCCAAGTCGTTCCGCGGTCACGACCTCATGAGCCACGCCCCCGATTACTTGTCGGAGGAGGAGCTGAAGTCTTACCACATATCCGTCAAGTGGCCAGCAGGGACGAGAAGGTGAAAGCGTGGAGGTTTAGACAGAAGGTAGCATGGCTGCCAGAGAAGCCGAGCAGGAACAACAAAGAAGCGTGCAGATGAGCCAGGAAGGAAAATCATCTTCAAAATCCTGTAATGGTGAAACCGTAAGAGCAGGCATTCATTTCCAGGCCAAATAAATGTGTAACATTTTGTTGCCATCCAGCTGTTAACGGAGGAACTTTGTTTGCGCACGTCCTGTTTGACCCTCGGCCCACACCGACATTCCAGATGCGAACCGGACCGCAAGTCCAAAGTCATTTGTGTGGCTGTTGTCTTTTGCCGCATTAAGAGCGTTGCACTACAGCCTTCACTTCCGTGTTGCTTCCGGTGAAACTTCAAATTACGAGCAGCATTAATTATTTGTAGTAGTAGCAGTACTATTATGAGTACTGGTGCTATAAAGGAAATACATGAACGACCATACTTCAGATTCTTTCAATATCTTATAACTAATCAACCATATTATTAACAACCTCAATGAATGTGCTGCTCTTAATCTGAAGTTCCAACGCAAACATCCGCTCATCAGGTGGGTTTTGTTGTTGCAATATCAGCGCAAGGCATCGGCGTGGCCTCAGAAGAGAGCAGACACCGAGTGCCACGTCGGCATGGAAGGGAGCTGGATAGATGTGGGCAAGGGCGGCTGTAGAGCCCGCTGTGCAGGTGCCTAAGACGCTGGTTTCCAATCTTTTTTTGCAGCGCCCCCCTTTGCGATAAAAGGACTTTCGGACCGGAGTGAAGTTGGCCCCTCACCCCACGCAAAACTTTGGTCAAATAGTCTCCTTTGTTTGTGCGGTTAAAATGAACGTTTGTGCTGCTTTTGTTTTTGTTTTCTTTCATTGGTCAACCAAAGTTCACCTCCCCCCCATTGACTCCAAATGAAACCAATAATCCCATTTGTTTGTGCTGTTTTATGCAGTTTAAATGAACGTTTGTGCTGCTTTTGTTTTTATTACAGTTTCTTTCATTGGTCAACCAAAATTCATCCTCCCACCCCATTGACTCCAAATGAAACCAATAATCCCATTTGTTTGTGCTGTTTTATGCAGTTTAAATGAACGTTTGTGCTGCTTTTGTTATTAGTTTCTTTCATTGGTCAACCAAAATTCACCTCCCCCCCATTGACTCCAAATGAAACCAAAATAATCCCATTTGTTTGTGCTGTTTTATGCAGTTTAAATGAATGTTTGTGCTGCTTTTGTTTTTGTTTTCTTTCATAGGTCAACCAAAATTCACCTCCCCCCCATTGACTCCAAATGAAACCAAAATAATCCCATTTGTTTGTGCTGTTTTATGCAGTTTAAATGGACGTTTGTGCTGCTTTTGTTTTTATTAGTTTCTTTCATTGGTCAACCAAAGGTCACCCTCCCCCCCATTGACTCCAAATGAAACCAAAATAATCCCATTTGTTTGTGCTGTTTTATGCAGTTAAAATGAATGTTTGTGCTGCTTTTGTTTTTGTTTTCTTTCATAGGTCAACCAAAGTTCATCCTCCCACCCCATTGACTCCAAATGAAACAAATAATCCCATTTGTTTGTGCTGTTTTATGCAGTTAAAATGAATGTTTGTGCTGCTTTTGTTTTTGAGTTATTAGTTTCTTTTATAGGTCAAAGAATGAGACTAATTGGGTTTCATTCTGGGCATGTTATTCATTTTAACTGCACAAAACAGCACAAACAAATGGGAATATTTTGGTTTTATTTGGAGTCAATGGGGGGGCAGGATGAACTTTGGTAGCCCTATGAAAAACTAATAACTCAAAAACGAAAGTAGCACAAATGCTAATTTTAATTGCACAAAACAGCACAAACAAATGAGAGTATTTGAGCAGAGTTTTGCGCAGGTTGGGGGCCAACTTCACTCAGGTCCTGTTTATGTACTGTCATATTATTTATTTCCACATCCAATGTATGTGCAGGAATATGGAACAATCCAAAGTCAATTCTTTAATGGTTATTCATTGTGCTCCAAAAATATGGAAAGCCAGGTTTTATGTAGGATTGTGGTCACCTGACATTAGCAGTATTATGTGACCCCATTACCTTAATTTTAGAAGTAGTCAATTGCTAGCGCAGCCCCCGGTTGTATCCCTGCGGGGGCCCATAGCCAGGCAACGTGACGTCACAAATGCCACGCCAATAGGAGCGTAAAGGCGACCATGGGGTGGTATTTCATGTCTGCGGGCTGGTAAAAGTTAAGCCATACTTAAACTGCAATTAAAAGCTGCTTTTTGGACAACAATAAATGTTCTTCCGGGGCATGTAAACATCTTCTAAAACGTTTGCTGTATTTTTTGAACAGCTTTTGCGCACGTGACAATCACATATTTTACAGACACAGCACATTATAAGCCTGGATGCACATTTCTCTCATGGGACGACAATGCAATCCACTGTGAAAAAACAACGTGCAACGTCTCACACACCACACCGAAATAATGCCCACCTTCACCAATGGGCACCTAAGCTCCTCGTAGCGCCACACCCTAAAAACAGTGGACAAAGTACAAAAAGCAGCATGACAATGCAAATATTGCCTTAATATTTGGACACCAACTGCAGACTGTGAAACAAAACACAAGCGCTACAATAGAATTGGTGTCCAAAGCCAGTGATGCAGGTACACATACCTCACTTGAGAAGATGTCTGAGCTGATCCTGCAGGTTTTTGGAATGCTCCACACTGGAGGACAACACAGCGCCATGAGCTGGCGTTATGGGGAGGCAGTGATGCATGATGACACTTACTTCTTCTGGATGGCCTCCTGTCTGAATGCCATTGGAAGGAGAACAAAAGGAACCTCTCACATCTCAGGGAAACTTTGAAGGCAATTGTGTTTTCTTGCAAAGGACTTACTGGTACTGTAAATGTGTCGTTATAATGGACATTTTCCTCAGACTCTGAAAGACAGGCTGATTTGTTGCACTTCATCATAAGAATGTTTGCTAAGAGGAATATGTTCTCCCACTCACGTCTTCAGAATGTAGGATGGCATCCTCCTGAATGACCATATTCCTGGCTGCTTGGCCTAGAAGCTGAGTAGGCAGACCATGACTGATATGACAGTAATCTGGCATCCGCTCCTCTGACTCCCAGCACCAGGGCAGCACAGAGATCCGAATTTAGTACGGCCAATGTGGCGTCTGGTACTACTCTAGGCTACGTCATATGCACGTGTCATGCGGAAGGCTGCAGAGCTAGTAGCACGTGTGCGTCCATGCTATTATCTGGTTAACACGTGCGTGCTCTGTACCGCCCTGGCGCACGAGCCAATGTGCCCTTCTGGTACTACTCCAGGCTACGCCATGTGCACGTGTCATGCGGAAGGCTGTAGAGCTAGTAGCACGTGTGCGTCCATGCTATTATCTGGTTAACACGTGCGTGCTCTGTACCGTCCTGGCGCACGAGCCAATGTGCCCTTCTGGTACTACTCCAGGCTACGCCATGTGCACGTGTCATGCGGAAGGCTGTAGAGCTAGTAGCACGTGCTATTTCGTGGTTAACGCGTGCTCTTACCTCTTGGCTGCGGGACATTTTCAGCACCTGACGCGTCAGTGCGATCACGTCCACGCCGCACGAACCCACTTTATCGGATAATAATCCTTTCACGGACTGACCGAACCGAGCCTGGGATTCAGCTGACGCCATTTTCCTTTCTGCCGGTCAACCACGGAGCGCGCGAAGGGACAAACTAGTAGTCCGCATCGCGTCTGCTACACTTCAAGCAGGTCCCTCTGTGGTGGTACCGGTTTCATTCGTTCCGACAAACCACACAATGTTTTATGTGTGTGATGTGACCCGAGTGGCAGATGCTGCGTAGTGTCTGTTGTATGAATTACGCAAACCATATATGGGTGTCCCACCGTGATGACGTCACGGAAGCAACCCGGAAGAGATGTGCGCCACCGGTGACCCGAGAAGGGAGCTGCGGAAACAGAGGCAGGATTGTTCTGTTCTGTTCTGGACATCTGTGGAAAAATGCCTTGAAAGGAAATGCCAATTCTAACAAAGGAGGCGTCGCTTGAATGGGAGAAGCTTGTCTTCAGTTGACTGCCGAGTTGCAGCCCCTGGACTGACAGACACCTGGCGTGTTGTGACGTGGCCGCCATTCCTTCACTTCAAGGAAAAAGGCATGGCTCCCATGGGCATCCGCCTGTCGCCGCTCGGCCTGGCCGTGTTCTGCCTGCTCGGAGTGGGCATTGTGTACCACCTCTACGCCGAGGGCATCTCCAGCAGGCTGTCTGCGTTCAGGTGATCCTCTTGTTTGCTCCCATCTTTGAAGGCCGAACACCCCCAATTGCAAATAATGCAAACCACTTCCCCGCTGGTGGGCTCCCATGAGCGCATGCGCGGTGTGTTCGTGTCCTCAGCCTCCATCCTGCAAGGCATCCTGTTGGGTGCGTCTCTTCTAGGATGTGCTGCTGCTTTATTCACTTTACTAGACTAAAAACTACAATGTAAAAAACCCTAACAGAGCTCATTTTACGAGTGAATATTAGGAGAAAGAGGTTACAGTGTAGTAAGAAAAAGTGGGACATAACATAAAAAATAGTCATAATATGATGAGAAACAACAAGTAGAGTTGCCATTTTTGTGAAATTAGTTATGAGGATACAGTATAAAGTCAGAATTGTGAAAAAAGTTGAAGGCGTTGGAAAATAAAAAAACACCAACAGCAGAAATGTGACCAAAAACTGTCATTTGACAAAATAGTAACAATTTTATGAGGATAAGTAACGTTATTCTAGTAGCATAGAGCTGAAATATGAAACAATATCTAGTCAAAGTGTTTGACAGTACATGTGCAGAGAAGGCAAGTGCTTTTCTTTTTGTTTGTTTGTGCAGAAGGAAGAAGAACGTTGATCTGAGAGAACTTCTGGCTGTGTCTGTGGAGGCTGCAGTTGTTGGAGGCAAAGAGGTGTGGAAAACATTTTCCCACAAGAATAAAGTCCCCCTGATGCTTTTATGTTGGTGAACATCAAGGAAACCTTTTGTTGGTTTCTGGGTTCTGTTCTGCTGGCACTGACCGAAGTAGCGTGAGCTCCTATGAGCTGAGTGAAATCCATGGTAATGGTTGAAATTAATTTGAACATGCGTGTAAATGACATAGGAATACATCACTTAATACAACGGACAGTTCCACGTGTCCAAAAGGAGGAGGAAGAAGCAAAGCTTATTAAATCCTACCCCCTATTTCCATACATTTGTGCACTTACTAAGTTTGAATGCATAAGTAAGGTCATGTGACAGTGTTTTGGATAGTAGTCCTTGTCATGGTAAATAAATTATATTGCCGTCCTGATGAATGATATTCATAATAAATAACAATAATAGTAGTGTATAACAATTGTAAGAAAACATTGTTGTAGTACAGACAATGTTCTCGCTAGGATGAAAGGTTCCTAGTACAAGTACAAGGTGATAGTACCAAACATAGCATTGACAGTCAACAGACAGAACATGTACTCTCCAAGGAATGAAGTAATACGGAAGTAATATTTCACCAGTCTTCTTTCTTCAAGCACCAGGAAATGCATCAAAATAGAAACAGGTACCTCCCGTGTCTTTTCTGGCTTCAGAACGCACAGAAAAGGGAAATCATAGGGAGGTCACCGGTTTCATCTCTCAAGCCTCCACTTCCTCCTCCAGCCCATCCATTTGTTTACCAAGTGACGCTCTTCCTTAATGTCTTTTGCATTATTACTTCTCGGAGACACTCCTTGCTTGCTGGACGTCTGCCACGTCCTCTTCCTCTGCATTTGCTGCGGCAGAAGCGCCTTCCCATTGTTAAGTTGGGGTGTTAGCGTCGGTTAGCTTGCCTGGCTAGCGATCGTCGGCAGTCGCGGCTCGGTGGGGTTGGGAAAAGGGCCAAAGTGATGCGAATCTTTAGTCTTTCCTTGATTGATTGACACGTCTTCCTAGGTGAAGAAGGTGCGTGCTGAAAACAGCTTGAAGGAAAAGTCCAAGGGCAAGACAAAGGAGGGGGCAAATGAGCTGCTGACCCTGGGTGACCTGCTGTCGCACAGAAAGATGTACAACCTTCTCAGGAACACCTTCCCTGAAGTCACGGTAAGTGCACCATGCCAGTGATCTACGGGCGCACAAACTGGGTATGTACCAACATGTAACCTTTGTACTCCATTGCATGCAGTTTCGTTACACTGTAAAGAAGAGACGTTTGAATAAACACCATGATGTATTCAGACTTCAAACACAGCAAAAAGTCATTCCTGTAAGCCCTACCCCCCAGGTAATCAGCGAGGAGCATGACAACTTGGTGGACCAAGCCGCAGTCTGGAGTCGGGTCATTCCAGCTGAGATACGTGACAAGATCAAAGGAGGCAAGGAAGTTCCTGCTGACAGTGTCACTGTGTGGATTGACCCTTTAGATGCCACGCAGGAATACACAGGTGGACTTTTCAGTGTCTTCATCTTGATTCTTAACAAAACACGGCCCAAGGTTGACTTTGGCTTTGAGGTGTCATGCCATGTCTTCATCCCCGCAGAGAACCTGGTGAAGTATGTGACCACCATGGTGTGTGTGGCTGTGGACGGTAGACCAGTCATCGGGGTCATACACCAGCCATTCACCGGCTTCACGGGTAAGTGACTCCCTAACCCGCCCCGCCCCCAAACATACCGTGTCAGGACAATGTTCATTAGATTGTACTAACGGTAGTACAAATTCAAGTGCCCATGACATGGCAGAAAGGAAGTACTCCCACAGATAAATACATGAGTGACATGAAGTGATTTCAACACACACCCCGGTGAGTTTTCCGAACCGACACCACCTTGGCCGTGACATCCGAGAACCGAATGGACGTATCGAGGCCTCTTGTCCCCAAAACACACTCGCCTCATCTATCACCCGATTCACGTACATTCCGTTAAAGTCACCATTACCAGGAAGAAATGGCAGACGTGGCAAACCAGCGGTAATCTAAAGAGAACAAAGTCAAAATGTGGAGGAAAAATCCAGAAAAGTCACAATTATATGAGAATATTATGTGTAAAAATCATTTCTAAATTATTCAATTGAACTGAAATCACTCATTTAGTCGCATAGAGTTCAACTATTTGTTTGATTATGTAAAACAAACAGATTAGTAGCATGAAGTTGCAATATTATAAGTCAACAATAAATAAGTCATTTTCACAAAATCAGGTTGGGGGAAAGTCAATCTTAGCATATTTCTACAAAAGATGTTCACCACGTGGCCTCGCTGGGAAACCCCAAGACCCCACCAGCCATGCACGCACATCAGTGTTGTCAGCAAGAACGTGCTTCCAGTTGCAAGTTATTGCATTGTTGCCTACGCGTGTGAAAGGTCTGATGAACCCAGCACACAATTACCCGCCATGTAGCACTACTTTTGCTCTTCGACTGTCGCAAAGACACTTTGAATGACATGATGTGGTGTATTTAACAGCGCGCATGTTCATGTCTATCATCTCTCTCGTAGCGTGGGCGCTGGTGCCTCATGGATCCAACATGTCTGCCCGCTCAGCCTACAGCGTTAGCCCTCCTAAAGTCATTGTGTCCCGTTCCCATTCGGGGAAGGTCAAAAGCTACATCCACGATGCTTTTGGCAACGGTACGGCCATTCTAGAAGCAGGAGGAGCAGGTGAGTGTGCGGACAATGATGGGCAGAGTAGTTACGTTTCAGGACTGCCTGCAATGGCGAAAAAGTGCCAAAAACCAACCCAGCCGGAGGTCACATCTCACTCAAAAATAACACAAGTGGAAAGTAACCGCACCACACGCTTACAACTGATGTACGCATGTCCTGCAGGCTTCCCAGCATGCATTGTGGGTTATACGTAAATGAGTATGAAAGTGTTGCATGGGTGTGGTGTGGGGGGGTCTACTGTGTGTCCTTTTTGTGAAAGAATCAGCTGATCATCTTCCTCCTCCTCTCAGGGTACAAGGTCCTGTCACTCTTGCAAATGCCGCCCGGGGAACGAGAGGCCGTAGACCAAGCCGATGTTTACATTCACATCACTTTCATCAAAAAATGGGACATCTGCGCTGGCGCGGCACTTCTGACTGCAATGGGTAATTTCTTCTTTTTATTATGAATTCATTTGTCATGCGCCTGGAGGTGGGGCACGATGGCGAGCCTCTGCATCCATCCGCCGGATACTCGAATCTCGGGTTCAGGAGGAGCAGTGTGGTTTTGGTCCTGGTCGTGGAACTGTGGACCAGCTCTATACTCTCGGCAGGGTCCTTGAGGGTGCGTGGGAGTTTGCCCAACCAACCTACATGTGTCTTGTGGACTTGGAGAAGGCATTGGACCGTGTTCCTCGGGGAATACTGTGGGGAGCGCTCCCGGAATATGGGGTATCGGACCACCTAATCCAGGCGGTTCGTTCCCTGTATGACCGGTGTCAGAGTTTGGTTCGCGTTGCCGGCAATAAGTCGGACACGTTTCCAGTGAGGGTTGGACTCCGCCAGGGCTGGCCTTTGTCACCGATTCTGTTCACGACTTTCATGGACAGAATTTCTAGGCGCAGCCAGGGTGTTGAGGGGTTCCGGTTTGGTGGCTGCAGGATTTGGTCTCCGGATGACGTGGTCCTGTTGGCTTCATCGAGTAGTGACCTTCAACTCTCACTGGATCGGTTCGTAGCTGAGTGTGAAGCGGCTGGGATGAGAATCAGCACCTCCAAATCCAAGTCCATGGTTCTTGCCCGGGAAAGGGTGGAGTGCCTTCTCCGGGACAGGCGATGGACAGGAGGATTGGTGCGGCGTCTGCAGTGATGCGGACTCTGCACCGATATGTCGTGGTGAAGAGAGAGATGAGCCGAAAGGCAAAGCTCTCGATTTACCGGTGGATCTACGTTCCTAACCTCACCTATGATAATGAGCTTTGGGTAGTGACCGAAAGGACAAGATGGCGGGTACAAGCGGCCCAAATGAGTTTTCTCCGCAGGGTGGCTGGGCTCTCCCTTAGAGATAGGGTGAGAAGCACTGTCATCCGGGAGAAACCCGAAGTAGAACCGCTGCTCCTCCGCATTGAGAGGAGTCAGATGAGGTGGCTCGGGTGTCTGGTTAGGACGCCTCCCTGGGAAGGTGTTCAGGGCACGTCCAACCGGTAGGAGGCCTCGGGGAAGACCCAGGACACGCTGGAGAGACTATGTCTCTCAGCTGGCCTGGGAACGCCTCGGCATCCGCCGGGAAGAGCTAGACAAAGTGGCCGGGGAGAGGGACGTCTGGGTTTCCCTGCTTAGGCTGCTGCCCCCCGACCCGACCTCGGATAAGCGGAAGAAAATGGATGGATGGATGGCATCTGTCATGCGGTGGGCCCGCGAGTTTTTCCCTTAACAACCAAAGTTTTGCCATTCTGCCGTTTGTCTGCCTGTTTATTGCCCGTTATTGCATCCGGTTTGTTTATGCCGCCACCTTGGATCACGTGGGCAGGACGAAATCTCTCGATACTGGCAGGTGATTGCGCAACACGTTTTAGGTGCTTGGTGCATCAAAGATGTATGGAATGACAGGAGTGCAAAAATGAAAAGGAAACACAAAGAGAATCAATAATACAAGATTTTTCCATTTGCATTTTGTCTTTTTTTTTGCTGCCACGGTGTTTAGTCCCATCCAGCCTCTCAGCAGCTTCGATATGGACCCCATCATGTAGGACGTTTGCGCAAAGTATGTGCATGGTGGCCTGATAGCCATGTTACTTCCTGTCCCTGACCCTCTTCCAGTCACCGACGCTACATTTGAGCATAGATACCGCACCGTCCCGGCGAGCCACCCTGGCAGAAGAACCTGTCATTGTATTGTCTTTGTCTTTTGTCGCCAGCCGGAGCCATGCGGGAGTGCGATGAGAAAGGATGAAGACAAAAGACCAAAATCAATGAGAAAATGTCAAACAAATATGTTTGTATTATTGAAGCTCTTTGTATATCCACGTGCATTTTCTTTTCATTTTGGCACTCCTGTGATTCCATTACACATGGACCACACAAGACCTCCCAATGTAAAGAGAAGAAGAATGTGTTATTTTGGGATTTTTGGGGGGGTTGCAGCAAAACCAAGAAGAGGTGATGTCAAATGTCACCTTTCCACCCAGTTTCACATAATGTCACTTATTATTGCATCATGTGAAACTAATTATTGTCCATTTTTAATGGCAAAATTTGGTTTTGGTTTGAGTCGGACCTCCTGGAACAGATTAATAACGTAATTACTATCGGAAATAGTCATATTGCTCTGTAAATATGAATAAATACAATGTTTAATGATCATAAAAAGGGCTTATTTTCTAGCCTAGATACCAGTACGCGCCGCAGCACTTAGATGTAATCATGCTTGCAGGGGGTCACATGACATCCCTGAAGGGAGAGGACATTGACTACAGCGGGACGCCTCTCACCAAAGGGGGACTGGTGGCCAGCGTCAGTGTGGATCATAAGGCCATACTGGAGAGGCTGCCGAACTGGGATCCTGACAAGCAGTGAAAGACCCGACACCAAAGTGGCTGGTCCTGTAATGGGGATATTTTGGCGCGTCATTTGAGAGCTTGCTTTTCCCAGAGTGGTGGACTAGACACAATAACAAGAGCTCACAATTCATTGGGATCAGCACCGTGATTGGGCAGGGCAGCAGAGCCAGCATGGCTGGCACTACCGGACTGTGAGTGAGTTGAATGATCCAGCGATACCTCCACGAGGATGTGTAAATATCCTTTGTGGTTGGACTCTCTGGGGTGACAACTCACCGAGGAAAGAAGTGGTGCCGCCTGTTCCATCAAGAGGCTCATGGGTGTTTTTCTTTGTGCGTATAAATCTTATATTATTTTACGTTGCTTTGGTTTGAAAGTAAATTATGAAAAAAAGACCGTGTGAGACGCTGAATTCACCCAGCAGGGGGAGGAGCCAACTCGGCCATTTTGTTGCTAGATCTGGCAACATTCCAACGCCCTTTGAGGACATATTTTCTCAAAAGCGACAATCCTAGCAACTTTTTCTGGCGGCGTTCCGAGCTTTCTGGATTTGTTGTTTTCCCCCCCGCCCAAAGGCAGTGTACAGTCAGCTTCCGTGGCAGACTGAGAGCATGGTGTGGAGCACTACGCACACGCAAGCCGCGGGGGTTTTACACAGCAAGGTTTGAAATGCAACGTTTCTTTATCATCAATCAACCTGGATTAAAGAGGATGATGTGTTTATATTTTCTTCTTAGTCTATTGCGATCATTCTTGGGGTAAATGGAAGTCACTGATAAGCCTGCTGTATTATTGTGATGCTCAGTTGCTATTCCACGTATTCGCCACAAGGGGGTGCTACTCAGCTCACGACCCACATTGAGGCAGGTGAACTTGAGTGCTCATTTCAAAAAGCTCTCAATACCAACCTTGTGATGGGAGAACTTTGTGGGGCGCTCTCTGTGATCAAATATGATTTAATTTTGTTGAAATAATGACTAATTGGAAATTCAACCATGAATGAAGTTTACTTGGAGTTGTAATGAAGGTGTTTTTTTGTGCGTACACTGGCACACTCCTAGTGCGTCGTTGTATAATTTGCTGTGCGTTTTGCTGCGTTCGCTTGCTGATGTCAGCAAAAGTCTCCTAACTTTTCATTTTGTGTATTCTCAATTCGCTCGGTCCTCTTCTGTCGTCTTCTATGTTTATCTGCACATAAAGTGACTTCCAGGTGAGCTCTGTGCACCAAACAGAATGATCTTTTGTTGCATTTGATTTTCTCAACATAACTGTGAAAAAGTAAACCAATGAATGCAATGTACTGATGAAATACAGTAGGTTAGGAAATGCATTGATTGATGTTTCATTTTAGCACACCGATGCTTTGTTGAGGTCATCAACAAAGCACAAGGTTAAATAAAAAGATTGTGCTCGGGGAAGTGTTTGTATATGGGCCCTGTAGCACCGTAACCACCAATCAAATCATGACCTGCAATGTTTTGCCTCCCTTTTTGATTGCCTCCAGTATGCGCATGTATTTTTCCACAGGCACCTTTTCAACATTTTCCTTTATGAATCATCAATTTCAGTGAGTTTTTAGGATTTACAGAAAGTGTGCAAACAATTATTTGAACAAAATTAGGCAGGCGCATACATTTGGGCACCCTTGTTTTGTTGGTTTGAATACCTTCAGCACTAATTATTGGGACACAAAATTTGTCAGGTAAGCACAGTGACCCTTGACCTACATACAGGGGGTATGTGAAGCCAATTATGAGAAAGGGTATTTCTCTTTGCAACTTCTCTCAAGTGGGGCAACATAGGAGCCTTGCAACAAATGACCTGAAAACAAAGATTGTTCGACATACTGGTTTGGGGGGAGGATATAAAAAGCTAGCTCAGAAATTCCAGCTGTCAGTTCCCTCTGTGAGGCACATAGTGGGGGAAATGGAAGACCACCCACAGACCAGCTCTAAAAGACCCACAACATGATCTTGGGGGAGGTGGTGTCACTGCTTCGCTCAACTATTCGGCGCACTTTGCTCAAGGGGATGCCGTATGAGGAAGAAGCCATTTCCGTGCACACACCGCAGGTGGAGTGGTTCGAGGTACGCTACAGCTCATTAGGACAAGCCGCCGTCATTTTGGAACAAGGTGCTGTGGACTGATGAAAGTAAAATAGTTATTTGGACCTACAAAGAGCGGGCAAGGTGGATGAAGAACCCAGCATTCCACGACAAACAGCGCTACCCACAGTAGAATGTGGTGGGGGGGCCAAAACAGGTCCTGGCAATCTTGTTCAAATTGAAGGTGGCATGGATTCCAGTCAGCATCACAGCTTCCTGCTAGCAATGTTTGAGAATGTTGCCCCGGGGCTGGATACTTCTGCAAGTCTTCAGCAAGGGCATTCATGCAGGGGAACAAGTACAACAGATCTGCTATATGATATACTCCACAGAAACTGCTGATCCGAACCTCGCCATCGTGGCACTTTGCCGCCCATCCTCTTGGTGGCAGTATCGCATTAATACGCCGTTTGCCGCAAAAGGGATGCCGGAAGTGCAGCGTACGGAACCGAAGAACCGGCCCGTTGCTGCTTCCTTCCAAACAGAAATTGGCCTTTTGGTACCACCGCCAGACCCTATATCGGGCGTTTGTGCACGTCGGTTCCCGGCAGCAAGATGTTTAACAGACAAACGAGTCTGTGGATGGGTGATGTATGTTCCGCTTGCCTTTTAGCTAGCGGTATGCTAACTTGGGCTATCAGCTAGCCTTTTAGCTAGCGGTATGCTAACTTGGGCTGTCAGCTAGCCTTTTAGCTATTAGCTAGCTAGCCTTTTAGCTAGCGGTATGCTAACTTGGGCTGTCAGCTAGCCTTTTAGCTATTAGCTAGCTAGCTTTTTAGCTAGCGGTATGCTAACTTGGGCTGTCAGCTTGCTTTTTTAGCTATAAGCTAGCCTTTTAGCTAGCGGTATGCTAACTTGGGCTGTCAGCTTGCCTTTTAGCTATAAGCTAGCCTTTTAGCTAGCGATATGCTAACTTGGGCTGTCAAGTTGCCTTTTAGTTATCAGCTAGCCTTTTAGCTAGCGGTATGCTAACTTGGGCTGTCAGCTTGCCTTTTAGCTATCAGCTAGCCTTTTAGCTAGCGATATGCTAACTTGGGCTGTCAGGTTGCCTTTTAGTTATCAGCTAGCCTTTTAGCTAGCGGTATGCTTCTAGGCTGTCAGCTTGCTTTTTAGCTATAAGCTAGCCTTTTAGCTAGCGATATGCTAACTTGGGCTGTCAGCTTGCCTTTTAGCTATCAGCTAGCGGTATGCTAACTTGGCTGTCAGTAGCGGTATGCTAACTTGGCTATCAGCTAGCCTTTTAGCTAGCGGTATGCTAACTTGGCTATCAGCTAGCCTTTTAGCTAGCGGTATGCTAACTTGGCTGTCAGCTTGCCTTTTAGCTAGCGGTATGCTAACTTGGCTGTCAGCTTGCCTTTTAGCTAGCGGTATGCTAACTTGGCTGTCAGCGCGTGCTGTAAGGTTAGTAGTTGCACAAAGGGGAGATCTCCCGCATGTATGCCCGTCGTCGGTCAGATCCTTGCCTGCGTGCTCCGTGCTGCGTCTACAGAATGTAATACTACCGCAAGCACACTGGCGCGTCCTCAGATATCCCCGGTAGTTGCTCGACATACAGGCGGTGTGTGGCTCAGATTGATGCCGTGCTTGTGTTCAGCTGGACCCA
Source organism: Oostethus manadensis (assembly GCA_024372805.1). Lineage (NCBI taxonomy): Eukaryota > Metazoa > Chordata > Actinopteri > Syngnathiformes > Syngnathidae > Oostethus > Oostethus manadensis. The sequence goes on from QODF01000082.1 coordinate 1,571,089, forward strand.
TACATGGACGAGAACTTCATCAAGCAAGCCTTCGGCGCTATGGGAGAGCTGCCGCTGGGAGTGAAAATCATCACGCACAGGATAAAAGGGTAGGTCCACTCTGTCGAACATAAGCCATCAAAATGAGCCATCATTGCCAAATGCCAGGCGTGGCTAGATGGGCACCAATCCTTCCATCTGGGCTCTCAAGCGCAGTTTGACTGGGAGTATGTGGGGCTGGGAGTGTCCTCGGGAGAGGACCATTCCCACCACATTTGCACCGGAATACAGGCTTGTAGTTTTCATATGGAAGGATGGTGAGACTAATGTCTACTTTGACAAATGTAACCATCTCTTTTTCAAATAAGGGTTATGGGATGCTATCTCAACCCATGTATCTACTCCCAGCAAGTTACCCGCTTACTGCACATTAAAAAAACACCTTTAAAGAGTTTATCCAAATTTATGTCTTCACAAATTTCATTCTTGCAATGCCATTTTTCTGAATGCATGTCAATGTGCTTCTTTCATATTGGATGGCGGGCATCCTCAATGACATAATCTAGTTTTCATATTCATATTTTTCCTGTTACAAGCTGCTTCCTCCTAGTCCTTTTTGGACATGTTTCTGTCATAAGCAAATTCATCCATAACCGTATATTTTTATGTCTTGTATTTTTATTATTCATTTCCAGTATTACCAGTTCAGCGGCAAGTCACTAAAGTCCAGGATCTTGCTGAAATAATTTGTCAAACAAAAGTGGAGCCTTTCTGATGTGTTTGCTTTTAAATGTGCCACCAGCGGGTCACAAAAGAGTCGTGTCTTGCAGTGGTTCTGCAGGATACTGCTTTGTGGAGATGGCAGATGAAGAGAGTGTTGATCGCTGCGTTCAAAGACTCAATGGAAAACTGGTTCCTGGATCGAACCCGGTCAGTTGTTTAGCATCATTGCGCATGAATTGTTCCTATTGGCTCTTTTCAATATCAGCTTGAATATAATATTTGTTGTCCAATTAATCTGTGAATGCATCTGACCTTCCTTTTTCTGCAGTGATAGTTTATGTTGTCAAGCACTAGTCTGTGCGTGGATAGTGGAGCTCAATTAGTTGTGGTCCTTTCGTATTGAGGTTGATTATTGCTTTGCAATAAATTATGCTGGAGTATGCGAATGTAGTGACAGGGCTCCAGACTAACTTTTTTTTTTTTTTTTTTTTACTGGGACCACAGTGGCCTGTAACTTATTGGCCCCCTTCCCATGAGCGAGATAGCCCCTAGTGGGAGAAAAACAAACTCCAAACTAAACGTATTTTTTTAGCGCCATAATGTCACTGTGGTAGAAAATGTACATTTGCAGTCCCAAAACCAGAGGCTAGCTGGGAGACCAGCTAGCTAGCAGCAAGGCAAACTGTGTAAAGGAAGACAGGGATGGCAATGAGACTGAAAGGTGAGCGGCATTGATAGGCTTAGCCTTTGACACGCCCCCGCCAACTGACTCTGATTTTTTGGTAATGAAGAACAAAGTGTGTCCCTTGTCAGCTCAATACGGGACGCCGGTCACACATGGAGTGAATAGAGGGAAGCTGTACTAGCATTGTCTCCGATTTTAGTTTCAGTCTGGAGCCCTGAGTGACATTTAAACCACACACACACACACACATACACACACTTGAGTGCCCAGCGGTGCCAAATGTACTGCTGTCAAGTTCTGCTGGCCAAGCTCCTGTGCTCTGCTGTCCCCTGCCCTGTACCTGCTGCTGAGAGGCTGCTTGTACATGAATGTACTTTGTTTGAAGCCGGTGAATAGACTCTCTGGTAGCAACTAACTGAGGAATGGGCTAAAGGCTGGTCTGGGTGGAGGAGGTACGTAAACCCAAATAACAAGCATAATAACGCCTCTCTTTGTTCCCAGCAATATCAGTGCTATACTACAAGGCTTTGCTGTGTGTGTGCTTGGCTCAGTGTTTGCTTTCTCTTCCTGTTTGCAGCCTCGCAAGTTTAAGCTCAATTTTGCCACCTACGGGAAACGGCCGGAGGCAGGGTAAGTTCAACTTTGTTCGTTCTTGTTAATGCCGTTCATTTAAATGCAGTTCTGGCCACATACAAGTGCCACCTGTACTCCTCGTGTATGAGCTTTTTTTAAGAATGTGATCATTTTCCAACTGGATAAGATGGGCCTGGATGATGACAAGAAGTTAGGGATATTTCCGATACATTTTGGTATCAACGGAAAATGTACTATATTGAATGCATATGTTCAACACTTGACACACACGCTGTTCTTTCACATAACAGTTGTGCATATCTCTGACTTTTTGTTAGTAGTATATATAAGTGTAGAATGCATATATATTTATTTATTTATGCATGCTCACACACACACACACACACACATACAATATTTCCATTTTTTTAAATCAATTTTGATTTGAATTTTGGCCCACTCATCTTTGCAGAATTGTTGTCATTCAGCCACATTGGAGGCTTTTTCAGCATGAAGTGCATTTTTCAAGGTCACGCCACAGCATGTCATGCCATTGAGAGGCGGACTTTTCTGGGTCATTGTCCTGCTTAGCCTTACTGGTATTGGTCCAGAAACTCTGCCATGCAGGCCGGTTCTGCCCTGTGTCTTTCTTATGGTGGACTCATGAACATTGACCTCAACTGAGTGAGTGTGGCCTGTACTTCTTGGATGTTGTTGTGGCGTCTTGTGCGACCTCTTGGATGCGCTCTTTGGATAATTTTGGTTGACCGGCCACTCTTGGGAAGGTTCACCACTGCAGTTGAGTTGCCATAATATTTAAATTAGACTGGTCTGAAACTTTTACGTGTGACAAACATGAACAATTACATGCAGCAGGATCGAGGGTTGAACCAGCAACCATTGGGTTGGGCCCGAGCCATGAAAATGAAGCAGTTTCAGTAAATGTCAGAATTTGTGTGTGAATGCTGTGTTAAAGTTTATAAGAAATACTGAAATATCTTTAAAAAGTGTTCATCTATTCCCTGACTGAGGATGGAACCAGCAGCCATCAGGATGGCAGACAGACCCCTCTACCTTGTGTGAAATAACGCTTTTGTACTTCCCTCAGGCCCGAGTTCTCAGTGTTTGTGGGTGACTTGTCCTCTGAGGTGGATGACTATCAGCTCCACCAAGTCTTTAAGAAGTTCCCCACTTGCAAGGGAGCCAAAGTAGTCACCGACCAGTATGGCTACTCCAGGTACGCCTGCTTCATTTAATCATAGTTTAACACCAAGGCTTGCAAAGAAGTAATACTGTGATGTTTGTGTAGAAGCTACTGGATAGCAAAGCAAAGGACTATACTCACTAGAAGCTTGAAGAAATGTGTTCTTGTCTTAATGCTAAAACTATTGTTTTCCCCATATAGGCTAAGCCAGAGCAACTCACAATTCAAGTGATGCTACCTGATGTTAAAAGTAAAAGCACAAGTTTCAGTTCTACCATAATAATACCCATATATATACATTGTTTTCAATATAAGCGGCTATCAAATGCCTAGTATGGATTACACTGCGGCACGGATGGGAGATCTGACTCGTGTTTGCCTGCAGAGGCTACGGCTTCGTCAAGTTTGCCGATGAAAGTGAGCAGAAGGCGGCGATCGAGGAGTGCCAGGGCACAGTGCTTGGCGGGAAAGCACTCAGGCTCAGTGTCGCTGTGGCAAAGAGGTAAGGTGATGACCCCGCAGGACTGCCATCTAGGTGTGGTGAAGCCACACCTATTCTGCCACTCGTGAACTCAATTTTCAATTCGTTTGTTGTGCAGCCAGAAGACAAACACCTGGATGAGCCAGACTCCCAATTACCAGAGCAATTACAGCCCGTCTCCATCCAGCTACTATGCTGGTGGGGGGCAAGGCTACTACTCTCAGTGGGGCGCTTACGGGCAGTACAGCGGCTACAACAATGGCGGCTACAACTACAACTACAACTACGGGCCTTTCGGATACCCTCCTCCGAACAATATGATGCCGCCCCCATCTGTGGGGATGCCGCCCGCATCGGCTGACATGACAGGAGGCTTGGAGGTTGGTAACGTTCAGACACTGCTGCTTCAAGAAATGGCCCCACGCCCACTAAGCACAGAACAGCACGCTTTGTGTGATACACGGGTCATTACTCTAATCAGAGACAAAGTAGAGCGGGGGTTTGTTTACAAAGGGATGTGAGCCTGTGTGACAGCAACGGACCGAGAAGCAGGTTTTCATAGGGAATTTATGCTTTATCAGACTTTTTGTGCAGTTTTATTTTTGCGTTTCACCCTTTGTCACATTTTTGCCATGTTTTTGTTTGGTTGAGGAGGTAAGCGACAGCTGAATCAAGGTGGGACGTTCGCATACCCTTGTGTGGCATTGGGAAAGTGCAAAAGGTTTGCCAGACATCTCCGTGGCATCACTCTGGCTGCTTGGAGCGTGTGCCTGAATACAGTGCACCTTGCTGGGCTGCAGCAGGTGGCTCCTCCCCCTCTATACTCTGGTTCTCCTGACATCCATAGCAGCAGAGCAGCTGCTCGGGACGTGTGCCCAAATACAGTGTACCTTGCTGGGCCACTGCAGGTGGCTCCTCCCCCTCTATACTCTGGTTCTCCTGGTAGTAGTAATGTCACGATATTTCAACAGGTACACTTGCTCACATCCTCATTTCCGCCACTCCTTACCTCCACAGGTGTACATAAACTCTACATTTAACATACACTTACCGGTATCATATCGGTATATGCACATTTTTTGTCCATCTTCCTTGCCGATATTTTCCCGCATTGCTGTAATCGAATATATTGCTCTTTTATGGAAAAAAACCCTTTAATGTTGTGTAAGCCGATAGCAATGCAGTCTCATATTCTGTCAATGTTTTCTTTTCAGGAGAGCCATGGAGACACTGGAGACCGAGAGGAGGAGGAGGAGGATGCAGAAGGTAACCCCTCAACATTAAAGCTGGTTGATGTGGAGACGATGCCAGTGATATTGTTGCTGTCATGAAACCCTTTTTCACTCAGCGTGAAATGTTCTTCCAGCACCAATCCAAGGATGCGATGTGGACCAGTGGAACGAAGACTTTATGCAGCGTAGCGAAGAGCTCTACAATGCCTTGATGGACTGTCACTGGGAACCACTGGACTCCTTTGACTCCCCCATACCCCTTCTGTCATGATACATTCTAGCAGTCCTCAACTCGTCCACAGACATGACCCACAACTTTCCATGACATCTAACTTATTCAGTTTCCCATCTTCACTGCTTTTGGCCTGACATAACGCCGCTTACAGGTGACTGGATCACACCCTTTTATCGTTAACCACTTTGGTAAAATAATGTGTGTGTGGCTTGTTGACATTGTTAGTCACTTCCACATTAGTTGTAACCAACTAAAGTTGTATTGATTCCAGAAACAGGACTACATTCCTGTCCTTGATGAAATACTATTCCCAAATGTAATGATTGGGCCATGTGTCTGATGTAAAGGAATGTCGCTTAGCAGGGTTGTTGGCGTCTCCGATGCAAATGCAAGAACCTTCAAGCACCGTACCAAGGAGCACCACCATGAAGTTCCCAGCAGTGGCTTTGTATTTTGTATGTTTCTTATTTCCAGTCATGTGTGATCAATTAAAGAAGGAACTGTAAGCGTCTCCTGACCTTGGAGTCCAAGACTGAAGCAATGATGGTACTTGACATTTTTCCTGGTCAGGTGTCATCCTGGGAATGATTCATACCCTTACCAAGTGGAAGCCCGAAGGTAGGAGGATATTCACTTTCATGCAAAAGCAGTAATGGTTTATGTGGTTTGACCTATCAGGCAGCAGCTGTACCATTACACTACCAGGGACTGGCAGGTGAGTGGGTCAATTCTGCCAATTTATTCTCACTCACTTGATTTTTTTCGGTAAAATGTACAGCATATATGTACCACGGTTACGAAAACTTCTATATGCTACAGTGGTCACGTTTTTTGTCCTGAATCTGAGATTTCACACTTTGTTTGGCGGTTCTTGAGCGCACCATAGTGGTACAGCCAGAGCTCCATTTGTTCATCATTGATTAGTGGTGAGTAGCTATACATTTTTTTTGCTTGAAATGTGTTGAATTAGTTTGTGAGGCGTATTTAGGGATTAAGCCTGGACTGAGTCAAGAGTAAACATTAGCAATTGAAGCGAGAAAGTGTGTGTTCTGGAGCGGAATCTTAACAGTTACAACATTCACTTTTATGGCAAATGCAGATCTGAATGCTCCAACATATGATCAGTGAAGTTGGTTTAGTGTCTGTCTGTACAACTCACAATGTGTGACCTTCTGATACTTTGGGTGTCCAAAGTACAGCCGGGGGGGGCATTTGCAGCCCACATTACACACACGCAAGCAACAAAAATGTAAATTCTGCATTCATTTTACAAGAATAATGTTAAAATGCTAAGAGAAAAAGTTCTAATAATTGTAAAAAGTTGACAAACATGTAATGAAAATGACTTTTTAAGTAGTATATGAAACCACAAAGTGGTATTTGTTTGAAAATTAGATGAAAGGAATCAAACAGAAGAAATTTGATTCTCCCCCAGATTCCATCTTCTGTCAGATTGGCTTGTTTTTCCACACAAATAGCTCATCTTTTCATGTTGTTTTCACCTCTAAATGCAGTCTGTGCAGGCGCAGCCTATCCTAGCCAATCCAAAAGTGCGTGTAGACATCCAGCCATATTTATTGATTGGATAAGCAATGCAACCAGATGTAAAAACGGTCTCTTATTCATCCTTTGGTGTGAAACCCAAAGGTCTTCAGTCCACAGCAAAAATAAAGGACTTGGCCTCACTGTTCCGATGCTTCTGGAGAGGTGAGTATTTACAGTGCCTCGTGAAAGCATTCGGGCCACTTGAACTTTGCCATCTGTTGCCACATTTCAGGCTTCAAAATTATATAAAAAGCTAATTTTTGTGAAGAATCAACCAACAAGTGGGACACAATCATGAAGTGGAACGAAATTTATTGGATATTTCAAACTTTTTTAACAAAAGACGGAGAAATTGGGCGTGCAAAATAATTCAGCCCTGTTAAGTGAATACTTTGTAGCGCTACCTTTTGGAGAGCCTGGAATTTTTGCCCATTCCTTCTTGAAAACAGCTCGAGCTCAGTAAAGTTGGATGGGGAGAGCGTTTGCGAACATCAGCTTTCAGTTCTTTCTACAGATTCTCGATGGGATTCAGGTCTGGACTTAGACTTGGCCATTCTAATACCTGCATATGTTTATTAGTGAACCATTCCATTGTAGATTTGCTTTATGTTTTGGATCATTGTCTTGTTGGAAGACAAATCTCCGTCTCAGTCTCAGGTCTTTTGCAGAGTCCATCAGGTTTTCTTCCAGAATGGTCCTGTACTTGGCTCCATCCATCTTCCCATCAATTTTAAAACCATCTTCCCTGTCCCTGCTGAAGAAAAGCAGGCCAAAACCATGATGCTGCCACCACCATGTGACAGTGGGGATGGTGTGTTCAGGGTGATGAGCTTTTACGCCAAACATAACGTTTTGCATTGTTGCCAAAAAGTTCCATTTTGGTTTCACCTGACTAAAGCACCTTCTTCCACGTGTTTGGTGCGTCTCCCATGTGGCTTGTGGCAAACTTTAAATGACACTTTTTATGGATATCTCTAAGAAATGGCTTTCTTCTTGCCACATTTGTGCAGTATACGACTGATTGTTGTCCTATGCAGTTCATCCAGGGTGATCATGGGCTTCTTTGCTGCATCTCTGATCAGTCTTCTCCTTGTATGAGCTGAAAGTTTAGAAGGACAGCCAGGTCTTGGTAAATTTGCAGTGGTCTGATACTCCTTCCATTTCAATATTATCGCTTGCACAGTGCTCCTTGGACTGTTTAGAGCTTGGGAAATCTTTTTGTATCCAAATCCGACTTTAAACTTCTCCACAACAGTATCTTGGACCTGCCTGGTGTGTTCCTTGTTCTTCATGCTGCTCTCTGCGGTTTCAACGGACCTCTGAGACCATCACAGTGCGGGTGCATTTATACAGAGGCTGGGTTACACACAGGTGGATTCTATTTATCATCCTTAGTCATTTTGGTCAACATTGGATCATTCAGAGATCCTCACTGAACTTCTGGAGAGAGTTTGCTGCACTGAAAGTAGGGGCTGAATCATTTTGCACGCCAATTTTTTTTCTTTTATTTGTTAAAATAGCCAAAAAAAATTCCACTTCATGATTGTGTCCCACTTGTTGATTCTTCACCAAAAATTTCAGTTTTATATCTTTATGTTTGAAGCCTGAAATGTGGCAAAAGGTAGCAAAGTTCAAGGGGTCCAAACACTTTCACAAGGCACCGTATGTCCTCCCATGTCAATACTGGGTTTTGAACAATCCTTGCCCAGGTCTCCCGGGGCTGCACCAGCTGGGACCGTGACGATACCAACCCTGATACAGTCCCCTCCAGCTCAAGCATCCTAGGGCGCCTCCTAATAACTGGGTGGGGAATTGAGGGAAGTAGGCAAGGAGACAGAGGAGCAGGAAGAGCCAGAGGCCGAGCAGGAGAACACAGAGCAAAAAGAGAATCCGAAGCGGGGCATCACAAAAGCCTCCCAGGCTGAGGTAAGGCCCAAACACTGCTGTTTCTTCAGCAAGCAGCAGGCAGCACAGACAGAGGAGGAAGACATCCTCTGAAACCTCATATCCTCTCCACAGCATCCCGGCTTGGAGACATTCCGCCTTGCTCGCCCCTTCTCGTAACACCAAGAGAGACCGATTCCCGTTGGTTTCCGACCTGCCCGCTAGCTGCTCATAGCAGCTCCCTGTGGTGTTTTCTAGAAGGTCCAGAAGTTTGCAGAAGACAAACCACAGTCCACCAGCCACTCCCAGCCGAGACAGGTGACGGCATGACAGTGACGGGGATTGACGGGCGGAGAAGGACAGGAGAAAGACGAAGGAGCCACCCAGGATGGATGTCCAACCCCAGCCAGATCGTAAAAACATCCTGAAAAAACAAGGGAAAGCAATAAGAACCAAGAACGCTCCCTCGTCTGTGGTGGTGAATTGCTTCCAGCCCTGACCGTGATAAGTGAATTTCTAAAAAGTAGGATTCCTTAGTTAGAAATTCTTCACGGTCCAGCACGGCACCATCGCCCTCAGGTGTCAAACGAAGCTAGATGGGAAACAATCTCACCTGTAGAGGAAGTGGCCTCTTTTGGCAAAGACACTGTGCTGGGAGACCCAAAAACTCAGCACCGGGCCGAACAGCACCACGGCGGACAAGAGCAGGTGAAAGTGCCGGCGGAACATCGTGTTTGCCAGCAAGTGGGCGGCCAGGTCCGTCAGCACCACCAGCACAGTCTTTAGGACCATCTGGACTCAGAACCAAGCCTCTGACTCACTACAATCCTAAGAGCAGATACAGATCATTAGCAAAACACAAACAGGACTCCTCATCGGACCCGCTTGGGTCAACCTCATCTGTGCACCAGACCGGGGTAACGCGGGAAGACCTGCCAGCTGGCTTCAGGCATCTCAGGCTGCAAATATGTGCGCACTGTCCAATCCACTTGTGGTTCTGGGGTCTGACTCTCAACAGTGTAGAGTGTCTGTCAGGTTGAAGTGCCAGAGGAACACAAGCTGCTGTCCGTCTTCCTTGGCTTTGAGACCCAGCTCCCGGTTCGTCTGTCATGGAATGGTCCGGAATGGTGGCTCGCCCAAAGTCTCTCTGCACAGCCTGATGGGTTCAGTCCCAGAGCGCCCTCTTCAATGCACACATACCGTGTCTGCCAATGCACACGTTGTACGTTGTGGATCCTGGGGTTCTGGTTGGTCCACAGAAAGCTCAAAGCAATGTCACTGACTCAGCATTGATCTCATCCAAAGGAAAACCGGAACAACTGGACAACGGTCCGACAAAAAGTCATGACGAGTCGTGTCCTGTGCAAATAATGACCAGTGTCTGGTGTGTGTGTAATAATAGTAATAACCTTTGCATAGAACCAGGCTAACAGCTGCCGCAGTCCATCTGGGTCGAACAGCACCCCCCCCTGCTTTCTTCGGAATTCACCGAGCAAATATAAAGCAAATCATACAACGCATATTTCTAAGAAGACCTTCACATCCATCAGACTCCAATCATTTAGACATTACTCTTTGCGGTTATATATGTATGTATTTGTTCTATGGGGATGTTGTGGCACCAGCGCCCTGCAACTAGCTGGCGACCAGTCCATTGGCCTCTCACCCAATGTCAGCTGGGATTGGCTCCAGCATACCATAGCACGGTAGAAAATGGATGGAGCGTGACTGTCTTGGTTTGGTTGAGTGGGTGTCCGGGAAAGTACCTTGATTGGTGGTCCTCTTTTCATAAAGGTTGACCGAGGCACACTCCTGGGCCTCCCTGGGAAAGAAGTACTGGAGAGACGGGTACAACTGTTGGCGCTGTTGGTGTGCGGTTTGCCTAGAGTGAGCGGAGCCAAAGGCAAAGCTCTTGATATGCAGCTATGCAGCTCCATCTACAATCCAACCCTCACCTACGGTCATGAGCTTTGGGTTGACCGAAAGAACGAGACTGCCCATACAAGCAGCTAAAATGGGTTTCCTCTGTGGGGTGGCTGGGGTGAGTCCTCGCTCACAGTAGAGCCGCTGCTCCTTCACACGGAGAGGAGCCAGTTGAGGTGGCTCGGGCATCTAGTCCAGGTCCCTCCCGGCAACCTCCATAGTGAGGCGTTCCAGGCAGGGGGAAGCCCTAGGACTTGCTGGAGGGATTACGTCTCGCAGCGGGCCTGGGAACGCCTCGGTGTGTCCCTCCAAGTGCCACTGGAAAAGTCCTGGGACTCTATTAAGGAGCACCATCACCGGCCGAGACGGAGACAGCGTGACTGTGGAGACGCAGCACGGCAAGGTCGGTGCCATCCCGACACTAACATTCCATAGCCATGTAGATGCACTGGTTGTCATGGCAGTCAGAAAGCATACGACCATTGCATGTGCAGAGTAAAGTCTACAAAGCACATGTTCAGTTAGTGAAAGTAAGCAAAAGCAAGCCCGGCTGTATCTTAACCTGTAACATGATTTTACCACACTCTTATTCTTGCACTACTCTCCAATGCTTTCATCTCCCCAAGCATGTTGGAAGGCATCCCCGCGTGGCAGGAAACGTCAAGAAACATTGCCCCCCTCCCTCCTTGCTGGGGCAAACATTGCCCCCCTCCCTCCTTGCTGGGGCAAACATCGGCCCCCTCCCTCCCTGCTGGGGCAAACATCGGCCCCCTCCCTCCCTGCTGGGGCAAACATTGGCCCCCTCCCTCCCTGCTGGGGCAAACATCGGCCCCCTCCCTCCCTGCTGGGGCAAACATTGCTCCCCTCCCTCTGGCTCGCACGGTATTACTTGTGACTGTTGCTAAGCGTTGGGATGGAAGGCGGGCCCAAAAGACCCCAATGGTAATGGTAATGGTTGAAATGGATTTGAACACGCATGTAAAAACCCTACCCTACCCCCGTAGCATCTCCCCTATTGCTATACGTTTGTGCACTTCCTGCAGTTCCTCAGTTTAAAATGCACAAGAAAGGTCACGTGGCAGTGTGTTGCTAAGAGCAGATGCAAAGGAAGGTCCAAATGCTGAGCTAAAAAGTGCTGATCCTGGGATAAGGAAGCCAAGAAGAAGATGGGAACACATGCATTGCTGTTCCGTAGACTGTGACGGTCCAACATTCCCAGTTTCTGCAACAGAATTCTCCCAAGTCCGACAAGATTGAGGAGATGGCGATGTCGACTTTCCTCCACGAGCCCGCCGTGCTGTTCAACCTGAAAGAGCGTTACGCGGCGTGGATGATCTACGTGAGTAAACCCACACAAAGGAGGTGTTTGGCCTGCTGAAGCCAAGCAGTCAGGTGGGTCTGGTGTGTGCGGCAGATGTGCTCCGGCCTGTTCTGTGTCACCCTCAGAACCCCTACAAGCGGCTGCCGGTCTTCAACCGGGAGGTGGTGGTCGCCTACAGGGGCGAGAAGAGGAGTGAAGCTCCTCCTCACATCTTCTCCATCTCTGACAACGCCTACCAGTACAGGCTGGCAGGTACCAACACGTCATACAAATGGATTTCTGCAAAGTAGGACTCCTTATTGATATATGGAATATTTTGGCAATTAGAGCACAGAAAGGCGGTGGAACATTTCAGAGCCCTGTAGACATGAAAGAACTCCTAGTAGCCAAAATAGTAGTAAATATGACTCCTGTCACTATTAAATGTGTTCCCTGGGGGTGGCGCTTGGCACAGCAGCCTGTGTTTATTGTGGGGCCTGTTTGGGCATTATTGTGCCTGCTGCGAAATCATTCAAAGCTGGAACCAAATCCTGTTTGTCCAGCCATCAAGTCTGGTGCTTGTGTGTCTGGCCCAGCGCGTTCCTGACACCTAGTGACCGGTGTGCAGTGCTACACATTTGCATGCCTGAAGGTCTACTTGTTGTGTTCGACTTCATTCAGGAAAGACAATGTTTGCTTGAATGTAACTAATCATTTCAACAACACATTTGATTCAGAGTTGCAGTCAAAGCTGCACCGTTTGCCGTTCTTTTCACGTTCCTACATTAGAAAGGAAATGTTGCGAGTCCATTTCAAACAAAGCGAGACCAACACCAAGACTTTTGTTTGCGTTTCCAGATCGTGAAAACCAATCTTTCGTGTCCTGCGCCATCACGCGCGTCGGCAAGCGTGGAAAGCCAATTTGTGGTGTCCAGTCATCGGCGGTTATGTTATGCTTGCCACGCTGGGTCACATGGTTACGGTTGTTCGGTCCAATAAACCCGCATCAAGCACTTTTTTCTTGTTTCTTATTATAATATTTGTCAAGAGAGATTCCAATTGTTCACATTAGAACAGAATCATACCTTCAACACACAGCGCATGCCAAGCCAAAGTGGCTTTGCAAGCGCTAAGAAAGTTTCTTTCTTTCAACATTTGGACCAGTAAGCGAAGTGGGAATGGGTTTTGTTCAGCGCAAGAGCCAAACGGCACGCCTTGGTCGCCATCTGGTGGGCTTCCGGAAAGTCTTCTAAAAATAGAAAGATTGAAACAAAGGCGTCATGTGACCTGCATCGTAACCAAGCTGCAGCCACATAACATTGTTATGCCCAAGAACTACATCCCTGGCGTAGTGACACCTCGCCACACCGCACCGTCTCGGGCCGCTAGCAAAAGGTAAGGCGTGTAGGAATGATCTCTTCCTGTCCATCAGGGCATCCCTGGAGGATCAAATCTTCCAGGCCAACCCCGCTTTGGAGGCTTTTGGGAATGCCAAAACTATCAGGAACGACAACTGCTCCAGATTTGTGAGTGGGTTTGTTGGATGTGGTGAGGATGGAGCAGGATGGAATATCACGTTGTCTTCTGAGGGGAAATTCATCCGAATTCTCTTTGATACGCGAGGAAAGGTGGCCTCTGCTGATATCGTGTAAGAGTAAAGAGAATAACTCCATGAGAGATGCAAGCCATACATTATATTCCCATCATTCCTTCAGGAAGGAGAGATGAAAGCATAAGATAACTTAGTAGTGGTATGAAAATGTAGAGTATATACAGTATGGGGACAGCAGGCGGTAGAGTGGTGGTTGCTGGTTCAGTCCTCCATGTGGGCAAGCTTGCTCCTGATGCTGCGTCATCAGCCTCTAGAAAGGCATCGCCATAGCCTGTTTTAGACGAGACGAGGTGCAAAGTGGAAAACAACTGCATGTTTAGTTGTGCTTTCCCAGGTGAAAGAGCCGGAGAGCGAGGTGGAGATGGAGCAGAAGAGAAGCAGTGAAAGGCGTCCGCAAGTACGAGCGTCGCATCAAGGAGCTGACCTATCAGCTACATCGTGCAGGTATAACATAGCGCACATTCTTTTTCATCACTTCCCCGCTGAGGAGGAGAACCGCAAGAACCTCGCTGGTCTCCAAGATCTGGTAGACAAGCTGCAACTGAAAGTGAAAGCCTACAAGAGAGTCGGTACGTGAGAATAAAAAAGCCTCGCCCGCCCACCAACGCCTCTGCTTGTTTCAGGAGGAGCAGGCCAACGTCCACCTGGGCAAGTTCCGGAAGCTGCAGCACGAACTGGAGGAGGCCGAAGAGCACGCCGATATCGCAGAGTCGCAGGTCAACAAGCTCCGCGCCAAAAGCCGGGATGCCGGATCCAAGGTACGCTAGCTAGCCCTGCTGCTTTAACAACTAACCTCCTATCAGCTAAAGGCCTTTTCCTCTATCTTTTCTCCCACCCATCCTGACCCTGAGCGTGAAGTCTGGAGTCTTCACAAACGCTTTCCTCGCTATGTCAGGTGGATCCGCCAACCGGCGCTTCTCTCTACCCGCTCTAATGATAAGCACGTTATTCTCTACCCGCTCTAATGACAAGCATGTTATTCTCTACCCGCTCTAATAATAAGCATGTTATTCTCTACCCGCTCTAATGACAAGCATGTTATTCTCTACCCGCTCTAATAATAAGCATGTTATTCTCTACCCGCTCTAATGACAAGCATGTTATTCTCTACCCGCTCTAATGACAAGCATGTTATTCTCTACCCGCTCTAATGACAAGCATGTTATTCTCTACCCGCTCTAATGACAAGCATGTTATTCTCTACCCGCTCTAATGACAAGCATGTTATTCTCTACCCGCTCTAATGACAAGCATGTTATTCTCTACCCGCTCTAATGACAAGCATGTTATTCTCTACCCGCTCTAATGACAAGCATGTTATTCTCTACCCGCTCTAATGACAAGCATGTTATTCTCTACCCGCTCTAATGACAAGCATGTTATTCTCTACCCGCTCTAATGACAAGCATGTTATTCTCTACCCGCTCTAATGACAAGCATGTTATTCTCTACCCGCTCTAATGACAAGCATGTTATTCTCTACCCGCTCTAATGACAAGCATGTTATTCTCTACCCGCTCTAATGACAAGCATGTTATTCTCTACCCGCTCTAATGACAAGCATGTTATTCTCTACCCGCTCTAATGACAAGCATGTTATTCTCTACCCGCTCTAATGACAAGCATGTTATTCTCTACCCGCTCTAATGACAAGCATGTTATTCTCTACCCGCTCTAATGACAAGCATGTTATTCTCTACCCGCTCTAATGACAAGCATGTTATTCTCTACCCGCTCTAATGACAAGCATGTTATTCTCTACCCGCTCTAATGACAAGCATGTTATTCTCTACCCGCTCTAATGACAAGCATGTTATTCTCTACCCGCTCTAATGACAAGCATGTTATTCTCTACCCGCTCTAATGACAAGCATGTTATTCTCTACCCGCTCTAATGACAAGCATGTTATTCTCTACCCGCTCTAATGACAAGCATGTTATTCTCTACCCGCTCTAATGACAAGCATGTTATTCTCTACCCGCTCTAATGACAAGCATGTTATTCTCTACCCGCTCTAATAATAAGCATGTTATTCTCTACCCGCTCTAATAATAAGCACGTTATTCTCTACCCGCACTAATAATAAGCACGTTATTCTCTACCCGCTCTAATAATAAGCACGTTATTCTCTACCCGCTCTAATAATAAGCACGTTATTCTCTACCCGCTCTAATAATAAGCACGTTATTCTCTACCCGCGCTAATAATAAGCACGTTATTCTCTACCCGCGCTAATAATAAGCATGTTAATACATCACTACTCTACCCATTCTGTGTAGTAATAAATGTATTATACAATCATTGCTATTCACTACCTGCCGTGTGTAATAAAAGCACATCAAGCATTATTACGCAACACTTGTATTCTTCATTTTGTCTGCTCGTTTACTGGCTGATATTTAGTAAGGGTACACGAAAAAAGTCCAAATATTAAGAAAAATGCATAGTACAAAAATAATAAATCCAATAACATATTACACAAATAAAGCCAAAAACAGAAGTAGAAACTTTTAAAAGGACAACGTGCAATTTTAGGGGAATAAAATAAGAGATTAAGAGGTTGTAAATGATCAGAATGAACTCCATTATTATTATTATGACGATGATGTATTATTATGTAGTATTATGATGTTGTATTATTACTATTGTGATGATGATGTTGTATGAAATATTGCAACAAATGTTGGATGGAAGAAGTCGGGAGGTCTGCGTTTCCATCTTAAAATAGAGCCGATGAAATCCCGTCAGGCCGGGCCTCAAGGTCACCAATGAGGTCCGTTTAATCCCCGGCAGCTGCTCGCCGATCCCTGCTCAAGCCCGACTCTTTCTCCACGCCATGGAGAACACGATAGAGAAGCCATAAAACATCGCTTCCACTGCACTCCTGTTCACTCCGGTCATTCTGTGCTTTTAATTTGATGTTCTTCCTGTCTTAATTGCACAGCATGATGAACAAGACCAGCGAGATGTTTTACAATCTTTATTCCCATCCATTCAGTCACGCCCCTAATAGCTGTCCTGGGCTATGCCTGCCGGTAAATAGCAGATCCCAACCCACATTTTATAGACGGCTGAGTGACAAAAGGGCTCACTCCGATCATGCATTTGTTCTATGGAACAAGCGTGCCAAGGTGCTGGAACTGATGCACAGAGTGAACTCTCTTCCTGCTTGTTTGGAGGCCAAGAACACATGCACATGGCAATATATTGATTAGCCACTTCATTTTCAATTATTTTGTCATTCATTTATTTATCATCATCCAAGGCCTGGTCCTCTCCAGACAGTTTTTATAACCAGAAATCTTCATCTCACACTCCTAATGTTAGGTAACTTGGTTGTGAGGTTGACTATAGGGGTGTTATTTGACGTCGAGAGGGCTCTGATAATATTAAAAAGCATATGTAGAAGGTGGTAAACTGGTTTTCTATTACTTGTATTTCTTATTTTCTCTCATTAGGTCAACTATATTGGGTAATAGGAGTGTAAAAGTGACTACAAGGGTGTTATCCCATGTCTAGAGGGCACTAATAATGTATAAAGGTGTCTTTAGAAGGTGGTAAACAAGTTTTGTATGTCTTCTTTTCTCTCTTTAGGTCAACTATATTGGGTAATAGGAGTGTAGAGGTGACCATGGGGATGTTATTTCATGTCTAGAGGGCTCTAATAATGTTAATGAGTATGTGTAGAAGGTGGTAAACAAGTTTTGTGTGTCTTCTTTTCTCTCTTTAGGTCAACTATATTGGGTAATAGGAGTGTAGAGGTGACCATGGGGATGTTATTTCATGTCTAGAGGGCTCTAATAGTATT